>JALBCR010003341.1:0-35006 GCA_030710515.1 Abscondita cerata
AGTTCCATGGTACTTGGTTCCCGATGCGCACCAATTTGAATAGGAATATGACAAAAGTGGTTTGAGGTTCAAAGTTACTGCATTGATACAAGATACTGCATTAATTATAAAATTAGTTACCGTAATTTTTGTAACATTGAGTGAATATGAATACGCCCGTTGCACAAATAATGAAAAGAACAGCGTAGACGCCGGTAGAAATACGTTTTTTTTAAATTTCCTACAAAAAATGTAAATCGTACAAGAGACTAGCAAAAAAATTGTGGAAAATTTGGTATTGCGGTTGTGAATATTGACACTTTAGGAAATAAGTTAATATGTGTAAAATTTTGTTTACCCTTAAAAATTATTATAAACAATAAACTTAAATTATTAAGGTAAAATCAGTGCTGTAAAATTCGAGAAAGAAGGTAAGCAAATTATTATTTTAGTACGTACGTATATATGGTGAAAAAGAGTTTCTAAGAAAATTAAAATTTTTACGAACTCTTTTGTTATTTGTTATTGGAACATTAAAGTTGTCATTAGAAGGTACTAAAAGTTTTGTGTAAATAATTTTGATATTTCAAATTAAATACAATTGACTCAGCATATCTTTTATCAGTGAATTTATGTTATTTTTTCTTCTTAGAATCAACTTGCGCATCTAAGCAAATTACAACCGAGGACGTCCTTCACGATTAAAAAACTAAGCAGATTCATCTTTCCAACTGGGTCCAAAGCGAATAAATTGTTTATGTAAATAATAACCACAATTACATGGAAATACATACATAAAAATGATGTTTTTATCATAACTTATATTGAAGCAAATAAATTTTATTTCTTACAAATTAAATTGTTTTATTGAAGTTTGAAGCAAAATTTAAAAAAACCATTCTTGGCAAGATAAATTAGTTGAGTGCCATTTTTTATTTTTATTGTGCACTTACAAGTTACTTATTTTGCAATAAGAACAAACGGTTTTGGAAACTGCAGAGTTTGTTCGTGAATTATTCACGAATGTGAGACACCCATGTTGCATTTAGGTGATGCACTAACACACTGAATGGTTACAGTATTAATCGTTCGTAGCAGCAGTTTACAAATTAACAGTTTGGCGATCGAGGGTGAAAGGGGCATCCGTTGCTTGTGGGAGTTGTAGTTACGAAAAATATTAAAGCTTGCGTATCTTTTCAAAGTTTATAGTCAGTGCCCACACACTCAGATTACAATGCGGCTTTGTCCTTGTTAACACTTACAATCATTGTTTCTAGTACGCATCTACATTAACAATGTCGATTTTGTTAATTATGTAATCCAAATGTTTTTCCAAATGTATTTATATTTTTATTTGTATAATATTTGTAGTTACCCTATATTAGTGTGTGATTGTAAAATTGTGTTTTACATTTTTCGTTATTTTTCGGGAGGGTGTTAATGACCAGGTCCGAAACCAAAGTGGTGATTCTCCAGGAACAACATGTTTTTCTTGTTGACCATGGAGTACTGTAAGGTACTGATCACCTTCTATATTTAATATTTGTATTAAAAACGCTTAAAAACACACAAAAAACTCTAACGAAATTGACGTACGTTTTGACGTTTTCAAAATTGAAGTAAATGCTTTGACAAGACGAAACAATCCACTATTGCACACGGTTTTGTCACCACACTATACTAGGTTTATACTGATCTTCTGGGGCACCATACACAACACTTACATCACAATACAATATTTGTGTAATGTACCATACGAATAAATAAATATATTTTTATTTCAAATAATAACACTATTCTGGAACTCATATTTCCATGAACTGGTTCGGTCCAAACACTGAAAAAGCGAAATTTAAACCAAAATTATGGCTCAGGTATGTAGACGATACGTTCATAATTTGGAACCATAGCGACCGTCAGCTAGACCTTTTTCTACACCACCTGACAACATTAAGCCATCCATCAAATTCACCATGGAGAAAAGAAAGGAATACTCATTACCATTCTTGGACGTCCTCGCAAAAGAAACAATGAGGATATTGTGACATCAGTTTACAGGAAAACCAACTCATACCGGCCAATATCAGAATTACGACTCCAAATCACAGTGGAACAACAAAGAAAGGGATTATTAAATCTTTAGTCGACAAAGCTCACAGAGACTTTGGTCATAGAGGTAGGACTACAAGAAGAAATCAAGAACATCAGAAGAGATCTTAAACAAAATGGTTACCCGGAAACGATTTCCAAATGTTCTGTTATCTTTTCAAGCGCCTTGATTTTAATTGTGCTGTTTGATTTTCCCTTCTTCAATCTCATTTTTCTTGATTTTTTCCTCCAACCGTATATTGTTTTTCAAGTTCAAGCTAGACAGTTCACTTCTATTGTTAAATGCATCGTCTCTTTTCATTATTACTAATAATTCGCTTCTTCTATACTATCTAAGTAACCTTTCTGGATTAACCTCGTCAAATTTCTTGTTTATTTCTTCTATCTGTTTATGTATAGCGCTAGATTGTATACCCTTTATCACTTCTAACTCCATTTGCAAGTCTTTTATATATTATTATATGCCTCCAAACCAACCATTATTATTTTCGTGGTGATTTCAACCATGATTCCTTCTATTTCTTCAGGTTTTGTTTCTGGATTTTATAATATTTCTCTTTGTTATTCCTCTCCTGCAATCCTTCTCATTGTACCTCTGGTATCTATTTTTACATTTTTCTGTTTTTCTATTTATTATTCAAACCTTACTTTTGTTCTCTTTATGGGTTCCTGTCCTTTGAATTTTATATTTAATAATATGTAAGCGAATGTGATTCCTTACTGACTTGACTGACTTGAGACCTTGGTTACATTTATACATTTAAATTTAAAACTACTTTCCTTCAATTTAGATCGAAATATTTATTATTTTATATCAGTAACTAACGAACTATTTCTTATTTTTTTACTCTTTTTATTTTGTTTTTAAAATTTTCAAAACGAGACTAATTATACCGACAACACTTATTGAATCAACTTTTACTGAATATTGTGAATTATACAAAGATGACTGACTATAATTTATTGTAGACGACGCTAAAAAAGCTACGTCAATGAAGGTCGAAAGATAAGTGCAAGTTCTGAGAATTTTTATGTCAATTCTAAGAATGAAACGGATAAATTTCTAGAATTTAACAAAATAGTATTTTATGACGTTAGAAGAAAAAAAAAAATATTTTGGACAATATTAAGCATATTGCCGGACGAAGGCAGAAGCCGGAGGCAAAAGCAAGAGTCCAAAATATTTTTATCCCGTTTATCCATACATTATTTTTTATTCCTGTTGTATAAAATTTAAAAAAAATCTAAAAATAATATTAAATGACGCTCCAAATTAATCAAGTTGCCATGATAATTTTATTGTAATCAAGATGCCTGAAATTTTTAATATGCTTAGGTTCTTAATTCACATAACTAATAATTATTATTTTTAAGCTTGGATAGTTAATTATTATCACCATGTTTGTTAAAATTGATGGTGTGGAATCCTTTGCTCTTCTTGTTAATTAGTAGATCGTTTAACATAAAAATAAAAATTTTTGTTATTTTAATAATTTTCTGTCGGCCGAAAAATATTTTTCCACGACCACTAGAGAAACTTTACATTTCGTAATTCATAAACCATTAGAAAAAGTTTGTCATATCTAAACATCTGCACAAAATCATTTTGTTACTAGTAACGGTATATGTATACCCCAATTGACTGAATAGCCAGTTGCAAAAGATTGGTTGCTCGTTTTAATTTAGAAAAACTGACATTTATTTATCTAACCTAAAAATCTGTCAAAACGACGTCTACACTTTAAATAATAAAGTAAACCCTGAGATTATTGTTAATTATTGAGAATAAAAAATGTTTGGTAGTAATAAATATAGCTATATTTTCTTTAATTGCCAAACTGACAGTTAAATCTTAAATTAAATTTTAATAAAACTTATAGATACTGTCAGATTTTGACTCAGATTCATAATGTTGGCAACAACTTTTGATATCGGCAACAATTCGGTGTACCGGTACCGCTGAAGATACTGCAGTGAAAGACAAATGCAGTTGGCTTTGTGTTCTTCAATCAGTTGACAGGGTATCTATTGTGCACACACCTTTCGGTATCCATCCTCATTAATTACAGCACAAAACCGCCGATTCCGCATAACGACTGCTTGCACAGAAGCAACATTGGCTTCACTCTTCGCATACACGGCCTCCGCAAATCCGTTGTAGATTGTCGTTCATTATTGAACTTCCAAACTATTCCACTACTGTGGCTTTTTGAAGAACAGTGTTCACCATAAACATCTTGCATTCTCCGATCAATTTGAACAAGGTGTTATCCTCTATTCTATTGCTGCTTGTCAAAGATACGACCTACCATACTAAAACGCGCACAACGACTTCGTATTCTACGAATATCACGTGTCAACTGCTACAGTAGACACCTACATTACCGGCGGCCGTCTTATGCAACTTTCTGTGGTTATAACAAAACTAACATTTGTACTATTTTTGAACCTGCCTCGTAAAATGAAGTTCAAAACAAATTCATTATTGCAAATGAGAAACACAATAACTGTTGCAACATAGAAAGCATTGTTTCGTTCATGTTACAAACTTGTTAAAACAACAAAACGTCACACACGTGAAATACGGCATGATTCGTAGTGCAAAGTTTCAGCCAGGCTTGTAGATTACAGAGACATTCAGTCTTGTAGATAATCTAAAGTCATCAACAGTTATTTTAAGATTTGCAACACGATAAAGTTGAAGCAATTAGACATGAAGTTGTGGTTTAGAAAAAGTATGTCGACATGAGTGAAGAAAGCATTACGTTATTGAAGTAAAAGATTACACATGCATACAGTGAGTATATTCTTAATGCAGAACAATCCATAAGTAGTGATCCAAAACAATTTTGGCAGTTCATTCATAGCAAGAAGAACACCACTCGAATATCCGGTATTATACATAACGGTAATGTTAGACATTCTACCCCACAGCAGATTGTAAATGGTTTTGGGGAATATTTTAATAGTGTTTACCAACCCTCTCATCAGGCAAATCTTCACAACCTGAATATTCTCTGGTACAATAATTTGCCTTGTATTAACTTTATGTCCATTTCGAAAATGACATCATTAAAACATTAAAAATAAACCAACACTGGCCTGGATCAAGTGCCGAGTTATGTAGTCCAAGATTGTTCTAGGGTTCTTGTTTTCTTCACTTTTAATAATTTTTAACTTAAGTTTAAAACGTCTGTATTTCCAGTTTTGGAAAATAGCGCAAGTCTGCCCTGCTTTTAAAAATGGAGATCCAACTGATATTACAAACTACAGACCTATTGCTATACTCTCCAACTTTACGAAAGTTTTTGAAATTATTCTGTATAGACACATATATAATAACGTAAAACAGATCATATCACTTTTTAACATGGATTCATGGAATGTCAATCTACCATAACTAATCTAAGTTGCTTTTGCAGTTTGTTTCTGAACAACTAGATAAGCAAGACCAAGTTAGCGCTATTTACACAGATCTGTCTAAGGCATTTGACAGAATTAATCATAGTATTCTATACTACAAAAGCTCTCTAAAATAGGTATTAGCGACCCTAATGTTGCTTTATTTAAATCTTACTTACAAGTTCCAACTTAGGGCCATTATTTTTTCTTATACTTATTAATGATTTAAGTTATCAGTTGCAGTGTTGTTTATTGATGTTTGCTGACGACGTAAAACTATATTCTTCAATAACAACTCAATATAATTCTGTGAAACTGCAAGCTGACCTTGATGTGTTTTTCAAGTGGTGTGGTAAAAACTTAAATTTAAATATTAGTAAATGTAAAACTGTTGCACATACTGTAAAATTTGTCCAAATTATATTTGTTTATACTTTAAACTTAGAACCATTATCTCGATGTAATCAAACCAAAGATTTAGGAGTAATATTTGATGCTGAATTTACATTTATAAACTATATCAATGAAATTGTATCTTCTGCTTATAAAATGCTAGGCTTTGTAATACGCAGCTGCAAAGAATTCAATATTTTAACCATCATGACATTATACAAATCAATTGTTCGTTCTAAATTAGAATACGGAAAATCATTTGGCATCCCATTTGTTGATTGGAATAAACAACTACTTTGTAAATAAAAGGTAAAAGTTTAATAAAATTAAGAATGTAACCAAATTGTAACTTACACGACAGACTTTACAAAAAAGAGAGAGAAGGTAACAATACAGTTTTGCTTATATACTAACAGTTGCCAACATAAGACAATATTTTAGTTAATATCCCTAACACTTCCTCCCCAAAAATTTTTCTTAAAACTAATTGCAACACCTATACAAGTGTCTTTGTAGCGGCAGTTTACTACAAATGACAAATAACCTTGACACAATTAAATGCAAAATGGCTATGATCATTTTATATCGATGTGTTTTGACCGTTTGTGAAATTCAGGATTTTTACAAGTTTGATTGCGCTAACATTATCAATCAACAAAGTCGGTATGAATGACAATCCAGAAATTTCACGAACAAGAAGTTTGAGCCAGATTATTTCTTTTTGCCGCTTCGCTTGCAGCAACATATTCTGCTTCCATGATTGACAACACGGTACATCTTTGTTTTTTACTGAACCAGCAGCACCTTGTAGTTTACAAACCATTCCATATCTTGACCTTCTAGTATTCACATCTCCAGCAAAGTCAGCATCACTGTAGGCTTCAATACTTGATTATTGTAACTCTGTTGGTAAGTCAATCCATACGTAATTGTTCCTTTTAGATAACGAAAATTCGTTTTTACAGCTTCAATCTGAAACTTTTGGATTTGATAATGCTTTAGAGACAACACTAACCGCATATGATATATCGAACCTTGATGCAACTGCCAGATACATTAGGCTTCCTATAGCTTCACGGTACGGATTGTCATTAGCTAGCGAATCATCCTCGGCATATACCTGCTTTTCTGCTGGTGTTGACACCGAGTTAGCTTCTTGCATATTAAATTTACTTAATATTTTTCTTGTGTAACAACTTTGACCTATTGAGACGTTACTGTTACAAATACGTTATTATTTGCTCTAAATCTACACAGCAGGTTCAGGCTCCGGCAAACTTCAGTGGAGGTGGGAGGGTCCACAATATTCTACTTAGAATTAATTTAAAAACTTTTGGGCGCCAGTAGGCCAATATGTAACCACCTGAAACTATTACTTCGCTAACTAGGACCTACTCCAATTAAGCAACTGCTATGGGTTAAGCGACGAAATCAAGGTACGAAAACTTCGAAAAAAAAAAACAAGTTACCGCAATGACCCGCTATATTTGACAAATAGTTATTTATGTACCAAGGACAAAAAGTGCACTTTTATGTACGAGACTGAATTTGCTGGCCGAGGCGTTAGCGAGGCAAGCAAACAGGCGAGGTTATTAAAAAGCACTTTTTCCGAGGTACATATTAATTTTTTCCGTTGACCTTAAATTAATTAATTTTCTATTGATTACCGTTTACTGAAAACAAAATGTTTAGTAATTTTAAACAAAAATTTTACGTTTGTTCTGATTTTACTGTACCTAATATTCACTTCACCGTTCAGTATTGTAACATTTGTGTCAAAATTTATTAAAGGAAATAAAAGCTTTCCCGCGTTCGAATATTGTACCGATAAAGCATTTGTTTACAACAATCACATAATTTTTATAAGAGCACTTGATTATGATAGGTAATAGGTAAAACATGTACTTTTTTTAATTTATTAAAATAATAAAAATTACATTTAGGTAGTGTTATTTTTGAAAGTATATTTAAAAATGTAGTTATAGTTGGAAGCCTACCCTCAAAATTAATGCATTTCTTTAATTGTTTATGATCAAAGATGTAATGAAGTTTCTCCTATTAAACACATTAAAGTCGATTCTTACTAATTGGACATATAATAGTTATAAGACTGAGTTTGTACCGTGGTCAGACTTATAATCATTTTATATTCAATAAAAATATTGCCTGACCAAGAAAGTATGCAAACGTAGTTTTTGATTCACTCGAAAATGTTTCAAAAATGTAATAATCTTCTTTCAGCTTATTGAAAACTGTGAAATTCACCTTGTTTTTGTGTACGAATAAATCTTGAACCCAGTAATGTTGATGGCTTATATGATTCTATTTTGTTTTTTCCTGCGACAGAATCAATATTCAAATGATTTTTCACAAGTAATTACTGTTCTTGTGTTTTCCATTAGCATTATTACTTATTTACATCAATCAAATACAGTAATAGAAAGGTACCCATAATTAACTCACTTCTACTGTAAGTTTTGTATTTTATGATCGTGAAAATTTTGTATCGGAACTCCGCTTCTGTATCAAACTGTTACCTAATAAAATTGTCTAAAGCAATCTCAAGTCGTATGAATTCTGTCTTACCTTATAAATGAATAACTTTAAAGAAGTTAAAGTGTTACATATTGAAAACAATGTATCGAGTATTGTGAGATTACAACCAGGCTCTTCTATATGCTTCGCACATTGTAGAAACTTAAATTTATTAAATCTCAAAAAAGGTGTAACTAAAATTAATTAAAATATTCAACAGTTACGGAAGTTTTATCAACGAAACGTAAAATATAGCGTTTTCAAAAGCACAACGAGAATAAAGTATTACTCACTAGTTTAAATTCAACAACGTTTGCCCAACAATTATTCAAAAGGTAAATCTGTCTTTAGGTAAAAACAGTCAACGCGTCATCGTTAGATTTTTAATATAATTTATCAAAATCAACAATTTAATTTAATTGAAATGGTTACCAAAAACTACTTTACAAATTTATCTAACGTAAATATATACAGGGTGTCCCACCGGGAACGCCATCGATAGATTATAGAAAAACTGTACATGGGAAAAATTTGAAAATTTGGTAGTATACTAACATCAACGGGGCAGTTTCCTAAAATATTTTCAAGATGGTGACACTTCCTGTTATACCGAAAGTAGGTGTCAAGTTGCTTATTTTAAATGGAACACTCTATATATTATTCATTTTTGGATTTTGAACAAAATTGTAGACACATTTTGTGTATAATGTCCTATACCTAAGTCTAACTGTTTTGGACTTATTTTAAATTTTATGTCAAAATGACGTTTTCAGGCCTAAACAAAATTATAAAATTTTTCTATGCCTTTATTATTTAATTGAAATAGGTTTCCTTGTAGCAGGGGACCTATTTTAGTGGGCTATGTCGATATTTTGATAATAAATTAATACAGGGCGATAAAAAAAAAGGATTAAAATTAAATTCAAAAACACGTCAAAAGTCATTTTTTAAATGCAAGCACTATGTTTTTATAATTTTATCTTATTTAGCATCAAAAATAAGGTTGACTTTGTACAAGGTTGTCTATTCAAAAAATTCATGGTTTTTGAAATATTGGCAATTTAACTTTTTTTTGTTGCACAAATGCTATTGATTTCTTTTAATATGAATGGTTATTCCTAGTTGGCCATGATGGCGTTAGAAAACAATCATTTGTCAAGGATATGTCAAACTATGAGTATCAAACTAAGAAATGCCAACAGTTAACTGTACCGACTGTGAGTGTTAAAGTGCATATCGTTATCAAAGCGATAACTTATTATGCTTGAAACACACGTGTGTCGATAAAGCCAAGTAATTACTTGTACAGTATTACACACGCAACAAAAGAACGCCTGGCTTTATCGACACACGTGTGTTTCAAGCATTTAAAGTTATCGCTTTGGTAACTATATGCACTTTAACACTCACAGTCGGCACAGTTAACTGTAACACATGTTCTTAATATAACTTTATCACATTGTCCATAAATAATAAATAAATTTAAGTAATCTTCGTTTGTATAATTTAAGCGTCTCGGCTATGATTATTGAAAATATTTAACAGTTTGACATATCTTTGACAGATAATTGTTTTCTAACGCCACATGGCCAACTAGGAATAATAATTCTACAAATTATAGGATTTAATAATGAAAACGTTACACTATAAAAATAGAATTATCGTTGTTAGCCTTTTAATTTCTAACCCTACAAAACAGTCAATTTCACCAGTCGTAACTTTAAATTGTCTTTTGCAGTGCGTTTAAAAAACCATTTATATTTGCATTGTCTGTACTGGCTATAAGTCCATCATCTACATACAGAGCAACTATAATCTTGGGAGTGTATGCTTTTCTTAATAAAAATACAAGGATCCGCAGCACTTTGCACAAAACTTAAGTTTTGTAGAAAGTCTATAAAGCACTTATTCCAGCATCTTGGTGCTTGTTTAAGACCATACAAGCTTTGTTTAGTTTGCACACACGTCCGCTTCCATCACAAAACCTTGTGGTTGTTTCATGTACACATCTTCTTCTAATAGACCATACAAGAAGGCAGTTTTCACATCGAATTATTTCAAGTACATATTATCAGCAACAGCTATACTAAGAATTGTTCTTATCGTGTCAAAACGCATAACATGGCTGAAAGTTTCGTCGTAGTCGAAACCATTTGTCTGTAAGAAGCCTTTCGCAACCAACCTAGCCTTGAACCGCTGTATTGATCCATCAGAATTGTACTTCAATCGCAAGAACCATCGATTCTCAATTACCTTTTGATTAGATGGTAAGTCAGCCATTTCCCAGGTATTATTTTCATTTAAAGGATTCCATTTTCCTCAATCATGACGTTATGCTATTCTTGGGCTTCTTTGGTTTTGCATTGCAGTGCTGTAAGTATCGGGCATTACACATTCTGCAACAAACACATAATCTTGCAAGTACAACGGCCTCTTGATTTGCCTTTTTGTTAAAGATAAATCTATATCCTGCAAACCTGATGTCGCTGTATTATCACCTAAATCAGCTTCTAATACATTATCTGAAATTGCTTCCTCCGAAACAATTGTTTCTTTATTTGAGGGCAACTTACTGCGCAGGATTCTACCTTTAATTCGATCAACGATTTTTCTTTTCCATTTATTGACACCTTTTGTGAAGTTTTTCTTCTTTGAATATGAAATCTCGGCTAACAATGACTTTGTTTTGGGATTCGATCCACACTCGATATCCATCTTTCTCATTGCAATAACCAACAACAGAACCAAACATTCCTTTTTGGATCCCATTTCTGTCTTCTCTGCTTTGGAATGTGCACACAGCATTGGGTTCCAAAACTCTTAAGTAATCTAAAGTCGTACCTTCTTTATTGTACCATAACTCATATGGAGTTTTCTTTTGTACTTTTGTTGGTCCTGTCCGATTTAAAGTGTACGCAGCAGTATTTACTGCCTCAGCCCAAAGTTTAATTGGCAATTTTTTATATGAATCATGGAGCGAGCGCATTCAACAAGCGTTCGATTTTCACGCTCTGCACTTCCATTTTATTCTGGTGTGTACGGCATTACTATTCTATGATGTATCCCCTTGCTTTGAAGAACCTTTATGAATTCCATGTTGTCAAATCCTTGTCCGCCATCACTTAACAATTCTCGCACTGTGTGTCCTGCAGTGGTACACTCATTCAAGAAAATTTCAAGGCATTTGGTAACTTCGGACTTAGATTTAATAAAGAATAACTTTCTAAATTTAGAAAAATCATCCTTAAAACAGACAAAGTACTTTGCACCCCTATGGATTCCACCTGCATCGGTCCGCAGACATCAACATGAATTTGTTCACCTGGTATATTTGGCCGGTTTTCCTTGAACTGAAACTTCTTCGATGTTGTTTACCAACGGCACATCCATCACAGAACTCTTCATCCACAGTTACGTCAATTCCTGGTTCCACAAGAAACCTTTTTACATGTCTCTATATTTGGTGACACAAACGTTCATGCCACAACTGCAGAGTTTCCTTTCCAGTTGCTAGTAGAACTTTGGCAGCACACTCAGGTAAACACACACGCATTTCTAAACTATAAACACCTTTAGTTGTTCGTTTGCCAACTAACATTACAGTTTCATTCTTTAGAAAGGCACACCTATCTGAATTTGCTTCAAACACAAAATCTTTGTCCACTGTTTGGCTTACTGAAAATAAATTCCGTCCAATTTCTGGTACATACCAAACATTTCTTAAGTGATTGTCAATCCACTTATTATTTAAATTCATTTGCACATTTATTATGCCTTGCCCGTACGCCTGGATTATATCACTGTTTCAACTTCTACCTCTTCGGAAATTCAAACGCCTCATAGGTTAAGTAGTAATCTTTTCAATTTGTCATGTGTGCGGATGCACCTGTATCTGCAAGCCATTCGTCAATGGCACAATCTGTCGTACAAACAAATGCTTCACCAGCGCAGGTTACATTTGAACCTCCCACCTCATACCAACCTTCTTTCTTGCCTCTACTTAGACAAATCTTCGCATAATGTCCTACTTTGTGACACTTAAAGCATTTTCGTCGACTGACATTGTCAGATAAACTTTTCTTTTGTCGTCTTTCTTCTTACCCACTTTTGCTACCAAGACTGTTGACTCACCCTGCTTCTCTGGTAAACGCATTTCAATCAACCGAAGCCTTTCTGTGAGTTTGTTAATCGTTCTTTCAGCTAATGGCACAGATTCCCATACACTTTTAAACTCAAAATACGCCTGTGGTAATGTTGACATGATACGGCTCATTAAAAGTAGATCTGGCAACTCTGTATCAACGAACCTTTCAGTCTCGTCATTTAGTTCACTAAAATTTTGTTGGAGTCTTGCAATGTGTGCCGTTATCCCTTCCGAAAAGGCTTTTCGCAACTAAAGAAATTCTCCATCAACCTGTCTACTAAGCTATCCAGAGCTTTGCTCTATATTGATAACAACTTATTCCATATATAGCATATGCAGAATTGCATGTTGCTGTTAAGTTAGCGTTGCATCTATCCATACTACTTACAATGATATTCACAACACCGCAGTTAAAAAAACGAGACTGAGCACATAACCTGTTAGGGAATAAACAAACTACGTTGTAAATAAAAGGTAAAGTTTAATAAAATTAAGAATGTAAACTCAAATTGTAACTTATTCACGACAGACTTTTACAAAAAAGAGAGAGAAGGTAGCAATACATTTTTGCTTATATACTAACAGTTGCCAACATAAGACAATGCTTTTAGTTAATATCCCTAACACCATTTATGAATGTCATAACGTAAGTTTTTAGAAGGTGTGCAAAGAAAATTATTAAAATTTCTGTGGTTTCAAGTAGAATGTGTCTATCCAACATAGAGGTTTTGGAACATTCAATCCCCATGCTAAACACATTTAATGTCGATTCATGTGAAGCACAATAGTTATTTGTGTCACTTATTGTTTTCCCAAGAACATGATAAAACAACAAAAGCAGAAATGGAGGCTTATCTGAAGCATCTTTTTCAACATACATATGACAGGGAACAATGTACAAATTAGTATTTTGTATTATGAATTATTTTAATCAATACACTGTTTTGAAGGCTGCACAAAAGAAAGAAGCAAAATTCAAAAACTTTAAATATTCCTGTATTATATCCATATATTGTGTGTGAAAGCATATTTTTGATTAAAATATGCTTCTAGAGATAGTGGATTCTTTTTCAAGACTCACCCAAAAAACTTTCATTTTTTATCTCTTAGTTATTTCAGACATAGAAAAGCTACGTCAATTAATGGGACACCTGGTAGATATATGGTTTAAGCGGGTGCTGGAGCACTATTGGGATTTACTAAACGTGACGGTGTAGTGTTCAAAAACGTGCAGATATATAGTGTTAAAAATGTGAAAATGTCGCCTTAAACGCGTGAAAACATTGCGATAAAATCGTTAAGGAACCCAAGAATGTCTAACTTATTATTCACGATTTTTACGTCGCTTCTAATATTTTCGCACGATATCTTTACGTTTTCTAACACGATATCTTCTATGGTTTAGTTGCACGCTTTGGCGACGATTTCTTCACGAATTTTTAACAAATGGAAGTCACGAATTTTCGAAGATTTCGTCAATGTTTCGGTAACTACTATTGAACGTTCAAAAGTACTCTTTAGCGGACGAATCTGGGGGTTAAATTTAGAGCGGTTTTATAACATATTAGTCACGCAAATGTTGTCACAAATTCGGGATCTCGTTTAACCCACGGAAAATAAAAACGTCACATTTTCAATCGCTTTTTCTTCACGACATGTTACCCGGGTTATTGTTGGCTTTTTATTCTTATAAATAAAAAATGAAAGGTAATACATCAGTACACTTAAAGATGTAGAACGCAATATGGTTCGTAACTTTATAACGAATCGATTTTGTTGACATTTTCAAAAACTTATAAGTGAAGTACCTAATAAATTATCTCCTGATAATAATCTACTGTGTCTCACACAAATAAATGGCTAAAACTAAATTATAACTAACATAACCTAGTCTAAATTCGTACCTACTACCCATTGAACAGTTCAGTGCTACTACCCTAAACGTAACCTAGGAGTGTAATTTAAGTATCCTACACTAACTGAACCTGCAATATAAATAACTTTGAGCACAAATTCAGAAGTTCTAAAACCATGGACTTCCTACATTGTAAAAGTGTAATGGCTTTTAGCATCGTTAACATTTGTGCACATAGGAAGCCGATCTGATTAAACTGACATGGGGGCTTGAAAAGCACTCTGTAGTTAGTTAGTAAGTCCAAGTCTCTCCTTACACCGACTTCCTCCCATTCATTGATGTTCAAAATGTTCAGTGCTTTTCACAATTACCTAATCGTCAAATTCAAGGTAAAGTAGTTATTCTTGCAGTGGACTCTACAAATCAAATTAAATGATGGAAATTTACCCAATATTAACTTATACAAATGTACTTACTACTACATTGCTACTAGGTCAAATCGACATTCGAGACTTATGATTCATCTATAGCCCAAAATGGAATAACAATTAGGCAAAATAGAATCGCAATCGATCAGATGCATTGAAATTGTCACTCAGTAACTAAAATCACAACAAAATAGTGTCGTAAAATCGAAATCACAAACAGAGTAGCTATGAATTACCGTCACGTTCAATCGAAATCCTTCAAATCAGCTATCCTAAACAATAAAAAAATAGGTACCCTGACAATAAGTAGAATTCAAGTAATTTGAAAGTTGACGCATTTAACTGGAGTTAACATGTTACTGCACTGACAATTCTCCAATTGATTAAAGATTGCTTGCAGCTGCATCAGTGTCCGACAAGAAAACGAATTTATCAGACGTTTTCAGATTTTGATTTACAGGTCGGGTTTAGATTTGATAAGTCACAGATTAGGGATTGACTGTTCGAAATAGAACTTATATGCGTCCAAAACTCAGGTAATAACCATGTTTTAAATAAAAACGGTATTTAATTATAACCTACAATATTAAAAGTGTATAACATAACGAATACAATTTTTATGTTACATACTGGGCTTTACAATTTGTGATTAAGTACAAACCCTTGAATTCTTTGTTTTTCATTTAAATTTTAATCAAAAATTGAACATAAATTGAGCGTTAAATATTGGTCAAATGTTACATCAGAGAAAAATTCTGTGTGGTTATATTCCATAGAAGGCTAGGAAGGTTATATTCTCAACATTTGTCATATGTCATACGCGACGCAATCGACCTGCCCTCGTGTTACCAAACAGTAAATTTTTACCGGCCTTAGCCGGTATTCAACGTTTTTCCGGCCGATTTTGACGATTGTAAAGTTAGTGTTTCTGGACGGAGGCCTGAAAAAGAATATGCAGTAGTTTAATGCAAAGTTCTTTTTAATCTGTTGCGTAATAAGATTGACTGCTCAATTTATTGCAAAATTAAATTTTAATATTTCTGAATGCACCCTCGACAACATCTAACATAGTTATCTCCCCAAATACCCGCACGAATGTAATAATAAAGTTTCCTTTATTTACAATTATGTCGAAAAATTACAACAAACTAAGCTGCCAAACTAACATTCATACATGTAACATAGCAGAATTTTGAAAAATAGTAAAAAGTAAACTCTTGTTATAATTAGGTAATTATTCGTTTTGTTTGTATTACTATTTTAGTTAATTTTTCATTTGTACTTAAATTGAATAGAATTTCTTGTATTGTCTTGTAATTGGCATTGCTGTAAGACAATAAACCTTATTATTATTTTTTTTGGTTGTTTTATCTCGACTTTGTCGGTGTTAATCGCAAGTCGGGCTGAAACTAAAACATTGCAAAACCATTCATGTTTTGTGTTTGCGTGTTATGCATTTAAAAATTCTGACTGTGTTGCATGTGTGGAGTATGACTGCTTTTTGTAGTGTAATGTATGTGTGTTTTTCTATGTTCAGTGTATGTAGGTTTTTGTGTAGTGTATATGGTATGATACCTGTGGAAGCACAGGATTATCGGTACTATGACTAGTTTGTTTATCTTCCACAGACGTTTTACTTCTATGGAGAGATCTGTGAATTTGTGAAGTTTTTCTGTGTTGGTTTTTTTCCATGTTGTGTGTGTTGGGTATTGCTATGTCTATTATGTATGTTGTTTTGTTATGTTTGTCTATGAGTGTAATGTCTGGTCTGTTGTGGTGTATGTATTTTATCTGTAATTATCGTTCTGTCGAAATATATTTTATGTGTTGTGTTATCTAGTACTGTTTGTGGTATGTATTTGTAGTACGGTGTGTATGTGTCTATTAGTTTGTGTTGAATGGCTAGTTTTTGATGAATTATGTTTGCTATTTTTTATTATGTCTGTGTAGATAATCTGTTTGAGTGAGTATTGTGCACCCAGATGTAATATGTTGTATTGTTTCTGTGTGTGTGTGTGTGTGTGTGTGTGGCATTTTCTACATTTGTCGTTTGTCTGTGTTGTATCTTTTATTATGTGTTTTATGTAGTTTTTTGTGTTTATGACCTGATCCTGTATTGCGATCATAAAACCTTCTTGTCTCCCTGAACAGTTCCTCTACGGGTCAACCACATATTCGACGCTTCTTTGTCGACAGTCGGTTGATTCAGTTTGTGAGGATGTCTGCCGTGGAAGGCCTTTTCGATCCATGATTGTTTTGTGTTTGTGTTGTTTTTATATGTTTGTATGTCCATGTCTGCGTTCTGTAAATAAAGTGGTGTGTAGTTGTTGTCTGTAAGTGTAACTGCTTTGTGTAACTGTGATGTGTGTTTTTTGTGTAGAAAAATGTTCTTAATGTGTCTATCTGTTTGTAATGTAGTGTGGATATGTCTATGAGGCCTCGTCCGTCCTCACATTGGGGTAGGGCCAACCTCTGTGGCGGTTTTTGGATGATGTTAGTTGTATTTTGTTAGTGTTGTTTGTGATTTTCTTTTGGAGTTCTTCTAACTTCTATATGGGTCCAATGTATGACTCCAAAGGAATATGTAAGTGTGGGTATAGCGTATGTGTTTATGGCTTTTGTGATGTGTTTTGAATTTAATTGTGTTTTTAGTAGTACATTTAATCTGTCTGTGTATTCTTTGGTCAGTGTTTGTTTGATGTGTTGTGTTTTATGTGTTTAGCTTGTTGGAGTCCCAAATATTTATAAATTTCCCTATTCCATAGATTCGATAAACCCATTTCCGGCCCCGGTACTTTCTCAGTACTTTGAATTCCTTTTCTAAGTGTAAGGTTTTACATTTGTCCACCTCAAACTACATACGTATGTCTTTTGAAAATGTGTGTGTTATGTTTAGCAATTCTTGTAAGTAGTGTTGTTTTGTGTCTGCGTCTATCTATAACAAAATGATAATGTATAGGGTTGTTTTATTATGTTTTATGTGAAACCATATTTCGTGTTGTTTAGTGTGTTGGAGAGTGGATTAAGAGCTAGGCAAAACCAAAGAGGGCTCAAAGAGTCTCCTTGAAAATACCTCGCTTTATTTGTATGGTATCTGTTTTTATGTGTGTACTAGAATAAACCCCAAAAAATTTTTGGACAAAATTTGTTAATTTGAATGGTTTTTAATCCACTACATTACCAATGTTTTTCAAATTAATTAATTAGCTAATTAAAGTGTATTTTAAGTGGCAAAACCATATTTTTAACCTTCTAAATTGATTTGCCTATAATTTGGTATGTTTTTAACTCAATCCGACATTTCGTTCTCTACATCTCGGCTTTTATATATAAGCTTCACGATATTAACAATTATACTGTAAAAATTGTTTAGGTTAGGTGTAATGTTGTTTTCCAGTGTTCCATGATGTGTTGTAAATATGCCACGAGCGTTGTCTTTATTTTGTATAATTGCAGCGTATGTATTAACCATGAGTGTGGTGTTCTGTCAAATGCTTTTTGTAGTCGACTTTCTTTCTATAGTGTTTAACAATACCTAAAACATTCAACAACTTTCTAAGCAAAATAAACAAAATACATATAATTTTGAAAAAGCTGGTTTTTCTAAATTGTACAATGCTCTGTTTCAGGGTGATTGGTCATTTATGGATAGTTATGGGGATAGCGTTTGTGCGTTTGCGCTCTACTGTTAAATATGAAATATCTGCTGCCTTCAAAAATATATTACCAATGTGCAAAATGACATCTGCATCAACCCTAAGCAGTTTTGGTCATTTATCAGTAATAAGAAAAGACAAATTAGAATTCCTGGCGCGATGATCTCGCCGGATGGGCAGTATTTAAACACAGCTAAAGCTATTGTTGAAGCATTTCCTAAGTACTTTTCTGCAAGTGTGTTCATCCAATCCGATTTTCTTTCTTAATTCTACAGCACCCAATAACTGACTGCCAACAATCACTGTTACTGAGATCTCTGAAATGGATGTTATTAGGCTCTTAAGAAGCTAAAAAATAACTTTACTGCTGGAATTGACTTTATTCCCAGCTTTCTTATACGTGACTGTAATTCTATTCTGGCTTTACCATTACAAAAATTGTTTAATATGATATTACGGATCAACACCTTCCCCACCATTTGGAAATAACAAACTCAGATTACACCAGTCTTAAAAATGGCAAACCCGGAATTAATTGCAAATTATCGCCCAATTTCTATTATTTGCAATTTGCAAAGGCTTGAATCCATCATATGTAACACTATAAATACAAGTGTCAAACCCATCTCTCACCCTCATCAACATGGTTTCCTGTTTCAAAGATCTACTGCAACCAATCTGGCTTGTTTCACTCAATTTGTCTCCAAGAGATTAGATTCGAAAAGTCAAGTAGATGTCATTTACACTTGAATTGTCTAAAGCGTTTGATCAGGTTGATTTTTATTTGCTCTTTAATAAATTAAAAGCATTTGGTTTACTAGTATCTCTTGTTAAATTTATTGACTTCCTATTTATTCAATCGCACTTTGCAGGTTGAACACAAAATGTCTGTTCAGATTTGTTTGTTCCTTTGTCGGGTCACCAAGGTTCCTACTTGGGGCCAATACTTTTTCTAATATTCATAAATGACCTTTCCAACACTTACTTTGTAATAGATTATTGTAAGCAGACGACTTAAAATATTTCACGTTATAATGAGATTCGCTGATAGTTTACATTTACAACGCTACATTGATATATTATAGTTGGTGCAACCGCAATCGTTTACATCTAAACATTGATAAATGCCTTGTATTGACATTCACCAAGAAGTTAAATCAATTTATTAAGTCTTATTTTTCTCTATGTTTTGGGTACTTAACATGGTGGAAATAAATTATTATTATTATTATTGTGAAGGTGTACCGTTATTTGTGTCTGAATTGTGTCTGATTTTAAAGTTTTGTAGAACATTTTTTTGTTGTTTCATAGTGTGCATGTTTTGTATCTGTGTAGTCTTTGTGCTTTGGCCTGGAGAATTTGTTTAAGGGTGTCTATATATTCTGTAATATGTTGGTTGTGTTGTTCGTGTTTTGTGTGTGCTTTATTTTCTTAAATGTTTTATGAATGTTTCAATAATTTTGCTGATGTGTTATGATTTATGTATTGTGTTAGCCAACCTAGTTCACAACGGAGTTCCATAATTTGACCTTTCAACCGTTTTTGCCAAGCAGGTTTATTGATTGCTGTGATTCTTTTTGTGAGTGTGTGATTAGTCTACGTCCGAGGTGAGTAACTATCGTAACTGCCCCGGCATAAACAAGGGTGTGTATATCTGTGTGTGTGTGGTGTCTGTGTTTATATATTGTGGGAGTATGTGTGTGTTCAGGTAATGTAGTGTTCTGCTGGAGTGTTTTAATGTGTGCAATTTTGGTATTTTTGGTCTGTTTGTAGGGTCCGTTCTTGTGTATTGCATAATTGTACTGTCTAATGTCGGGGTGAGTTGTATTAATGTGTTTTTATCAATGTTTTCTGTTGATGTTAGGTGATCATATATTAAGCCGTCACTGTCATTATCACTTCTTGGGTACCTACTGTTAGTGTTGTTTTTGTCTGTGTGTATCTGCTTCTGATTGTGATTTGTTTGTGTATGTAGTGTGTTTGCAACTTGTTGTTTTATTTGTTGAAGTGTTGAGTTGGGTAACAGATTTTTTTTATTATCGCTCGTTTTTGATCTGCTACCCTTTGTTCGGTTACTGTAATGTGAGGGTATTGTTGTGTAAATTGTAAATGTAATTGTTGTCTCTATGATATAGTATCTTTTTCATGGCGTTATGGTATAGTAGCAGCGCATGATGTGAATGTTCATACCGTAGTCCATTTTATGCACTGCCGTGGCTGCCTGCTTTAGTGGTCGGTAGCTGTTCATTCACCGAAACATTTAAAATAGGTGGGGACTAAAGTTCTGACCCTGGCTTTTCCAGATAATAATGGAAAACTATTGTGCAGCCATACGCATAACCCGTGCTGCTTTCGCCAGGGTGTATCTCGGGAGACTGGGTATTTTTTAAACGTGTCTCTGCCTAACTCACGAACACGGGCAAGAGGTTTCAGTAGTACAATGCCGATTCACCCGTAGTTTCTTATCATTACTATTCATAATTTTTTTTTAAACTGCCTGAGCAGGTAACCCTTAGCCGTCCCCCATCTCTCCTAGACCCGTTCGTTCATCTAGGAGCTATTTGGCTGTTGAGATCATTTGGGTACTCAAGGTCATGGGGTTGCCGTACCACCTTACAGCACCTCGGGGCCCGACTCTGAGTAAGAAATGCCTGATCCAGTTGCCAGACCGAGCATTCCTGGACGTTGGGCCCAGGGAGTTATTATTATTATTATTATTATTATTATTATTATTATTACCTACATATTGTTTATTATTATTATTATTATTATTATTATTATTATTTTTATTATTATTATTATTATTATAAGAAAGATAGTACACTAACGTCTAACTACAGCAGATAAACAAACAATAGGGAACTGAGCCGGTAATCTAACATGTATAAGAGGAATTCAAAATCAAAAAGAAAATTCTTTTGAGACTCAAAATAAAGAAAAATTATCTAACACTGGGGAATGTAGAATAACAACAAAGTCGGTTTTTTCAGAGGTAAATGTTAATCCATTCTACTCGCGCCGTACTAGACTCTACATTTACCAGAATAACTATAATAACTTTTGACGTCAATAAATATTTTCTTAATACACTTGATTATGATAAACAAAATTGGGACAGTATTAAAAATTATTAGAAAAATTTTTTAGTACTACAATTTTTTAGCAATGATCTACATTCTGTTTGAGTAACCCATTTCTTGAGTAATTATTTTACACAAATGTCATGACTATACTGGATAAATACAATAATTTCGTATTAAATCAAATTAAATTGTCCTTGGATAATTTTTTAATCTAATGTGAATAACATTGTTAAAATAGATTAATGAAATTTCGGAAAAGATAAAATGGATTAGCAGTATCGCGCATAACTAAATGATTGTGAAACACACTGAAATCATAAATGACAAATTTCCGAAACTAGGAATGCATAAACAAATTTTTTAATTGAATTTTTAACTTGCCTTTATTTATTTAAGTTTGGAATCGGCCTCTATCATGGTTACTAAACAAATTTTTGTAATAAAAATATGGTAATTATTGTTATTATTGCATAATTCCAACACTCACATTACAATGTTTGTATTTGTTTGTATTAACACACTGAATTTAGTTTCTAAATATTTTTGTTTATATTTATAATTATGGGTTTATAGCATTGAAACAAAAAATAAATATTAAAACACCAATTTAAAAATTTTAATTATATGTAACGAAAGGGCGCTACCGTGGAAAATTAAATGAACCATTTTTGTTCTTTTGTTATGAATATACGATTTGAAAACGGGCTAAATGCTTACTTTATTTTACTTCCGGTATGGATTTTTTTCTTAGAACGTTTCTAAAAATATCAACTTTACTGACAAAAGTACTATTATTAATTTTGCTTAGCTTAACTTACTTTTTAAGTACTCTCAGAGCGACAGTAAAAGTACTTTTAATTCTGCTGCTAATAGCAAACCGGCTGTGTATAAACAAAATTTTTAGTGTAAAATGGTAGGTAAAGATCTAAGTTTACTGGACCTTGTAAGAAATATTAGTTATTCGGGACATCCTTAAGTTTCTTATTGAAATTCATGTGCTTCCCGGTTTTGTCAAGACATTTTTTTTGAAATTATTCTTCTCAATAAAACCAGCAGTTTTGTTTTTTATCTTGCCGACTGTGTAAATTATTATCATCAACTGAGAAAACTAAGAGATGTATTCAGTTTTTTATCAATTTTTCATCAAGATAAATTATAATTTCTGTTCTTCTTTGTATATTTTTTCGTTTCTTTAATAATTAAATATAGTAGATTATCTGTTTCTTCAAAATACTCTTCTCCTCGAGGTGAATCATGGAAACTTTCCTTACTTTTACCGGTTTCTGTTTATATGGTTTTCAGTTCCATCGCTCATTTTCTGGTTTTTTTATATTTATTTTATTCCTTTCTTTAATAATTAGTTGTGGGTATGATTATTTTATCATTGAAATAACAGAATTCAAAGATCATTCAGCTAATTCAACAATAGTAATTTTGAGTTGTTTGAATCCAGGAGTCACAGTAACGCCTTATTTGGATCGCATATGTTCTTCAAGTTTCAATAGAAATGTTTGATGATTTAAAACCTCTGTAACAACGTGGCCGACTATTAGAAAATTCCATTATAAGAAAATAAAATTTAAAGGCGGAGAATGATACAAGTACTCCTTTATTTCTCTTATTCTTGAACCCAATTTAATGTCTAACTCAAGTCGTGAATAGACCCATAAAGTGCGCAGTTCTAATTCTAAAATAGATTTGTTTGAATCAGATTATGGAAATTCTTGTAAATACCGTTGCCCAATTAACAATTATGAAAATGAAGGGGTTAAAAAGATTTAATTTTTGATTGGATTGATTCAGTCAGAGAAAATAACTGCCGGTTTCAAACAAAACTTTAAAAGAAGTAAAACTTGTTAGGCTCATAAACTTTAAAGTTGTGTCTGCGGCGGTTTTGCTATGTTGTACAGAACTATGGGATCTAGAAAAATAATTCACCAACTTGGAAGAATCAATACAGTTCCTTTTGAAAAGCTTGTTTTTATTTGTGTTGATAGATTTGTTGTAAGTTGTAAAATGGCTTTCAATAAATGTATTACTATTAATTATTAACATTATTATCTATTGTATTAATATTTGCAAAATAAAATGAAATATTAAATACAGCGTGCGGTTCATTATGATTAATAAACTTTATTTGTGCCGACGATTGTCGTTACCCGCATCTCCTTATAGTCTTATACGGTTGGCACAGTTTTTTGGTGTTTTCTGCTGTTAAATACACGTGCAGTTAGTGTTCCTTTCTCTTGAGCAGTAAACATAGTCGCGTTGACAGCATCAGCTGCCTGCTTCGATAGTGACGTTCGGGCCTTTGCCTGGAATTGTTTCTTTGGTTCTTCTGTAAGTAGAATAATTAATAATTAAGCGGCTCTACCGGGTTAAAGGTAACTCATCGTGCACCAGTGCTAAATACCACGAAGTATTGTTATAGAACCGTTTCAGTGTTGTCGGTCTCTTAAGTTTTCATGATGTCAGCTATAAATTAAATGGTTAGTTATTAACGGGGAGTACTTTTACACAAACAGGGCAAAGGCTCAGAATGAAACCTCAGACCTTAAAATGGTTAGCAAACAGAAGTTGCACTGTTGAGTTTTTGGTGGAGAATTGAATTTTTCAGTCAAAAGCTTAGTCGTACAGAAAAACGCTATGAAAATTAGCAATAAGAAAACTACACTAAAAGTTTAACGTAGAAAATTGAATCTGCAGGACAAAAGTTCTATTGTACAGGAAGAACGGTAAGAAAAATCGGCGGTCAGATAAATATCAGTTTGGAGATAGTTTTCTACCGATTAGTCATCAACAGTGGGTTTTGTCGGTTATAATAGAAAAGTTTGTAACAGGATCTTGAAAATATTTCTTAAGAAAGAATTTCGAGAAGGAATATGTCTTTAATTGCAAAGTTCGCATTTTTATAGCGGAAAGCCTTACCTATGGATGTTCTTTTTTGCTTTTTGTAATTATTCTCAAGGAGCTGCCTGGGCCTGATATTTTTATATTGGATTCAATCAGTACGCGTTAAAACAAAACCGACTGTCAAATAAGTTTAATATTAAATAGTAAAAATAAAAAGTTTTCGGGAAAGAAAGAGTCAAAAGGTGGAATTCTTAACTTAAAAAGGCTTTGTTTAGCCTATGTGATATATAATATTTATGTCTGTCGATAACACATAACATAAACTTAAGGAAAGCTTTTGTAATTTAGCATTAGGGATTAATGTCTGGGTTCAGGATGGAAAGACGATGTGGGTAATAAATGATTATTTATTTTGCTGCATACAATGAATTCTGATCTTGTTTATGAACCACTATCTTACAGCTATGTTTTAAAACATATTTATACTCGTCGTCCCGTGAGTTTTCTGGTAGTTGCTGCTGGATGCCGTAACATTGTAGTGTTTGGCTGGCGTTATTTTAGATGCTGCCGTGTTGTGGGTTTGCTTGTCGTTACTTGGGATACCCTAACTTCGTGTTGTTGATTGCTTGTGGCTATTGCAGAGGAGAATTAAAGCTTGCTGTATTTCATAGTCGCCAAGATATTGAAAGTTGGGAATAATAAGGTTTGTAGGCTGTATCCGACGGGTCTTGGTATTTGTATGACAGACAGTACTTTGAAGACTTTGCACTATGAAACTTCTAGAACGAAGGCAAAGAACATCGAAAATCCGGTATCGTGATGTGTAAGCGAGCATGCGTTGCACAATTGGAACGTCGACAACCTGACCACATAGATTTAGGTTCTTGTATGCTGATTTATTTGTGGACGGCATATATTGTAATGAGACGTATGGTCCTGCCTGGATTTCTTGGTCCTCAGAGGAAACGTTAAGTTAGTTGATTGGTTGCAGCAGTTGTAAGATTTAATATGACGGTGTCGTATGTTTACGAAACAACGACTTTGTTGTGTCCTATTTCCCCAAATCTATGAGAGATGCGTTATATCGGTCTGTTTATTATCTAGAACTCGAGAGCAAACTACCCTAATATGACAAAAAGCTGTCTGGTGCTGTATACACACTGCTGTGCTGATTATCGTTTGTAGTCCACTATGACTTAATTATAATGAAATGTATTATTACTAAATTGTAAGGGTGTGCTGGTACATTTGACATTTACATTACTATGTTGCTTACACAACTCATGCTCGTTACCAAGAATACCATAGTGTTCCGAAACACTAGTTAGGGAACTTTATATATCCCTCAGTTTATTTAGTTTTCCCTTACAAAGTTCTAACCATCATTGATTTGATGGACACAGCTACTCAGCGTTAATAAAGTTAGCCTCTAGCTATGCGTGACATGTTTGTATAAATAAACAGTAAAAGCAGTATTAAATCACATATAATTGAAAATAAACAATATAATTAGAAATGCAAAAAACTGAATGTGATTGATAAAATGACACACGTTCCGGGATACACAAAACATTAGAGACTTACATACTAGATTACAATGCGGCGTTGTGCTTGTTAACACTTTACACTGCATTCATGAGGACCTTGAAGTTTGTAGACTAACTCTGCTCTTATCTAGTGTGATACCTAGGTATTTGACTGAATACTTAAAAACCCATAACTGTCCCAACCAACTACAATTAACTTAAGTCCGTCAACTTTCTTTTACGGGTAAAGGTCACCAGGGTGGTTTTGCTGTGGTTAATTCTCAGGCCATCCGGACTTGCACCACTTCTTTTCTGCTAATTTCTTAGTCCCACCTGTATTATGTCACAAAGAATGTCCTCATACTTGCCTGACAGGGTATCTGTTTGTTAAACAAAAGACAAAGAAAATTGTTCACTAGTAGATTCCACATTATGGACGAAAACAGTCCCTCTTAGGGGCATCCTCTAATGGTATTCACCACAAAAATGGAGTCTCTAAATCCAGCTTTAGCCATTCTTGTCTTTAAAAGTTCTGACAACCATCTGAAAATAGGGGATAATTGCCTCCTATCTACGACCGGGGATCTTGTACAGGATTAACAAGTCTATTGCCCATGAAAGGTTAGCTGGGTCTCAGGATGGCGCAAGCCACCATCCAATCTACTGCGCTGCACGTGTCCCAACATTCTCATACTCAATATGTGTGCAGAGTTTCGACAGCCAAGGAAATGTGCATTGGTAAAGAAGAAGATTTTTGCACCGCATCCTCCTTGACGCTATCGCCTGGATCTGTAAAACAAGAATTTGTATCGCCTCCACTGCAAGACATGGTTTATGGATTCTAGCGGCTTTGGGGTGGTAGAGATATCCTCCGCAAAACATTCTATAGCTGTTAAGCTTTGCCCTTCTAATCTCTGTAATTGTAGCTCCTAGATCTCTTTCTGCCGCCCAAATCGCTTAGTTATGTTAAATAGTTTCTGATCTCCACCTTGACAGCGAGGGATGCAAGTGACGGTTTTTTTATTTTTATTATTAGGGAATGGGTTGAGTGTCATGGAAAGAACCACCCGCACTGCGACCATTTTTCGGCACGCAGTTCGTGACTCCAGTCTTGCCTTCCCTAGTGGGGAATCGGACATTGTATTTATAATCAAAGATCATTTTTAGAGTTTGTCTGGTCGCTTACTGGAAGCCATAGTTCTAAAGGATCCTTAGAAGACCTTTAAGGTTGCCTTCTTTAAAATGTGGTATACCTCATGTAATTTGAGGATCTGCTTCATAAGGCTTCCTCTTTAATTGCCACCGGTAGAGGATCCAGACTGAGAAGGATCTCCATCGTGCCTCTGTAGGTGTAGATCATGGCACTTATGATGAGCAGACATGAAAGCTTTGCACCTTCCGGCACTTTGGTCTACTTTTCTACACCAAACTGCGGATGTATAGAGGGACTTCCAGGTCTGACTACCTTGCTTGTAGATCCAGTTAGTTGCCCTGGGGTTCAAACTTCACGTTTTGCTAACCATTTGGAAGTGCATGACCATAAAGTTTTTATGACCTTGTTGGTAATTCTTGTCAGGTGACTCTCCCATCGTTAATTTTTGGTCCTGTGTCACCCCAGATATTTTACCCTAGAGAGAGGAATGGTGATTCCATTTAATTGAATACTTGGAATATTTAAATTCCTCTCGTTTAGTAAAAGCTACAATTGTGGTTTTATTCTGAATTTATGTAATGCCCTCTTCTTAGACACCAATTCCGTGTTAGGTTAATGGTATTTTTGCATTTCTCTCCCAATAATGGAGTCATGCTGCCCCTACCGTTGGCGGCGGTTATAAGTCATCAGCATAATCCAAGAACGCGTATACCCTCTCTACTTAGGACCGTTCAGTAGCGGTTCATCCACCAGGGCATCTTTATCTGAGAACGTCTTTTTCTGGCTCTTCCTCCGGTTTTTTGGCTTTGCAAGAGGAATTCCCTCGTTTTGTTTTGTCTTTTTGCGATCTTTAAGCTTTCATCCTGGGATTTTGCCTTTTTGGTCTTTGTTCACCAGCTTGAGAACTGCCACCCGGCTTAGGAATAATGAATTCTTCCTTCTTCTCAGGGCGGCTAATCTTCCTAGCCATGGTTTTAGAATATCCTGCTTTAACATATAATTATATCTTTTGGAAAGCTGCACCACACGTCGTTGTTTTTGTTTTGTCTACCCTAAGGCGGTTGGTCTCCCCTTGACCAGTTTGTCAACCACACCTTCTGGCCCTGAGGCGCTGCTTGCCAGCCTCCAATGCCTTAGGCGTTTAGGTTTTTGGTTATCCACTTCCATTTCGTTTGTTTTTATATTAATTTCAGGGTTCAGAGATCGTATATTAGCGACTGAGTTTGACCCTGAGCCATTCACACTTTGTATATGCTGTTCCACCTTGATTGGAGTTTTTATTGAGGTTAACTCCTCTTAGTCCAGGCGATTAAGCCAAGACTCCCAGCACATCCATCTAGCATCACTAGATGCACATTGTATTCCTTGTTCATGTTGTTTACTCTACACTGGTAAAACTAGACAATATATTTAGTACGCGTATTTTACGTTATCAAACCCCACTTTAATTGTGATAGTGGTTTAAATATTTTGAATCTATATATTGAGGAATTTGCCTAATTACTCAAATTTCTATTATTCTAGAATTTGGTTACCTTAAAACTTTTGTTTGATTGGTCAAGTTTTAGATATAAATCTTTGCGTTGATAAAGCTCTTTACAATAGGCATGGTTCTACTCCAAAAGAGGTTTTTATTTTAAAAATAATTCAGTTCCTGATAGCCTTAGCTGTTACAGTTAGCATATGCTCAGAATTTGAACCCTTATTTGTTCAAGGATTTTAGTAGAATACAGTTGTAGGTAGTGTTCTGCTTCAAGTTCGAGTATGAGATGATCATGATTGATCTCGACTTGGTTTTTGCAAACTTTGTTTCCTTTTCTAATTGACACACATATCACTCATTTCTATTGTGATCTTCAAAATTTTTTTTTTTGAGAGCACCCCTATGTGAAGATATAATTCGGATATATGGCTTATCAACTTTGTTATTATAGTTTATCATGTTTTTTATTTGTTCAGTGTCACTCTACTGATAACATAGTTACACGAGTCGGGCGTTAAAGATCCAATCATTATACAGATTGCTTTTATTTATTCGCGAAGAACGGTTTACTTGGTCGCACTGCATGTTGTTTCTTTGATTTTAGCTCATGATAAAAAATCTGATCTTAGTAACGTTATTTTAAAAACATTATAGTAACACGTTTTAATATTTACACTTACGTAATAATACTACTTTTGATTATCAATGATACTACCTACTAATAATAATAATACTAAAGTGCATTTATAGTAATTGTTATAGTAAATGTTAATTTTTAAGCCAACGATCCTTCATAGGGAAAATGTGGGTATGCAGGTGCATTCGAAAAACACAAACAAGGAAATACACTCCGTTTGTTTCTATAAAATTCTAAATTAATTATTGTGCAATAACTTTATCTATTTAATTTAAAATACTTACGCTGATTACTTGTTAGGACGGAAAACTCTTGTTTGTAAACATATAAAAATAAATACAAAAAGCCTTACAACATTTTTCTTATCATAAGCTGTAATAATTTTTATATTGTGCTACAATAATTGCGATAATGTCAGCGTGTTCATAAACTTGCCCATTTTAAACGTGTTCGTGCTTGCGTTCGGTATCATCGCGATGATACCAGTGAAGATCAGTTTCACAAAATTTTATTCAATTAAATATCGTAAACTATAAGTAAATTGATATATAAATAAAATAAATTTAATTTTTAACTCGTTTCAGTTTTAGAAAACTAAGTTCGTTGAGTTACATACACAATGTTGGAAAAGAACCATTGCAATCCTACACTTTGGGCAATTTGTTTGAAAATTCAGCAAGAAAATATGGAGACAAAACCGCAATTGTGTCTGTGCACGATAACAAAAAATATCTTTTAAGGAATTGTGGAAAGAATCTAACAAACTAGCTGCTGGTTTGATGAGCATAGGGTTGCAGAAAGGGGATAGAGTTGGAATATGGGCACCGAATATTATTGAATGGGTGACCACGATGGCGGCTATAGTACAAGCTGGAATGATTACAGTTTGTTTATTTTTTTATTTGTTTGAAGATAATCCATCTAAAATAATAATAATGTTAATAGGTTTCCTAAATCCAATTAATCATCAAAAAGAAGAACTTAGCTTTTGGATAAACAAAGTAGGTGTGAAAGCTTTTGTTTGTCCAGATAAACATAAGACGTTTAACTTTTACGATTCCTTGTGCGAGTTAATACCCGAATTGTCTACATCCGATCCCGGAAAATTGGTTTCAAAATCGGTGCCGACGCTGAACACAGTAGTTACCATATCGAACAACACTTTGAAGTGAATGAGTATTAAAAAGAACAATTTCCCCAAACAATAACTAAATTTTTTTAACAGTGGAACATACAACTACAATGAACTCTTAAACACAGCTGATGAAAAAGCGATCAACGATACGCTTAAGAAAAATCGCAATAACTCACCAGACGTTATTTCTAATATCCAGTACATCTGTGAGTATCAACATTTCAGCTCAAAAAAATTGTTGAAATGTTTTTCTAGGGCACAACTGGAAAGCCAAAAGCAGCTTGTATCACACATTTTCAACAAGTAAATAACGCTTTTCAGATTGGAAAAAGATTTGAAGTAAGTTCAAATGATAATATTTGCGTACAAGTGCCATTGTTCCATTCCTTTGGTACTGTCGCCGTTGCGACAATGGCTCAACAATTTGGGGCAACTTTAATATTACCATCACCCACGTACAACTCTGTGGCAAATTTAAAAGCCATCGAAGACGAAAAGTAAGTAAGTTTGGGTCTGTCTATTACTTACTAATTATTTAGGTGTACTATTGTATCCGGTACTCCTACAATGTTTGTCGATTTAATCAACAATCAAAGAAAAGAAAAAAGGCAAATCAATCCTACTAGCGCAATAGTTGGTGGAGCCCGTGTTCGCCTCAACTCTTCAATGACATGACGACTACGCTAAATTTTAAAAAAATTAATGTACCTAAGTTCTTTATTTGACGGCATAGTAGGCATCTTTTAATTTTAGTCTATTTATGGTATGACAGAAACAACAGCTGTTAGTTTTCATTCGTTACCGGTTGAAGATCATTATAAAGTAACAAGCACGGTCGGTTACATCGCAGACCACTTAGAAGCTAAAGTTGTCGACGATAAAAATAACACAGTTCCAATAGGAGAACCCGGAGAACTTTGATACGCGGTTACAGTGTTATATGCCTGGGTATTGGGAAGATGATGAAAAAACAAGCAAGTTCTTGGTCCTGATAGATGGTACAGAACGGGGTGAGTACTCGAATTGTTTTTTTGTTTTTATTAAAGACATTATTCGTAGGAGATAAATTTATCTTGCAAAAAGATGGTTACGGTCGGGTTGTTGGCAGGTTAAAAGACATGATTATTAGAGGAGGAGAAAACATATATCCACGAGAAATTGAAGATGTTCTGAACGCTCACCCTGATATATTAGAAAGTCACGTGTGTGTGTTAACTGTTCCCGTACCTGTTAATTATATACATTTATAATTATTATAGGTAGTTGGTTTATCTCATGAACGACTAGGAGAGGAGGTATGTGCTTGTATAAGAATAAAAGAAAATGTCGATTTTAAATACGAGAACGTCATGGAATTTTGCAAAGAAAGACTTGTTAGTTATAAAGTACCAAGTCAAATAAGAGTTTTAATGATTTTCCAAACCGCATCTGGTAAAGTTCATAAAAAAGTTTGCATTGAAGCAACAAATAGAAGAAGAAGTTAGAAAAGCGCATTATAATAAATTGTTTTACGTTTTGTTAAAACATCTTATGTATATCTACATTAGAAATTACACTCTAAATTTCTATTTTGTTCATTTTAGTCTCTTTTTTTATTTATCGATGCATTTTACTCATCTTATAGGTTGGAATGTTTTACGACGTTTCAAAACAAAATTTTTCTCATTCTTTTCTCTTGTTTTGTTTTGACTAACTGAAGACTTATGTACCCACAGTAAGTTAAGAAAAATTTGACTTATATGTTAAAATTTTAATTTAAATTATTTTTTATAGTACCGAGGATTTGATTAGATTTTGAACATAATCGATAAATATGAATTTTTAAATTTTTTTAAATTTTGTATTGATATTTCTTTTTTGTAGTAGGTACTTCTAAAAGTACCTGTAGTTCTAATTTTGAGTTTGATTAGATTTGATCAAAAATGGTCAAAAAACAATATGTAGATGATTTTTTTGCAGATTAATTTAATTTAATTTACTGACAAGGACAATATGAGGTATTACCCAATTATCAGAATTATGTCAAGATTCTTTCAGATAATCAAAGAATATACACAATTAATACAATATAAACAAAAAAAGGAAAAACACACTATGTAATTTATAACAAAATTAAATATGTAGAAGCCATCTAGACTTCAGGTATGCGGTTATTATTTAAGGTATATGTTAACGATTTACATTTATTTATATTAAAGTATAATTTATTTAAAATGCTCATAATGCATTAATATCTTTTGAAAAATTAAGTTTTTTTCATGTAAGTGATTCTCTTAAATATTTTTAGGTCATCACTCAAATAATAATCCTTGCAAAAATTTAAGACATAAATGCAAGTTATTAATGAAAAATTAAAAATTAAAGTGGTTCCAAATTACTACCTTGTGGTACCCCCAGATGGGGTCCTATTATAACTTGAATTGTAACCCATTATATTGACTGCTTGATTTCTATATTTTGAAAATAAAAATTTAAACAAGTAAATTAAGTTTTTAGATAATCCAAAGTTATATAATTTACGTAATAAAATATCATGGTTAACTTTGTCAAAAAACTTTGCGAAATCCGTATATATTTCATCCACCTCCGACCGCCAGTATCTAGAACCACTACGTATGAAATCTGTAAATCAACCGATTTTTTGCTCAATGAAACCATGTTGTTCAGGGATTATCTGATGCTTAACATGGCGCAAATGTGGAAGCATAAAATTTTATCAAAAATTTTCACAGGAACACCTGTCTGCAGTTCTAAATCGGTTATTAAACACTTGCAGCACTTTTTAATTTAATTTTTTAATTTAATACAATATAAAAAAAAAGGAAAAACACACTATGTAATTTTATAACAAAATTAAATATGTAGAGGCGATCCAGAATTCAGGTAGTGCTGTTACTAATTGAAAAGGTAACTTTGATGATAAAAGTTTCGTATAGCGGTTTTAAATTTCTGTCAAACGTGTGTGTTAAATATGTTAAGATTTGACCCCTCGTAAGATACTTATTTGTTTCTATGAGCATTTTAACAATTAGAGAATTTAATCGTACTTAGTGACATTAGATTGATTACATGCAGTATATCCCGAGGTCTGGTTCTATAAGCTGGGGTGTAGAGACTAACTAAGGGTAATAGATTGGGACAATCAATAATGCGGTTACATAAGTAAAATGTATACGAAAAGTATATCACTTATTTCCCGTCTATAACATAATTCCTAAGGATTTGAAATTTTTTCTAATATTGTGATATGCATTATATTCAAGATAACGACCATGTTGTTTGTAGTGTAAAATTTTAAGAATTTATTTTGAATCTGTATACGTAATTTTACAAGTACTATGTATTTTATAACATCAGAGTTCCATTTTCTTTGATGTTTTCCATATTTTCCTCTTTGATACCAAAATCCAAAACCCAATCTAAGCTCCCTATTTTCTTTTTTGCGCTGAGAAACGTTTTTTTTTCATAATATTCAGCTTTTCAAAGATACCAACTTTTTAGTACTTGTTTTTAGTAATTGATTTAAAAATAATTTAGAATATTTTCCTAGAATTTGGTGTGTAGATATGTAGATGACCTTTTGCAGTCATCGACACACTAAAGTTTACAGTCCTCAGCAATTTGTAGAAATTTTAAATTTAAATTTGAGACGATCAAGTTTACCTATGTGAAATAAACCTTAAGTTACCTTTCTTAGACACTTTAGTGACAAGAAATGGCAACAAACTAGATATAGATATTTATCGTAAAGACACTAACACTATGAGGTTTATAACAAATGATTCCAACCATAGTATGCAACATAAACTTGAATCTTTCAACTTTTTGATTAACAGATTATTACATTTCCCATTGTCAAATCAAACTTTGATAAAGAACTGCGAAATATTACAGATTGCATCATACAATGGTTTTCAAGAATCAATTGTCACAAACATAATTAGAAAACATAAACATAAGTTAAACATTAGAAACATTACAACGTTAGGAACTAGTAATAGCAAAATAGATAAGAAATATGTCAAATTACCAAATTATCCACATACACAAAAGGTCTTCAAAAATATTTTCAAAATTTGATTATAAAACAGTAACCTCTAGTAGTAACAACTTGCAAAATCTTTAGGCAATCCGAAAGACCCAATAGAAATGTGTGATAAATCGAATATATAAAATTAATTGTAAAGACTGTAACCAAGTATATATAGGGCAAACCAAGAGACCTATTAAAACTCGTTTTAAAGAGCACTTAGCTCATGTCAAATATCATCGCACAGATATCCAGTGTTGCCATGCATATGCTTGAAAATGGCCATAGAGTAGGCGACATTGAATTAATTAAGAGGGTAGATAATAAAAACGAACTTGATTCTTAGAAAGTTTAGAAATTTTTAAAAACAGAAATTTGCTTATGAATTATGATGATAACGGTCCATTAGATTTCGGAATTATTTGCTTATCTAAGAATCAATTAAGTTTAACGATGCGTGATAAGCAGATAGTATATATAAGCTTCCCGTTGCTTTTAATTTTAGTAAGTATCGGTATCAGTTAATGATGACAGCTTAGCTGATGAAACACGTGTCCAGTAAAAGTTTTGGTGCAGTTTAGCAATACGTAACTGAACGAAGCAAT
>JALBCR010003342.1:0-55299 GCA_030710515.1 Abscondita cerata
TCATTGTGCTTCGTTCAGTTACGTATTGCTTCTTGTGAATTATGAGCTAACTGCTACCGACACTGCCTGCAACACTTCAGATAGAATGTTTGAATTGACAAAAAGACTAGCACGCATTATGTTCTTATAATATTAATGACACCCAAAAATGAGTTTATCTTACATAATCATACATTGTGAAAAAATTGGCAAATTGGGCATTTCCTTTGTTATATAACACATTCGCATATAAATGATTTGCTGACAATAGAGCCGAAAATTTACAAGTTCCTCTAGATAGCAGAACATGTTAACTACAAACACCCCAGAATTTGTAAAATTAAATTAGTGGATCCCTGTGGTAGTCACCTTGGAATTGAAAAGAGATCAAAAATGTTTTACGAGACACAGAAGTTTCTTCTGTTAACTTGATTAAACTACATGTTAACATAGACGGACTTCTATTTCTGAAAGTGCCCATTTTAGCATATGTTGATTTACAAAATATTCCAAGGAAAGTGTTTATGATCGGCTTGTATTATGGTAAAGTTAGCCAAAAAACTGTACCAAATATTTACAAGATTTTATTGAGGAAATGGAGTATTTAGAAAACAATGGAATTAAGATTAACAACAATTCGCCGTGAAGCTGGGTGCTTTAATATGTGATGCTCCAGCAAGTCGTTCGTATTACTTGTTAAAGGTCATAACTCTTCCGTTGGATGTAATAAATGTATGGTGGAAGGATCATTTACTGAAAAATGCATAACATTCCAGACTTAGATGCACCGTTAAGAACAAATACTAATTTTAGGTCAAGGATTCAAGAGGGTTATCATAAAGGAACTAATGTTTTGAAAAATTAAAAGCATTTGATATTGTTAGTGAAGTACCGCTGGACTACATGCATTTGGTTGGTGTTATTAGAAAAATTATTTCTTAGCTTGTTAATGCAAAAATGGGAACTAAGCTTATAAAAGTGGAGAAAGCTAATAATCTATACTTATCTGTAACCCTTATATAGCAAACGATTTTGCAAGAAAACCAGGGATGTTTCAACAATTGATAGGTGGAAAGCAACCGAATTACAATTATTCTTGTTATATGTTTCTCCATTTGTTTGCAATAAATATTAAGCGCAAACAATATGAACACTTCATGAAATTACATGTTGCAATACGATTACTATATAAATCAGTATGCCAGAATATAACAGTTTGCTTCTAATCTACTCAGACAATTTGTAGAAGAATATGGTGAATTTTATGGTGAAAATAATATTACTTACAACGTGCATTCACTAATTCATTTACCTTGTGATGTATACCATTTGAAATTGTGATAACTTTAGTAGCTTTCCATTCAAAAACTACATGAAAATAAAATGTGTTCAGTCTTCAAGTTTGCAGTACAACAAATAGTCAAAGAATTCAGGAACAACAACATGAAACCGAAAAAGATTGTTTTGTAAAAAATGCTACATTTAAAAATTGAACAAATCAAATTTTAAAGATAATTATTCTTACCATTACAAATTTGTAACATTTAAATCTATTATTATACATGTAAATGAACCTAATAACGTATTTATACTTAAGGACGACACCATCTTTATAGTGATAAGATTTGTTCCAATGATGACAGTATTGATATATTTGGAAAACTTTTGAGAAGTACATTTTACTATAATCAACCTTTGATTCCCGAATTATAGGAATATTCTCCGTTTCAAAATTATCAGAGACAATGAAAATTGTTGCAACTAATATTAAAGGAAAATGTTTAAAGATATCAATTAAGAGCAATGAATCATCATTCAATTGCTGCACGATTTGGTTATATAAACTTAATTATTAAGATTTTAACTATTTGTAAATACTTTATGTAAAACTTATAAAATTTACATTGTACTTGCAGTACTTTTTGTTTATTCATATTGCTTACAACAAATGTTGCTGGCTTAGTTTTAACGAATATGGTACGCATTTACTTGTTTATAGATATGTATTACATAAACTAATGTTTTTTCCTTACAGTTTATGTACAGTGTCATATCGTATGATGATGGGGATTTGGAAGCAGTTCCTACAGTGTGGCTAAACTCAACCAAAACAAATGTTATTGGCCTTCTAAAAGTTTCAAAATGTAACATTACTTATTAAATTGTACAAAGCCAGGAATCAGGATTGGCACATCATATTTATTTCTACTTCTTCACACTATTACTAACAAATATTTTAGGATCTTATGCGGATGCCAAGCGCAAAGTTAATATAAACTTGTAGATAATTGTAGCTCCTCCACGTCATCACAGGAATTTGGAAAAGGGGTATCGTCGCAAGAGTAACAATAAGAATGATATCAACCGACAATTCTGAGCTGGCATATATGCCACCAATAAGCGAAATTGAGGAAACGGCTGATGTATCTTTAATGGATTTATCGCATTTACCAGTTTCATTTCTAACAGGTTTGTGTTTTTTATTTGATATACAATTTAAAATTTTTATTATTTCTAATTTCTAGATAATGTGAAACCAACAAAAAAATTGACCAATTATTAGCAACTGTAGATGTATTGCTGAAAGAAGTCGCATCGTTAAAAATAGAAACCAAGGGAAAATAACATTAATTCAGAATTTTCGAAGTGCTACAAATACAACTCAAGATCATTTAACAGAAGTTGATGAGACAAACAAATTTAAATTTCTTATTGAAAATCTATCGGAATTTAATTTTGTTAATCAAAAAGTTAGTTGGAATGAAGAAGATCCTAAAAGGAATTTGTAAGAATATAAATATGTCATAGTAAATCCCTGAATGATTGTTATTGTAGGTCTATAAAATGAAGTTATTAATTAGTTAAGGAAAAGTGATGATTTTGTCAGAAGGATGTTGGATCATTGCTTCTCAAAGATTTTGCTACCAAAGTAGCATGGACATCCGTAAAGGGAAATATTCCAATAGGCGATTCTAAAATTATTACGTACATGGATTGTAAGAAATATTGTTTTTCATTAATGGTTATTAACTATCATTTTTTTAGTGATCTGCCGTAAATACAGTGATCCAAATTACACTACTGTAATGTTCAAAAAATGTTTTCGGGTTGGTTGCATGAAATGCTACCAGCAGACTAAAAAAATCAAAACTGTTACCAATTCTACCAACAATTTGACATTAATATATGATGTGTATTTTTGTAGTATTACTGATTTTTAAACATTAATTTGTACTTATAAACAATAAGTACCATTCTATACTAGTTTTATTTTAAAAATGCACCTTTTATTTATCAATGGGTCCAGAATAATATTAGATTAATTATAATTTGAAAATTTGATCTGAATGGATATTAATAGAAAGTTAAAGTAATAACTTAAACTCTAATCATTTATTTTCTTGATTTAATTTTTAATACATGTTGACTATAGGTTTGAGTTGATATGATAACATTATTAACGGTAGTTTATAAATTGTAAAAGATTGTATGCATTTCTGACGATGACTTACACTATGTACAATTAAGTCGAAACTATAATCAACATTTATTAAAAATAAGTATTAGAGAAAATATTTAATTATAGTTTCAGGTTATAGTAATTCGATTTCTATTGAAATCATTTTAGATGCATTTAACAAATGTTTAAATTATGAATATTGAAGGAGTTTTATACATATTAAAGATATATTAAAATTGTATATTGAGATGTTTAAATTAAGTCTCATATTTATTTCAAACGTTTAATATAAACATCTATACTTTAACTTATAAACGAATTATATACATTTTGAAAATATTTAGCAAATGATTTAAAAAAGTTTGATATACATTTAAAAATATCTTTGTTAGGGCGGACATGTAATGTTTTAAAATGCATTATAAATGTCGGGGCAATATTTTTCAAAAACATTTAAAAGATGTCGTATACTTTTTATATGCATATTAAAAACTTAGATGTGCTACCTGGGTAGCTACATGTACGTAGGTGTTGTTTATGCATTTACATTTATCATTTGGCATTGTTTTATTTGGATTCCCAAAATGTCAACCATACTATGAATAAAAGATTTCACAGCTATCTGTTATCTCTAATAGTATCTTAAATTGAGAAGGACTGTATGGCTCGTTTGTTATTAAAAAGATACAATTTTTGTTAAATGGGGAAAATTCCGATCAGTTCGAAGTTATTCGGAAGAACACGAAAAACTTTATTTTTGAAAAATTAACATATTTCCGTTATCGTGAAAGTTATAAAAAACAAAGTTGTTTGTTTCGTTAAAGTAAACTTATAATAATTAAAAAAAGAAAAGAATTACTCTCAATCTTTGCCAAAATGGTTAACTCAAAAGCACTTTATCAACACGGCGAAGAAAAATATTAATGGCAAATATATCATCACTGAAGGTAGCAAAGGCTGGGAAAATAACTTGTACATATAACAACTTCTTGCGGAATCAGTTGCATAAAAGCTAGTTAAATCTGTGATTAGGTAACTGACTTTCTGATTGGTTAAAATTGAAGACACCGTGGGAAGCTACTTTTTTCTTATTGCTTTTTTTTTCGCTATAGAATTTTTTCTAGAGTTAAGTTATAAACAAATGAAAAGTTTGTTTTAACTACTTCAATGTATAATACGAGGCGTGTTTTTAAAGTAAGTACCGTTTTCAATTTTTGTCGTCGCAGCGCTGCGGTCTCGGTTTAGCGCATGTGCGTCGTGTAGCTACATCTGTTGGAAAGCCATGGACGCCATTACGGAATCTTCCGTTCAAGTCTACATCTGTTTGCGTGATTGTAAAATGCCGCCGACTGTGAAGTGCGTGCTGTAAAACGTTTTCTCAGCTCTAAAGGCTTTAAATTAGCTGACATTCATCGCCAAATCAGTGATGTTTATGGTAAAAGCATTATGAGTGATGGAATGGTGCGGAAAGGGTTAGGGCATTTAAAGATGGCCGCACAAACATGCATGATTAAGAACGAAGTGGACGACCTTCAGTCATTACCAATGACTTGATTCAAAAGTGGAGTCTAAAGTGAAAGAGAATAGACGATTCATGATTTCGTCGTTGTGTCCGAACGCAGGCGGCGTCCTTCTTTGACGATGGAATACAAAATCTGGTCCCACGATACGATAAGTGCCTTAATATTAGTGGAAATTATGTAGAAAAGTAGAGTAAAGTATAGTCTTTCAAATAAAAAAAATTTTTTTGAAAAATATTTATTTGTTATTTTTTTATTGCAAAACGGTACTTACTTTAAAAACACGCCTCGTATATATTCTGTATGGAATTACTCTGTTGGATTTTTAGAAATCAATGAATAAGTACATGGTTTTTAGCAATCCAAGCAACCAGAGAATGAAGTTATACTCGATGCTTCACTAACCTTTCAGATTTGATGTTTTCATTTTGGAATTATAGATATCTTTTAAATACCGTACGTTTGACGTTCTTTAAGGGAACAATTTGTTCAAAATGATTAATAAAGTGTTGTCAAAACTGGATCAATTTCCTTTCCTTAAAGTCAATTACTAATAAAAGTACTTTCTTTTTCCATTACTTTCAGTTCTATGCGGTATCTGAAAGAAAGTGGATTATTCACGGGCACCACATGAAATATAGGTACAATGACCATTGTGACCTTTTTGAAAATATAATCTACAATAACTAAAGTGGGTGTCTTGCGACATCTCGTGTAAACATTGACACGTGTGAATAGTATAAACTAAGAAAAATGCCAACAGTTAACTGTATCGACATGTGTGTGTTAAAGCGCATAGCGCTATCTAAGCCATAGCTTTAATGCTTGAAACACACTTTGTCGATAAAGCCAAGTATAACTTGTACAGAAGCACACACGCATCAGGTGTTCTTTCGTTGCGTGTGTGCTTCTGTACAAGTTATGCTTGGCTATATCGACAACGTGTGTTTTAAGAAACAATCTACAATCTTCCACGTTTCTTAGTCTGTGCGGCTGGGAATTTGAACTTACCTAACACCAAATGGCAACCTATAGAATCAACTGCTGATGGGTTATTATCCTTGTGTGGTTCTAGTGATCGTAACCAAGACTTTTGTGATAGTTACATGTTATATGGTTGTTCTCAGTTTAATTCTCACACAAATGGAAAAGGCTCTAGTTTAGATTTAATCTTTACTAACATTGAGAATATATCTGTTTCATCTTGCCATGTAATGTAATATTTATGATCCAGCATTAAATGTAGTAATTTGTGAAATTGTAATTGTCGTCCTAGTCAATTTTATAAGAATTTAAAATCAGCAAGTTTTAATGATATTAATTACTTTTTAAGTAATATTAATTGAGCGATGTTTTTATTCAAAACTTTTGATGAAAGTTGACCCTTTACCATATAATATTTACAGCAATAGACATTTTTGTAATAGTTTGATAAAAATACATTATCGTTAATAATTTCCAAAAAAAGAACACACAAATACAAAACTGGTTTTGTTGATGATTATACGGTTTGTAGTGATCTAAGGTCAATATGTAAAGATGCTATTTCTGCTAGTCGACGTGCATTTCTGGACAACATTGAAGATAATATCAATCAGAAATCTAAATATTTTGGTCATACGTTAATAGCAAAAATCTGAAAATAATATTCCAGAGGTCGACTATATTTCAATGGTGTAAGCGCAGATAATTTAGAAAGTATTTGTGACTTAATATGTAACAGTGTAGTACACAAAGTTGAGTAGATCCTCTACCTCAGTGCCGTCTTTCGTAACTGTGTAACTAGGTTACATACACATCCGTTGATGACATTGTTAGAACTATATCAAAACTAACAATGAATTGATGTCTTGGACCGGATGATTTACCTACTGCTTTTGTAAAACTTTGTTCGTCTTCGCTATCTTTTCCGTTAAAAATTATTTTTGACAAATCTTTTAAGAGTCCTATTAACCACGTGACAAATTTCAAACTCGTTTACTTTCCTCTTACGTCTTCGCGAAATATATGTCTACAAACGTGTGTGTAGTGGCAACGTCGTAACGTTCAGCAGTTCTCAAAGCAGATAAGAGCGCTCGCATTTTGTTTATTTTCACTTCTTATTTAGTCGAATCAGGTTTCTGTAAATATTGACAGCTTTAATTTTTTGTTCATTGATGTATTTCGACTTTGAAAACATAAAAAATCGAGAACGTAATAATAATAATAATAATTTATTCCAATTATTTACATACTAAAAGCAACAATAATGAAATATAAAAGGAATTAATCCGTTCTAAAAGCATAGCTTGTGTTACGTATTGAAATTCAAAGAAGTACAATTTTTTTTATTTTCTGAGAACAATCAAGTGGTTATCAAAATAATTTTTGCGTACGACAAAAATTCTCAAACATTTGCTGCGCCCCCATAAATCGCTATTTTATGTTATAATTTAGATTAGATCAGAACTTTTTTGCTCAGTTATTACATTGATATATGTAATGAATGGTGTAATATGTATTCTAACATTTGCAAACGCGAATTGTTTACTGTTTTCACTTGTAATCACAACGATCTTGTCACTAGAATGTAACATCACATTTTACGAGAAAACTACCTACGGATGATTCATATAATTTTATAGAAGGTTTTATGTTGAAGTGCATAACAATAATCAAATGCAAAAACTTGAGTATATTTCGACGAGACATAAACATTTCATTTAGATATTTACAGTTACTAAAAACAAATTGTTAATTTTGTCAATCGAGGATTATAACTATCGATTAATAAAATAAAATTTATAATCAATGGTTCAATCCAGTAAGTAAACGTCCTGAAGATGCCATTGCTATATTGTTTAATACACTAAATAAATTAATTTGTAAATTAAGGAAATTGCTTACCTCAACATAGATAAACGTCGATTTTTTCTGAAAGCACTCAATGTTTTATTTTTTTATAAGTATGTTTGCGACCCATTTTTAATCACAAAAACAAACAACACCACACACAAAAACTCTGTAACAAAATACTCACTACCTAAACACAGACCGCAAATAAATAAACAAAGCACGCAACGACTGTAGCTTTGGTTTCTTATTTTCATTACAACGTTGCAACATTTATTGTCACCATACAGATGTCGCCTCTGAACAAACGATAAATATTTAAAACGCTATTACATTTTACTATAAAAGTATAAATAATTGAAATACATTTTGTCGATAATATAGCACATAGTGCTTAGAAAAATGTAGGAAAGAGTATTTTATGCCCCTAATCATTTCATTTAACAAAAAAAAATTCAATTCTTGTAATTTTTGTTTTTAGACTTTCTACATTCTTCACAATAATCACTATCGGCTTGTGAAACAAAATGTTTTTCTCTTGTGTATTAAGTGTATAATTCCAAATTGCGTATTTCACCAATATGGCGCCGCTTTATAAGCCTCTTAAATCAAGCATTTATCCGTCTACGTTATCTGGCATTAGCATTTTTAAAGATTTTTGAATCCATTATTTTTAGATATATGTATGTCTGTATATATAAAAAATCTAATCATAGACGAACAACACGGTTTTATGAGTGTGACATGTACTAACACAAACTTAATTAATTTACTCAATATATTAGTAACAATCTCGATAATGGTTACATTCTCGATTGCATATGCACGATGTTTCAAAAAAGGTGACGCTCAACTCTAGGATAGATAGAAAAGTAAAAAGTAATTCGGATTGACTTAGTAAACAATTTTAACGCCATCCGTATTCAAGATAAGAATGAAGAAAAGAATATTATACCCATTTTTTACGATTTTGCCGAAACTACTTTGAACATTGTAATGAAATTTTATACGAGTATGTTTTGGAATCCGATACTTTCGTTCAATTTGTTTCTTTAACTGATTCTCATTCAAGGCTCTAGTTACACGGTTCCTACCAAGTAGTATTGAACATAACTTTTGAGGTTATATTTTAATGAACTTAAACATTATTTAATTTTACTCCAAACAGGGACTCTTGGTAAAACTTGATATTTGTACCGTTTCGGATATATGATTTGAAAATTATGAAGTAATAAATCGGTTATAACTCGTAGTATAAAGTAATCATAAAGTTATTAATTAAACAACAAATCATAAGAAAATTAAAATAAAATTCAATTAGAGTAAGTGTTCAAAATGTTCTCCGTTTTTAATTTTTTTATCATTACTTTATACCAGCATAAGTTATTACTTTATAATTTTCAAATCAAAATATTCCAAAAACGGTACACAGTATTGAGTTTTACCAAGGGTACCTTTTGGTGTAAAATTAATTGATGTTTAAGGACACGTGAAATTTTAATTAATAAATCTAGCTTTAAAAGATTTATGTTCAATACTACTTGGTACGAACCGTGTAACTAACGCCCTCTATAAGAGTCAGATATAAAAACAAATTCATGGAATGTATCAGCTTCTAAAACATATTTCTATACCACTTCATTTTATTCTGTGGCTGGCCTTGCTAACTGATACCTGTGTTTCTATTGATGAAATTGTAAACTACCTTACATGAAGTTACTGTTATTTTTTATGATAAATGAGATAAGATTATAAAAATAGGTCGTTTCCATTTAAAAAAATTGATTTTTGACGAGTTTTTCAATAAAATCTTTTACCTTCCTTGTTTGACCACCCTGTATTAATATTTGTCATAATGGCATAAAGAATCTGTTAAAGTAATTCTTCTTCTACAAAGAAGTCACTCAAATTAAATAATACGAGTTTCCGTATAGGTAAAATTGATACTTCTGTGTTGGCCTGCAAATATTATTTTTGACATAAAATCTTGAAGTCAGAAACGGCTAGACTTAGGTATAGAATATTATACATCGAAAATGTTCAAAATTTGTCGTAGAATCTAAAAATGCAAGAATATATATGGTGGTCAATTAAAAATAACAAAGTTGATAGTTACTTCCGGTATAACCGAAAGTGACACCATTTTGAAAATATTTTAGCTGAGTTGGCCCTATTGACATTAGTATGTGACGAAGTTTTCAGAATGATCAAACTCCTAGTTTCCGAGAAATCGATCACGGTTATTCAACGTGAGACACCCTGTATACATAATTTTTTAGCCACGCGGAAAAATTTTTCATTATTTTTATTTATAGATTCGGAATTTTTCACTTTTTAATAATATAGGTAATAATTATTTGTAAAAACAATGAAAAAACTAATAAATTACATGTCTATTTACTACTCGACTTTAGATTTTGTGTTGATCTTCACTAATTAGGATAATTTTCGTACCTAATTTATTCATGTTTTATGAATGTAAAAGTAGACAAATGGAGACAGTAATAAAAATAAATAATTTATTATTTTTCGTTGTCATTACTGCTACAACGTGTCCACATGAGCTGCATCGCATCAGTTAATTCGGTCAACGTCACCAAAAAAGTACATAATTTAAAACCTCCTGTTAAGCAATTATTTCCGTTTTAACCAAACAAACACACATTAGAGAGTCTATTTTTTATTTAGATGTTTATTATTTCATAAATGCGCACAATCGCTAACGGTTTCTTTGTGTTGAAATATTTGATTTAACTGCATTTATTTTAGTACGTTGCTGTTGTACGTTAGTGCATGCCAAACTTCCATTTTGTGGGTGTAAATATTTCCAAAACACTCGTTACGCTGCAGTAGACGTTTATTATTAACGTTACTGCAATAAATATTGAAGTTAGTATAGCAAATGTAGTTCTTATAATAGAATTATTAACTCGAGGTTTTGTGTTTCATTTTATGATTCAATTATTACACAAAATTAAGAAGTACCTAAGATAAATGCTTTCGTAAAAGTACTCAAAAAACAAGTACGTAGGTACCTTTTTTTAACCCAATATCAATATCGATTTTCAACATTAATAGAAAAAAGGCTTTTGAATGACGTCAGCGTCTAAGTAGCATAATTGAAAACCAAGAATACGGATACAATAAATTGATTCGTTAGTAGTAAACAATAAATGGAAGTAGACAAAACAAATAAAGGTTGAATACATTCATTTCCTAAAACGTATTGGTTGCGATGTAGAGTTCTGTGTTTGAAATCGAATAAATTTTCTGATGGTTCATTTAAAGAATGTCTTAGTAATTAGCGTTAGAGTATTAGCAATCTTCAGCAAGAATAGAGTAAATAAAGTTTAGTGTTAAGTTCACGAATGGTGTCACTATTACTAATTACTTCTTCCGGATATCACCGTGTGTTAAAACTTGTGTTAAACGTTATTGAGGAATAACTGGTTTGTTTCTCTGTCACTTGACTTTCTTCTTATAGGTATATAGATCGTCGGCATCGATCGTGCCATTTTCACTCCACTGACCTTGACCGTGATGCTATCTTTCGTCTCTATTAACCGGCTTGTGTTTCTCTATTTATATTATCTCTTGTAGTTTTTAGTAGTGATTATCATCTCTATTTTGTCGAAATTCATTCAATATAAAAAAATTACAAATATGGGGAGGAAGAACTCAAACGGATAAACCGAAGAACTGAAATACTTTTACGTCAACTTATTAAAAAAACGACTGCCTGTTGATGAGGTAGGTACTCTCCTTGGGTATGAACAAGAAGGTGCCAACAGAAGAAGTTATAACTGAGGTAGAATTAGCTATCAAGAGACTATCGATAAAGTAAGACAAGAAGTAATCAGACCTTTATGAAAAGCAAACCTCCAAATCGTAATTAAATAGAAATGCTGCTAAGAAACTTGAAGACCGACAAGATAAAGGTAATGCGACAGTGCTGCTAAATAAAGACAATTATCGAAAGAAGATGGATGGAAGAAGAAGATATGCAGAAGAAATTGTTACCAAAAGCCGCAAGACCATCCAAAATATATGGAGTACCTAAACTACATAAAGATGAAGTACCGCTATTATTTTTATTATTTTGTGAATATCTAGTGTACCCTCGAGACTAAGGCCCAAATCGAGAAACGTCACTCACTGTAAATTGAGTGAAGGCAACACACACATTAAGTGACTTCCCATTTGCAAATTGATAGAGTTGCTTAATTTGAGTGCTCTCTTCACTCAATTTAAAGCTGAGTGACGTTTCTCGATTTGAGCCTAAACCTACAGACATTTTTCACTAACGTACCTACAGAAGATGCATTGATTATACTAGCAGATCTTAAACTACAAGAAGATATCATCAAGTTAATATACCCTTGCTTGTCTACAACATTCTTCTTGTACGACGGAAAATATTATAAACAGAAGATTGGCACAGCAATGAGAGGTCATCTGACAACTGTTACAGCCAACTTATTCATGAAGGCATTTAAAGCTGAAGCTGTAGAATCTAGTGATCTGAAACCGACGTGTTGGCTCAACAACATACATATATACAAAAAGAAAACCCACACGGCACATGTCATCGTCATCCAATGCAGAACAAGACTTTCATGAACCCGTTACTCTCAGAGCCAAAACCATCAGCGATAATCAACATCTAGCCAATGAGAGGATGCACTATGTAAGAACCTCTTTAAAAGAATGGTTACACAAACATCGAAATTGGGACTTGCTGAGAATATAGGAAAAATTTAAAAACAGAAAAAACCAAGTTGCCCTTTAAAACCACTACATCAATCCAGCAGCAGGTATCTATCAACAATGAAAGTTAAGTTAGCAAGAACTAGAAAAGAGGCTAAGATGACACGCCAGTGTGAAAAGTGTTACGTTGGACAAAGAAGAACAATTAATAAAAGAACACGAAAAGAAGTAAGATTAAAAGAATTGAACAAGGTGCAGTAGCAGAACATGTGTGTGTGTGTGTGTGACACGAAATGGATTTCGACAGCATAGATGTGATAACCATACAGAAATTACAGGAAGAGACTCGTCAGGAAAGCAATAGAAATAGAGAAACCCAAGACGGTTAATAGAGAAAGAAATATAGGCATCTTAGTAATTCATCGAAAACCTGTTACATCAAACTGTAACCGTCAATGGAGTGAAAAGGACACGATCAGGTGCCTATAATGCCTATATAAGAAGAACGTGTAGCGAACCGTGTAAGTTATTAGTAATTAGTTTGAAATATTAAACAGATTTTTAAAAATTTAATAATGTTTTTTATATAAAATGTAATGTAATAATCAACATGTTATTATTTTATAAGATTTTGAGTTTCATTAACTGATCTGATTATTTGAAGAAATCGAAGGGTAAATCCCTGTCAAAATTGTGTACACTAGACATCCCTTTGAGAAAGATATACCCTCATTTTTAGTGATATCCTCGTGATATCCCATGATTTCTCTGATATCGTATGATATCCCCTTGAAATCCTACGACCCCATTGTCATCATTTAATCTTAAACAATAATTAATTTTTGTCTTTAATTTTCAAACAAAGAATTATTCGGCCTTGACAGCCTTTAGTTGGAATAAATATTTTATAACAAAGATGGTATTTATAAGTAAGTACATAATTTTATTATGAAAACATCAGTAAAAAAAAACAAATACAAAATTCAAAACATAAAAATAGTCCTACTTAGTTGGTGAACACTTTTCTTTACTTCAATCTTTTTCTTCTTTCTTGCAGTTGTTATTTTGGCAAAACCCAATTCAATTTTTTTCATATATCAGCGAGATTTGTACTCTAAGTTGAGTTATTTAAGTGTAATATCTGAAGCGCTGTCTACGGACGCATGAATTTTAACCTATAACTTTTGACCTTAAGGTAATAATGTATACAAAAGATGTATTTGGATTTGGCAATAAAACAAAAATTAATTTTGAAGTTTGGGGAAAGTGGGTGTGGCCAACCCTCCAGAGGGTTAGGTTAGAGTTTCACAAACCCTTGCATCCAGACCGCCTTAAAATCCTCTATCGAATGGTGTATTTAGTTTTTTTAAACACCTTTGATAAACCAATAGACAGACAGAGATTTCAAGGAAATTATAATAACTAGATTATATTAATTTTCTGGGTTTTATCTATTCTGAATTTGAATTGCTTTATTCGCAAATTTATCAACAAAACCCTTTTGGCAAAGAATATTTTTTCCACGACATACTTAGAAAACAGATGTTTCTTCTCAACAAATAGTGAGAGAAACTGTTTTTCCTCACTAGTGAGGAAAAATGTCATGTTGTTTATAACTTAATTAAACAATTTAATTTTGCTACACAAATAACTATTATTATTCAGTCACTTTTGTTTAATTGAGTATCTTATATTTCGACTTTTAAACATTGTTACCCTACATTTATTGGTTAGAATTGCGCGGCTAGCTACGTTGCGCTATGACAGGTTGACACTTTACCCAGACCACAGAATAAATAGACGAAACTATTGTAACTCTCTGATTGTTGACTTTGCTTTTACGTACGAAATTGTGACAAATTGTTTGGGTTGTTTGATTGGTTTTTGGGAATGTCGTGAAAAAATGTTGTGTCTAACACATAAGTGAAAGCTTTTTTCCACTTTCACTCTAACTCCAGCTCAAGGGAAAAAAAGAATCGCTTGTTGGACAAATAACTATTTAATTCCAGAACATTGTCCTTCTTTTTGCAAATTTTCTGCAAAATTTTGATCTTTTTGTCCAAAATGTTTGACAGTAAAATGTCGGTGAAAATTAGCATACAACCATCCAGGCTTGTTATTATTATTTTTATTTTTTTTTTGATTCTTGAAATATTGTATATTTTCCTTTACAAAAACACTCTATCAAACAAACTAACTTCGCATTGCCATAACGCTTTATTTTGAATTTGACACATTTGAATTTCTCGTTACAAATTATCCCTTCTTCACTGTACTATTGTTTTAACCATTTTTTCATGTTAAGGCATTCTTGTAATTGATTGTGATATTCCCATGGGTGTACACAAGATATTCCCAGTGATTCACCCCTCAAAGAAAATATAAAGTTGCAATAAATAAATACAACGATACATCGACTATCAATATTACTAGAAATACATCATCTCCCCGCAATGTATAACGTCACATAGATACAAGCAGTAGATTTTCTAACGTGTTAGTGTTTCCTTCAGTCACCGATAGATAGCGTCATGCGTTGGCTTTCCGGTTTTGTCATTGATTGAATATCGCGAAATAATGTTACCACAAGACGGAACAACGCAATAATTTAAGTTTTTTTTTAATTTTTAATATGTTATTTGTATAAATATTACTAGGATATACTATTCAGTTTGTTTAAATTAAATTTTAATTTTAAATTGAGTGTTAGGTGCTAGGAACTAATAACTTAATTTTTAATTTCTATGTAATCTTCTTAAATTGATTCAAGAAAATTCCATAAATATATATCTAATGTTGATATTAAATAATTTAATAGTTTTAACGTTGAAATTAGTGGCACATTCCTATTCGTATTTTGAAACGGTATCCAAAATAATGTATTCTGTCTCGTATTTCTATTTGTTTCTTTTAATTTAAAAAGTGTTACCAACTCATTACATAGTCAATAATGTTATTTACAACTTTATAACCCAGTAATACCATACTGATTGAACGTCTGGAATCCAACAACAGAGAATCTTTTTACGGTTTCATAATTTAGATATTCACCATGTTTTCGCAGGTATCCTCAAGAATATTTTTTGAATTTTTTTTGAGCTCTGTATTTGATAAGTTTTTGGATTCTAAATGGTCGAACAGTAGTTCATCTTCAACCATACTAGCGCGTTATACAGAATTGTCATGACATGAATTGTATGTTCCTGAAATCGTAAGTATTTCTAATTGTAAAATGTGACGATTTTCGCGCTTCGTTCGCTATTTTGCCTGTATGTAAACTGTAGTCTAAGATAGGGGTCATTAATATTCCTAAATCTTGGACATTGATATTTTTGTTTAAAACATTATTTTCCAGTGAGGTATTCACATGCAGAGGACTACTTTTTCTGCTAAAAGTTACAACGCTACATTTACTGGTATTGAAGTATAATCTGTTATTTACACTCCACTCGTGTAACATTTTTAATTCTTCCTGATCAAGTCATCTGCAAATAAAATGCATTTCGAATGTATTACTACTGAAGGAAGATAGTTGATGAATAACAAAAAAAGCAACGGTCCAAGGTTACTACCCTGAGGGATTCTCGAGTTTGCGCTTTTATAGTTTGACCAGTGGCAGCTCGTGGTAGAAATTATAGGGGAAGGGTTAATTATTAAAACCATTAGTATGAAATTTTAGAAATTAGGTAGTTACCTATTTTTTATAAATTAAATCAATTTTTTGGTTCTTTAAATTTGTGTACTTAAGTTCTTCTAACAGTTCTTTTTGAATAGATATATTTGCCAAAGAAGATAGTTTGTCTTGTGGAAATAATTTTTTATTCTTTTCAAGCAAGAAAAGCTTCTTTCTACAGGTACGCTCGTTGACGGAATTCTTAACATTAGGCAAAATAGTTTATAAGCTTCTGAGAAAATGTTCTTATTTTTATGTATTTTTTAAATAACTGTTGTAAAGGTGTATTTTGTAAATTTTCATCTGAATACAAAAGACAACGTTCATTTTTAAGTTGCGCACTTTTAGTAAATAAGTTGTTTGTAAATTTTCGAGAGCATCGGAAGGAAAATTAGAATTATACTGTTGAAATTTTGCTGAGTCACCAAGACAAACAAACTTTAAATCTTGTGTCAATTTCAGTCAAAATATGATCCAGTATTTCGTAAAACAAAACTCTATATCTTGTGCGAATGTCATTTTGATTTAAACCAAAATATTGACCCTTACATAAATCAATCTGAGTTATCTACTTTTAATTTAACCCAGTCTTGTACAATTACATCAAGTAGTTTAGAGTTTGAAGACCACCGAGTGTCTGTATTGTGGGAATTCGTCAAGCAGATATGACTGTAAGAGCATGTGATCGCTTAGCTGAGTCATGAAAAAAAGAAGGTATTCCACTAATTTTTTTAAAACTTTTCTGTAAGAGGAGATTAAAACGGTCCGCCAAACAGTGTACAATTACAGCTTGTAGAATCTTGTCTTTGAGTTTCGTTTGATGCCCGTTTAGGTGCGCATACATCACACTAGCTCCGTCGTAACACTGGCCTACTAACTTAGTACTGTAATCAAATGGAGTGAGTATTTGATCAATCATTTTACATAAACTTTCTGAAGTTCTGTCGGCACTAACATCATGAAAATCTAAGAATCGTTCGACCAGCGTACTTTCTGAATTTACATACCTCACTATTACAGAGCACTGAGAAGTTACAGTTAAATCAGTAGTGTCATCAACCTGCAGGGAAAAAATATGGAATTATTGATTTCACTTTTCACCGCGTCATTTAAACAATCAGAAATGCACTCTATAAACTCATTCTGGATAGATTTTGAATCGCCTTTAAAATCATTTCTTATTTTATCATATTGATTTTGAATTTCTGACGTACTTGTTGATATAAGTAAATGTAACAATTCTTTAAAATTTCTCCGATTTACTGAGTCAGCAGTTTCATCATGCTCGTGAAATGCTAATTCCTGTTTGTCGAGAAAAAATGTTGCATTCATCACTCCTTCCATAATTAACCTATTTAATCAAACATTTTCATTAAATTGTTCTTAAAAAATTTTCTTTTAAAGCGTCTGCTATATTCATCGTATTTTTTCAAAATTTCTCAACATCAATTCGCATTTCTATGGAAAGATCTTGTGGCGTTTATTAAATCGACAAATCCGTGTTTATTCCAAGCTCGGAAAAACTCGACAAACACCTGCTACAAGCAATGCATCAAAACTAGATAATTGTAACGCTTCGGAAAAGTCAAGTGACAAGTGACGGCTCGTCAAAATCTCCCATTCACGCATGTACGACGTCATCGTTGTCATGATAACCAGCCCGAATCAGTCATATTAATTTTAGCCGCTTGGAAGATTTTAAACGTGGGCACGCCAGCTCTTCCGCTATAGGTTGTTTTTCTGTTTCTAAAACTGTTTAAAATGCACGTCATGTACAAAAAAATTGACATCAACAATTCAACAATATATTATTTATCTATTAATATTAATCGGCTTCCAAGTCTGGCCTGTTGCGCTCAGAAAAATTCGGCCGCGTGTATATTCATTTCACAATTCTCCAAGAGTTTTCAGTATTTATCGTTTACTTAATGTTAATTTTCTCATTGATTTTAAGTAAAAATTTAAAAAAATAGGGTTGTCAGAAAATTATTATCTATGTCGCGCAGGAGTCGATATTTGGGCTTATAAGGAAATCCATTTTTCTATTATTTTACGTTTTAATTAAATTAAATACAACGAAAACGAAAATAAAAAAATAGCTTCTGCACGACATAAATAATAATGTTAGCTATATGTTTGTGCAAAATCAAAAAATATTTCTAAAATGAGCGAGATAAATTTACATAAATTTTATAGCTCCCTGAGAGAACAGCCTTAAGCAGCGCTTGCATTTTGTGATATCAATAATTTATTCTCTTCAGTTCATCTTTAGTTGCGATAGATAGTATATTTTATTTGTATTTATAATAATACGTTCATCGGAAGTCCAAACATTTTGCTACCATATTTTTCCACCGCCTCTTTGAGCAGAAACCATCTAGGTTTCGTTAAATCCTCACGGATCATTATTTCTGTTCCTTTTAGTAATTTCTTGTTAAACAATACAAATTTTCTTTTTTGATAACTTGTGAATTTAACTATTATCGGCCGGTACTTTTGTTTGTTACTCGCCAACATTTTATCGCCTGTGATTACATTTCCACTGCGTTGCGTACGATCCAGGTCATGTAAGGTTATATTCAGCTTTAAATTATTATTAAATAAGTTTAATACCTTACTATTTGTACTTTCGCCTTTTTCTTCAGAAATACCAAAAATTCTAATACAATTTCGTCTACTGTACTGCTCTTGTTGATCAATTTTTTCATCCTGTTCCTTAACTTTTATCTTCAATAGCTCGACTTTTTGCTTCAGTGTTTTACAATCTTGTTTTATATTTGCCAGTAACGGTTTCAAATTCAAAAATGTAATACTTTATTTTTCCACAAAGTATACCTAGAAAAATAATGACTTTTATTTTGACAAATTTCTTGCCTAGGTTACATTTAAAATTACTTTCCTTCAATTTAGATCATCGCATTACGCTCCGCTTTATTTTATAAAATTTTTAGATTCTTTTTTTTTTTTCACAGTAGGTCTGGTCAAGGAAGAGCTGATTAGAAATTGGGCATGGTACGACGCACCCTTCCTGTCCTAACCCCACCACAATCATGTCCAAAACAGGTTTTTGGAGGCAAATTATTACCTTACAATTCAATTTTTGTGCTTCATGACTCAAACCAATGTTTTTCGTCATGAGAACTTGCATCTTTTTACTTTTATTGTCATATCACTTTTGAATACCATATGTATTTGTTTACATGTTGCTACCATCCCGGAAAGGGAGTACCATATATATTTGTTCGTTTGTAGGAATCGTATCCCACAAATCTTTAAAATTGTCGTAGTCTTTGTTTAACGTTGACAAAATTCGTCTAATCAACACTCATTCTGATAATGTGTTCTCGTTGTGCATTGTAATTTACAATTTAGATCAACAAATAATTTCTGTAATTTAGCCACATGCGTACTAATGTGTTCTGTTTCATCACGTTCAATTCTAAAGAAAGATTGAATTAGCATGTTCAACCGCTGTGGGCTACTGCGCTCGAATCGCGAACTTAATTTATCCCGCAATTCATTTGCATTTTACACGTTAAAAGAAGTTCTGCCACAGAATTGGTCAACAATCCTGCAATTATGCTGGCAACCTTTGCATCATTCTTTTGCAATCTGGTTTTTTTGATCTGCTGTAGAATCTTTTGTTAGTACAATGCAGGTTAATTTATCTTCAACTATATCTTCAAACCGTATGCACGCAGAACCATTTTCAAGTGCAAGTACGACGAAACATAGATGGCTCTACCGTCTAATCGCAACGAAATTTCTCAGTTTCCCCTCCTTTATTTTATGTCAGTTCCATGGTACTTGTCTCGATGCGCGTTTTTGAATAGGAATATGAAAGTGGTTTGAGGTTCAAAGTTACTGCATTGTTACAAGATACTGCATTAATTATAAAATTAGTTACCGTAATTTTTGTAACATTGAGTGAATATGAATACGCCCGTTGCACAAATAATAAAAAGAACAGCGTAGACGCCGTAGAAATACGTTTTTTTAAATTTCCTACAAATAATATAAATCGTACAAGAGACTAGCAAAAAAAATTGTGGAAAATTTGGTATTGCGGTTGTGAATATTGACACTCTAGGAAATAAGTTAATATGTGAAAAATTTTGTTTACCCTTAAAAATTATTATAAACAATAAACTTAAATTATTAAGTGTAAAATCAGTGCTTGTAAAATTCGAGAAAGAAGGTAAGCAAATTATTATTTTAGTACGTACGTATATAGCGGTGAAAAAGAGTTTCTAAGAAAATTAAAATTTTTACGAACTCTTTTGTTATTTGTTATTGGAACATTTAAAACTGTCATTAGAAGGTACTAAAAGTTTTGTGTGTAAATAATTTTGATATTTCAAATTAAATACAATTGACTCAGCATATCTTTTATCAGTGAATTTATGTTATTTTTTTCTTCTTAGAATCAACTTGCGCATCTAAGCAAATTACAACCGAGGACGTCCTTCACGGTTAAAAAAAAACTAAGAAGATTCATCTTTCACAACTGGGTTCAAAGCGAATAAACTTTTTATGTAAATAATAACCACAATTACATGGAAATACATACATAAAAATGATGTTTTATCATAACTTATATTGAAGCAAATAAATTTTATTTCTTACAAATTAAATTGTTTTATTGAAGTTTGAAGCAAAATTTAAAAATACATTCGTGGCAAGATAAATTAGTTGAGTGCACATTTTTTATATTTTATTGTGCACTTACAAGTTACTTATTTTGCAATAAGAACAAACGGTTTTGGAAACTGCAGAGTTTGATTCGTGAATTATTCACGAATGTAGACACCCATGTTGCATTTAGGTGATGCACTAACACACTGAATGGTTACAGTATTAATCGTTCGTAGCAGCAGTTTACAAATTAACAGTTTGGCGATCGAGGGTGAAGGGGCATCCGTTGCTTGTGGGAGTTGTAGTTACGAAAAAATATTAAAGCTTGCGTATCTTTTCAAAGTTTATAGTCAGTGCTTACACACTAGATTACAATGCGGCTTTGTCCTTGTTAACACTTACAATCATTGTTTTCTAGTACGCATCTACATTAACAATGTCGATTTTGTTAATTGTAATCAAATGTTTTCCAAATGTATTTATATTTTTATTTGTATAATATTTGTAGTGTGCCCTATATTAGTGTGTGATTGTAAAATTGTGTTTTACATTTTTTCGTTATTTTTCGGGAGGGTGTTAATGACCAGGTCCGAAACCAAAGTGGTGATTCTCAGGAACAACATGTTTTTCTTGTTGACCATGGAGTACTGTAAGGTACTGATCACCTTCTATATTAATATTTGTATTAAAAACGCTTAAAAACACACACAAAAAAAACTCTAACGAAATTGACGTACGTTTTGACGTTTTCAAAATTGAAGTAAATGCTTTGACAAGACGAAACAATCCACTATTGCACACGGTTTTGTCACCACACTATACAGGTTTATACTGATCTTCTGGGGCACCATACATAACACTTACATCACAATACAATATTTGTGTAATGTACCATACGAATAAATAAATATATTTTTATTTCAAATAATAACACTATTCTGGAACTCATATTTCCATGAACTGGTTCAAGGTCCAAACACTGGAAAAGCGAAATTTAAACCAAAATTATGGCTCAGGTATGTAGACGATACGTTCATAATTTGGAACCATAGCGACCGTCAGCTAGACCTTTTTCTACACCACCTGGACAACATTAAGCCATCCATCAAATTCACCATGGAGAAAGAAAGGGAATACTCATTACCATTCTTGGACGTCCTCGCAAAAAGAAACAATGAGGATATTGTGACATCAGTTTACAGAAAACCAACTCATACCGGCCAATATCTGAATTACGACTCCAATCACAGTGGAACAACAAAGAAAGGGATTATTAAATCTTTAGTCGACAAAGCTCACAGACTATGTAATACAGAGGTAGGACTACAAGAAGAAATCAAGAACATCAGAAGAGATCTTAAACAAAATGGTTACCCGAAACGATTTCCAAATGTTCTGTTATCTTTTCAAGCGTCTTTGATTTTAATTGTGCTGTTTGATTTTTCCCTTCTTCAATCTCATTTTTCTTGATTTTTTTTTCTCCAACCGTATATTGTTTTTCAAGTTCAACTTGATCAGTTTCACTTCTATTGTTAAATGCATCGTCTCTTTCATTATTACTAATTTCGCTTCTTTCTATACTATCTAAGTAACCTTTCTGGATTAACCTCGTCAAATTTCTTGTTTATTTCTTCTATCTGTTTATGTATAGTTTCGATTGTATACCCTTTTATCACTTCTAACTCCATTTGCAAGTCTTTTTATTATTATTATATGCCTCCAAACCAACCATTATTATTTTCGTGGTGATTTCAACCATGATTCCTTCTATTTCTTCAGGTTTTGTTTCTGGATTTTATATTATTTCTCTTTGTTATTCCTCTCCTGCAATCCTTCTCATTGTACCTCTGGTATCTATTTTTACATTTTTCTGTTTTTCTATTTATTATTCAAACCTTACTTTTGTTCTCTTTATGGGTTCCTGTCCTTTAATTTATATTTAATATGTGCGAATGTGATTCCTTACTGACTTGACTGACTGAACCTTGGTTACATTTATACATTTAAATTTAAAACTACTTTCCTTCAATTTAGATCGAAATATTTATTATTTTATATCAGTAACTAACGAACTATTTCTTATTTTTTACTCTTTTATTTTGTTTTAAAATTTTCAAAACGAGACTAATTATACCGACAACACTTATTGAATCAACTTTTACTGAATATTGTGAATTATACAAAGATGACTGACTATAAATTATTGTAGACGACGCTAAAAAAAGCTACGTCAATGAGTCGAAAGATAAGTGCAAGTTTCGAGAATTTTTATGTCAATTCTAAGAATGAAACGGATAAATTTCTAGAATTTTAACAAAATAGTATTTTATGACGTTAGAAGAACAAAAAATAAAATATTTTGGACAATATTGCTATTATTGCCGGACGAGCAGAAGCCGGAGGCAAAAGCAAAGAGTCCAAAATATTTTTTTTGTCCGTGTATCATACATTATTTTTTATTCTGTTGTATAAAATTTAAAAAAATCTAAAAATAATATTAAATGACGCTCCAAATTAATCAAGTTGCCATGATAATTTTATTGTAATCAAGATGCCTGAAATTTTTAATATGTAGGTTCTAATTCACATAACTAATAATTATTATTTTTAAGCTTGGATAGTTAATTATTATCACCATGTTTGTTAAAATTGATGGTGTGGAATCCTTTGCTCTTCTTGTTAATTAGTTGATGTTTAACATAAAAATAAAAAAATTTTGTTATTTTAATAATTTTCTGTCGGCCGAAAAATATTTTTTCCACGACCACTAGAGAAACTTTACATTTCGTAGTCATAAACCATTAGAAAAAGTTTGTCATATCTAAACATCTGCACAAAATCATTTTGTTACTAGTAACGGTATATGTATACCCCAATTGACTGAATGTAGTTGCAAAAGATTGGTTGCTCGTTTTAATTTGAAACTGACATTTATTTATCTAACCTAAAAATCTGTCAAAACGACGTCTACACTTTAAATAATAAAGTAAACTTGAGAATTATTGTTAATTATTGAGAATAAAAAAATGTTTGGTAGTAATAAATATAGCTATATTTTCTTTAATTGCCAAACTGACAGTTAAATCTTAAATTAAATTTTAATAAAACTTATAGATACTGTCAGATTTTGACTCAGATTCATAATGTTGGCAACAACTTTTGATATCGGCAACAATTCGGTGTACCGGTACCGCTGAAGATACTGCAGTGAAAGACAAATGCAGTTGGCTTTGTGTTCTTCAATCAGTTGACAGGGTATCTATTGTGCACACACCTTCGGTATCCATCCTCATTAATTACAGCACAAAACCGCCGATTCCGCATAACGACTGCTTGCACAGAAGCAACATTGGCTTCACTCTTCGCATACACGGCCTCCGCAAATCCGTTGTAGATTGTCGTTCATTATTGAACTTCCAAACTATTCCACTACTGTGGCTTTTTGAAGAACAGTGTTCACCATAAACATCTTGCATTCTCCGATCAATTTGAACAAGGTGTTATCCTCTATTCTATTGCTGCTTGTCAAAGATACGACCTACCATACTAAAACGCGCACAACGACTTCGTATTCTACGAATATCACGTGTCAACTGCTACAGTAGACACCTACATTACCGGCGGCCGTCTTATGCAACTTTCTGTGGTTATAACAAAACTAACATTTGTACTATTTTTGAACCTGCCTCGTAAAATGAAGTTCAAAACAAATTCATTATTGCAAATGAGAAACACAATAACTGTTGCAACATAGAAAGCATTGTTTCGTTCATGTTACAAACTTGTTAAAACAACAAAACGTCACACACGTGAAATACGGCATGATTCGTAGTGCAAAGTTTCAGCCAGGCTTGTAGATTACGAGAGACATTCAGTCTTGTAGATAATCTAAAGTCATCAACAGTTATTTTAAGATTTGCAACACGATAAAGTTGAAGCAATTAGACATGAAGTTGTGGTTTAGAAAAGTATGTCGACATGAGTGAAGAAAGCATTACGTTATTGAAGTAAAAGATTACACATGCATACAGTGAGTATATTCTTAATGCAGAACAATCCATAAGTAGTGATCCAAAACAATTTTGGCAGTTCATTCATAGCAAGAAGAACACCACTCGAATATCCGGTATTATACATAACGGTAATGTTAGACATTCTACCCCACAGCAGATTGTAAATGGTTTTGGGGAATATTTTAATAGTGTTTACCAACCCTCTCATCAGGCAAATCTTCACAACCTGAATATTCTCTGGTACAATAATTTGCCTTGTATTAACTTTATGTCCATTTCCGAAAATGACATCATTAAAACATTAAAAATAAACCAACACTGGCCTGGATCAAGTGCCGAGTTATGTAGTCCAAGATTGTTCTAGGGTTCTTGTTTTCTTCACTTTTAATAATTTTTAACTTAAGTTTAAAACGTCTGTATTTCCAGTTTTGGAAAATAGCAAGTCTGCCCTGCTTTTAAAAATGGAGATCCAACTGATATTACAAACTACAGACCTATTGCTATACTCTCCAACTTTACGAAAGTTTTTGAAATTATTCTGTATAGACACATATATAATAACGTAAAACAGATCATATCACTTTTTAACATGGATTCATGGAATGTCAATCTACCATAACTAATCTAAGTTGCTTTTTGCAGTTTGTTTCTGAACAACTAGATAAGCAAGACCAAGTTGGCGCTATTTACACAGATCTGTCTAAGGCATTTGACAGAATTAATCATAGTATTCTATACTACAAAAGCTCTCTAAAATAGGTATTAGCGACCCTAATGTTGCTTTATTTAAATCTTACTTACAAGTTCCAACTTAGGGCCATTATTTTTCTTATACTTATTAATGATTTAAGTTATCAGTTGCAGTGTTGTTTATTGATGTTTGCTGACGACGTAAAACTATATTCTTCAATAACAACTCAATATAATTCTGTGAAACTGCAAGCTGACCTTGATGTGTTTTTCAAGTGGTGTGGTAAAAACTTAAATTTAAATATTAGTAAATGTAAAACTGTTGCACATACTCGTAAAATTTGTCCAATTATATTTGTTTATACTTTAAACTTAGAACCATTATCTCGATGTAATCAAACCAAAGATTTAGGAGTAATATTTGATGCTGAATTTACATTTATAAACTATATCAATGAAATTGTATCTTCTGGTTATAAAATGCTAGGCTTTGTAATACGCAGCTGCAAAGAATTCAATATTTTAACCATCATGACATTATACAAATCAATTGTTCGTTCTAAATTAGAATACGGAAACATCATTTGGCATCCCATTTGTTGTGGAATAAACAACTACTTTGTAAATAAAAGGTAAAGTTTAATAAAATTAAGAATGTAACCAAATTGTAACTTACACGACAGACTTTACAAAAAAAGAGAGAGAAGGTAACAATACAGTTTTGCTTATATACTAACAGTTGCCAACATAAGACAATATTTTAGTTAATATCCCTAACACTTCCTCCCAAAATATTTCTTAAAACTAATTGCAACACCTATACAAGTGTCTTTGTAATGCACAGTTTACTACAAATGACAAATAACCTTGACACAATTAAATGCAAAATGGCTATGATCATTTTATATCGATGTGTTTTGACCGTTTGTGAAATTCAGGATTTTTTACAAGTTTGATTGCGCTAACATTATCAATCAACAAAGTCGGTATGAATGACAATCCAGAAATTTCACGAACAAGAAGTTTGAGCCAGATTATTTCTTTTGCCGCTTCGCTTGCAGCAACATATTCTGCTTCCATGGTTGACAACACGGTACATCTTTTGTTTTTTACTGAACCAGCAGCACCTTGTAGTTTACAAACCATTCCATATCTTGACCTTCTAGTATTCACATCTCCAGCAAAAAATCAGCATCACTGTAGGCTTCCAATACTTGATTATTGTAACTCTGTTGGTAAGTCAATCCATACGTAATTGTTCCTTTTAGATAACGAAAATTCGTTTTACAGCTTTCCAATCTGAAACTTTTGGATTTGATAATGCTTTAGAGACAACACTAACCGCATATGATATATCGAACCTGATGCAACTGCCAGATACATTAGGCTTCCTATAGCTTCACGGTACGGATTGTCATTAGCTAGCGAATCATCCTCGGCATATACCTGCTTTTCTGCTGGTGTTGACACCGAGTTAGCTTCTTGCATATTAAATTTACTTAATATTTTTCTTGTGTAACAACTTTGACCTATTGAGACGTTACTGTTTCAAATACGTTATTATTTGCTCTAAATCTACACAGCAGGTTCAGGCTCCGGCAAACTTCAGTGGAGGTGGGAGGGTCCACAATATTCTACTTAGAATTAATTTAAAAACTTTTGGGCGCCAGTAGGCCAATATGTAACCACCTGAAACTATTACTTCGCTAACTAGGACCTACTCCAATTAAGCAACTGCTATGGGTTAGAAGCGACGAAATCAAGGTACGAAAACTTCGAAAAATAAAAAACAAGTTACCGCAATGACCCGCTATATTTGACAAATAGTTATTTATGTACCAAGGACAAAAAGTGCACTTTATGTACGAGACTGAATTTGCTGGCCGAGGCGTTAGCCGAGGCAAGCAAACAGGCGAGGTTATTAAAAAGCACTTTTTCCGAGGTACATATTAATTTTTTCCGTTGACCTTAAATTAATTAATTTTCTATTGATTACCGTTTACTGAAAACAAAATGTTTAGTAATTTTAAACAAAAATTTTACGTTTGTTCTGATTTTACTGTACCTAATATTCACTTCACCGTTCAGTATTGTAACATTTGTGTCAAAATTTATTAAAGGAAATAAAAGCTTCCGCGTTCGAATATTGTACCGATAAAGCATTTGTTTACAACAATCACATAATTTTTATAAGAGCACTTGATTATGATAGGTAATAGGTAAAACATGTACTTTTTATAATTTATTAAAATAATAAAAAATTACATTTAGGTAGTGTTATTTTAAAGTATATTTAAAAATGTAGTTATAGTTGGAAGCCTACCCTCAAAACTAATGCATTTCTTTAATTGTTTATGATCAAAGATGTAATGAAGTTTCTCATATTAAACACATTAAAGTCGATTCTTACTAATTGGACATATAATAGTTATAAGACTGAGTTTGTACCGTGGTCAGACTTATAATCATTTTATATTCAATAAAAATATTGCCTGACCGTAAGAAAGTATGCAAACGTAGTTTTTGATTCACTCCGAAAATGTTTCAAAAATGTAATAATCTTCTTTCAGCTTATTGAAAACTGTGAAATTCACCTTGTTTTTGTGTACGAATAAATCTTGAACCCAGTAATGTTGATGGCTTATATGATTCTATTTTTGTTTTTTCCTGCGACAGAATCAATATTCAAATGATTTTTCACAAGTAATTACTGTTCTTGTGTTTTCCATTAGCATTATTACTTATTTACATCAATCAAATACAGTAATAGAAAGGTACCCATAATTAACTCACTTCTACTGTAAGATTTTGTATTTTATGATCGTGAAAATTTTGTATCGGAACTCCGCTTCTGTATCAAACTGTTACCTAATAAAATTGTCTAAAGCAATCTCAAGTCGTATGAATTCTGTCTTACCTTATAAATGAATAACTTTAAAGAAGTTAAAGTGTTACATATTGAAAACAATGTATCGAGTATTGTGAGATTACAACCAGGTCTCTTCTATATGCTTCTGCACATTGTAGAAACTTAAATTTCTTAAATCTCAAAAAAAGGTGTAACTAAAATTAATTAAAATATTCAACGGTTACGGAAGTTTTCTCACCGAAACGTAAAATATAGCGTTTTCCAAAAGCACAACGAGAATAAAGTATTACTCACTAGTTTAAATTCAACAACGTTTGCCCAACAATTATTCAAAAAGGTAAATCTGTCTTTAGGTAAAAACAGTCAACGCGTCATCGTTAGATTATTAATAATAATTTATCAAAATCAACAATTTAATTTAATTGAAATGGTTACCAAAAAAACTACTTTACAAATTTATCTAACGTAAATATATACAGGGTGTCCCACCGGGAACTCCATCGATAGATTATAGAAAAACTGTACATGGGAAAAATTTGAAAATTTGGTAGTATACTAACATCAACGGGGGCAGTTTCCTAAAATATTTTCAAGATGGTGACACTTCCTGTTATACCGAAAGTAGGTGTCAAGTTGCTTATTTTAAATGGAACACTCTATATATTATTTCATTTTTGGATTTGAACAAAATTGTAGACACATTTTGTGTATAATGTCCTATACCTAAGTCTAACTGTTTTGGACATATTTTAAATTTTATGTCAAAATGACGTTTTCAGGCCTAAACAAAATTATAAAATTTTTCTATGCCTTTATTATTTAATTGAAATAGGTTTCCTTATAGCAGGGGACCTATTTTAGTGGGCTATGTCGGTATTTTGATAATAAATTAATACAGGGCGATAAAAAAAGATTAAAATTAAATTCAAAAACACGTCAAAAGTCATTTTTTAAAAGCAAGCACTATGTTTTTATAATTTTATCTTATTTAGCATCAAAATAAGGTTGACTTTGTACAAGGTTGTCTATTCAAAAAATTCACGGTTTTTGAAATATTGGCAATTTAACTTTTTTTGTTGCACAAATGCTATTGATTTCTTTTAATATGAATGGTTATTCCTAGTTAGCCATGATGGCGTTAGAAAACAATCATTTGTCAAGGATATGTCAAACTATGAGTATCAAACTAAGAAATGCCAACAGTTAACTACAACTCGACTGAGAGGTTAGCAAAGTGCATATCGTTATCAAAGCGATAACTTATTATGCTTAGAAACACACGTGTGTCGATAAAGCCAAGTAATTACTTGTACAGTATTACACACGCAACAAAAGAACGCCTGGCTTTATCGACACACGTGTGTTTCAAGCATTTAAAGTTATCGCTTTGGTAACTATATGCACTTTACACCACAGTCGGTACAAAGTTAACGTGTAACACATGTTCTTAATATAACTTTTATCACATTGTCCATAAATAATAAATAAATTTAAGTAATCTTCGTTTGTATAATTTAAGCTGTCTCGGCATGATTATTGAAAATATTTAACAGTTTGACATATCTTTGACAGATAATTGTTTTCTAACGCCATCATGGCCAACTAGGAATAATAATTCTACAAATTATAGGATTTAATAATGAAAACGTTACACTATAAAAATAGAATTATCGGTTAGCCTTTTAATTTCTAACCCTACAAAACAGTCAATTTCACCAGTCGTAACTTTAAATTGTCTTTGCAGTGCGTTTAAAAAACCATTTATATTTGCATTGTCTGTACTGGCTATAAGTCCATCATCTACATACAGAGCAACTATAATCTTGGAGTGTATGCTTTTCTTAATAAAAATACAAGGATCCGCAGCACTTTGCACAAAAACTTAAGTTTTGTAGAAAGTCTATAAAGCACTTATTCCAGCATCTTGGTGCTTGTTTAAGACCATACAAGCTTTGTTTAGTTTGCACACACGTCCGCTTCCATCACCAAAACCTTGTGGTTGTTTCATGTACACATCTTCTTCTAATAGACCATACAAGAAGGCAGTTTTCACATCGAATTATTTCAAGTACATATTATCAGCAACAGCTATACTAAGAATTGTTCTTATCGTGTCAAAACGCACAACATGGCTGAAAGTTTCGTCGTAGTCGAAACCATTTGTCTGTAAGAAGCCTTTCGCAACCAACCTAGCCTTGAACCGCTGTATTGATCCATCAGAATTGTACTTCAATCGCAAGACCCATCGATTCTCAATTACCTTTTGATTAGATGGTAAGTCAGCCATTTCCCAGGTATTATTTTCATTTAAGGATTCCATTTTCAATCATGACGTTATGCTATTCTTGGGGCTTCTTTGGTTTGCATTGCAGTGCTGTAAGTATCGGGCATTACACATTCTGCAACAAACACATAATCTTGCAAGTACAACGGCCTCTTGATTTGTCTTTTTGTTAAAGATAAATCTATATCCTGCAAACCTGATGTCGCTGTATTATCACCTAAATCAGCTTCTAATACATTATCTGAAATTGCTTCCTCCGAAACAATTGTTTCTTTATTTGAGGGCAACTTACTTGCGCAGGATTCTACCTTTAATTCGATCAACGATTTTTCTTTTCCATTTATTGACACCTTTTGTGAAGTTTTTTCTTCTTTGAATATGAAATCTCGGCTAACAATGACTTTGTTTTGAGATTCGATCCACACTCGATATCCATCTTTCTCATTGCAATAACCAATAACAGAACCAAACATTCCTTTTGGATCCCATTTCTGTCTTCTCTGCTTTGGAATGTGCACACAGCATTGGGTTCCAACAACTCTTAAGTAATCTAAAGTCGTACCGTCTTTATTGTACCATAACTCATATGGAGTTTTCTTTTGTACTTTTGTTGGTCCTGTCCGATTTAAAGTGTACGCAGCAGTATTTACTGCCTCAGCCCAAAGTTTAATTGGCAATTTTTTTATATGAATCATGGAGCGAGCGCATTCAACAAGCGTTCGATTTTCACGCTCTGCACTTCCATTTATTCTGGTGTGTACGGCATTACTATTCTATGATGTATCCCCTTGCTTTGAAGAACCTTTATGAATTCCATGTTGTCAAATCTTGTCCGCCATCACTTAACAATTCTCGCACTGTGTGTCCTGCAGTGGTACACTCATTCAAGAAAATTTCAAGGCATTTGGTAACTTCGGACTTAGATTTAATAAAGAATAACTTTCTAAATTTAGAAAAATCATCCTTAAAACAGACAAAGTACTTTGCACCCCCTATGAATTCCACCTGCATCGGTCCGCAGACATCAACATGAATTTGTTCACCTGGTATACTTGGCCGGTTTTCCCTTGAACTGAAACTTCTTCGATGTTGTTTACCAACGGCACATCCATCACAGAACTCTTCATCCACAGTTACGTCAATTCCTGGTTACACAAGAAACCTTTTTACATCTCTCTTATTTTGGTGACACAAACGTTCATGCCAGAACTGCAGAGTTTCGTTTCCAGTTGCTAGTAGAACTTTGGCAGCACACTCAGGTAAACACATACGCATTTCTAAACTATAAACACCTTTAGTTGTTCGTTTGCCAACTAACATTACAGTTTCATTTTTAGAAAGGCACACCTATCTGAATTTGCTTCAAACACAAAATCTTTGTCCACTGTTTGGCTTACTGAAAATAAATTCCGTCCAATTTCTGGTACATACCAAACATTTCTTAAGTGATTGTCAATCCACTTATTATTTAAATTCATTTGCACATTTATTATGCCTTGCCCGTACGCCTGGATTATATCACTGTTTCCAACTTCTACCTCCTTCGGAAATTCAAACGCCTCATAGGTTAAGTAGTAATCTTTTCAATTTGTCATGTGTGCGGATGCACCTGTATCTGCAAGCCATTCGTAATGGCACAATCTGTCGTACAAACAAATGCTTCACCAGCGCAGGTTACATTTGAACCTCCCACCTCATACCAACCTTCTTTCTTGCCTCTACTTAGACAAATCTTCGCATAATGTCCTACTTTGTGACACTTAAAGCATTTTCGTCGACTGACATTGTCAGATAAACTTTTCTTTTTGTCGTCTTTCTTCTTACCCACTTTTGCTACCAAGACTGTTGACTCACCCTGCTTCTCTGGTAAACGCATTTCAATCAACCGAAGCCTTTCTGTGAGTTTGTTAATCGTTCTTTCAGCTAAGGGCACAGATTCCCATACACTTTTAAACTCAAAATACGCCTGTGGTAATGTTGACATGATACGGCTCATTAAAAGTAGATCTGGCAACTCTGTATAAACGAACCTTTCAGTCTCGTCATTTAGTTCACTAAAAATTTTGTTGGAGTCTTGCAATGTGTGCCGTTATCCCTTCCGAAAAGGCTTTCTCGCAACTAAAGAAATTCTCCATCAACCTGTCTACTCGCTATCCAGAGCTTTGCTCATATATTGATAACAACTTATTCCATATAGCATATGCAGAATTGCATGTTGCTGTTAAGTTAGCGTTTGCATCATCCATACTACTTACAATGATATTCACAACACCGCAGTTAAAAAAAACGAGACTGAGCACATAACCTGTTGAGGAATAAACAACTACGTTGTAAATAAAAGGTAAAGTTTAATAAAATTAAGAATGTAACCAAATTGTAACTTACACGACAGACTTTACAAAAAAGAGAGAGAAGGTAGCAATACATTTTTGCTTATATACTAACAGTTGCCAACATAAGACAATATTTTAGTTAATATCCCTAACACCATTTATGAATGTCATACGTAAGCTTTAGAAGGTGTGCAAAGAAAATTATTAAAATTTCTGTGGTTTCAAGTACATCGTGTCTATCCACATAGAGGTTTTGAACATTCAATCCTGCTAAACACATTTAATGTCGATTCATGTGAGCACAATAGTTATTTGTGTCACTATTGTTTTCCAAGAACATGATAAAACAACAAAAGCAGAAATGGAGGCTTATCTGAAGTATCTTTTTCAACATACATATGACAGGAACAATGTACAAATTAGTATTTTGTATTATGAATTATTTTAATCAATACACTGTTTTTAGGCTGCACAAAAGAAAGAAGCAAAAATTCAAAAACTTTAAATATTCCTGTATTATATCCATATATTGTGTGTGAAAGTATATTTTGATTAAAATATTTCTAGAGATATGGATTCTTTTTCAAGACTCAACTAAAAACTTTCATTTTTATCTCTTAGTTATTTCAGACATAGAAAAGCTACGTCAATTAATGGGACACTCGGTAGATATATGGTTTAAGTGGGTGCTGGAGCACTATTGGGATTTACTAAACGTGACGGTGTAGTGTTCAAAAACGTGCAGATATATAGTGTTAAAAATGTGAAAATGTCGCCTTAAACGCGTGAAAACATTGCGATAAAAATCGTTAAGGAACCCAAGAATGTCGTAACTTATTATTCACGATTTTTTTACGTCGCTTCTAATATTTTCGCACGATATCTTTACGTTTTCTAACACGATATCTTCATGGTTTAGTTGCACGCTTTGGCGACGATTTCTTCACGAATTTTTAACAAATGGAAGTCACGAATTTTCGAAGATTTCGTCAATGTTTCGTAACTACTATTGAACGTTCAAAAGTACCTTTAGCGTGACGAATTCGGGGGTTAAATTTAGAGCGGTTTTATAACATATTAGTCACAAATGTTGTCACAAATTCGGGATCTCGTTTAACTCACGGAAAATAAAAACGTCACATTTTCAATCGCTTTTTCTTCACGACATGTTACCTGGGGTTATTGTTGGCTTTTTATTCTTATAAATAAAAAAATGAAAGGTAATACATCAGTACACTTAAAGATGTGGCACGCAATATGGTTCGTAACTTTATAACGAATCGATTTTGTTGACATTTTCAAAACTTATAAGTGAAGTACTTAAATAAATTATCTCCTTAACAATTTACTGTGTCTCACACAAATAAATGGCTAAAACTAAATTATAACTAACATAACCTAGTCTAAATTCGTACCTACTACCCATTGAACAGTTCAGTGCTACTACCCTAAACGTAACCTAGTGTAATTTAAGTATCCTACACTAACTGAACCTGCAATATAAATAACTTTGAGCACAAATTCAGAAGTTCTAAAACCATGGACTTCCTACATTGCAAAAGTGTAATGGCTTTTAGCATCGTTAACATTTGTGCACATAGAAAGCCAATCTGATTAAACCGACATGGGGGCTTGAAAAGCACTGTAGTTAGTTAGTAAGTCCAAAGCTCTCCCTTACACCGACTTCCTCCCATTCATTGATGTTCAAAATGTTCAGTGCTTTTCACAATTACCTAATCGTCAAACCAAGGTAGTAGTTATTCTTGCAGTGGGACTCTACAAATCAAATTAAATGATGGAAATTTACCCAATATTAACTTATACAAATGTACTTACTACTACATTGCTACTAGGTCAAATCGACATTCGAGACTTATGATTCATCTATAGCCCAAAATGGAATAACAATTAGGCAAAATAGAATCGTAATCGATCAGATGCATTGAAATTGTCACTCAGTAACTAAAATCACAACAAAATAGTGTCGTAAAATCGAAATCACAAACAGAGTAGCTATGAATTACCGTCACGTTTAATCGAAATCCTTCAAATCAGCTATCCTAAACAATAAAAAAATAGGTACCCTGACAATAAGTAGAATTCAAGTAATTTGAAACTTGACGCATTTAACTGCAGTTAACATGTTACTGCACTGACAATTCTCCAATTGATTAAAGATTGCTTGCAGCTGCATCAGTGTCCGACAAGAAAACGAATTCTATCAGACGTTTTCAGATTTTGATTTACAGGTCGGGTTTAGATTTAATAAGTCACAGATTAGGATTGACTGTTCGAAATAGAACTTATATGCGTCCAAAACTCAGGTAATAACCATGTTTTAAATAAAAACGGTATTTAATTATAACCTACAATATTAAAAGTGTATAAATATACGAATACAATTTTTATGTTACATACTGGGCTTTACAATTTGTGATTAAGTGCAAACCCTTGAATTCTTGTTTTTCATTTAAATTTTAATCAAAAATTGAACATAAATTGAGCGTTAAATATTGGTCAAATGTTACATCAGAGAAAAATTTGTGTGGTTATATTCCATAGAAGGCTAGAAGGTTATATTCTCAACATTTGTCATATGTCATACGCGACGCAATCGACCTGCCCTCTCGTGTTACCAAACAGTAAATTTTTACCGGCCTTAGCCGGTATTCAACGTTTTTCCGGCCGATTTTGACGATTGTAAAGTTAGTGTTTCTGGACGGAGGCCTGAAAAAGAATATGCAGTAGTTTAATGTTTCTTTTTAATCTGTTGCGTAATAAGATTGACTGCTCATATTTATTGCAAAATTAAATTTTAATATTTCTGGAATGCACCCTCGACAACATCTAACATATTATCTCCCAAATACCCGCACGAATGTAATAGTAAAGTTTCCTATTTACAATATGTCGAAAAATTACAACAAACTAAGCTACCAAACTAACATTCATACATGTAACATAGCAGAATTTTGAAAATAGTAAAAAAAGTAAACTTTGTTATAATTAGGTAATTATTCGTTTTGTTTGTATTACTATTTTAGTTAATTTTTCATTTGCACTTAAATTGCTACAATTTCTTGTATTGTCTTGTAATTGGCATTGCTGTAAGACAATAAACCTTATTATTATTTTTTTTTTTGGTTGTTTTATCTCGACTTTTGTCGGTGTTAATCGCAAGTCGGGCTGAAACCAAAACATTGCAAACCATTCATGTTTTGTGTTTGCGTGTTATGCATTTAAAAATTTTCTGACTGTGTTGCATGTGTGGAGTATGACTGCTTTTTGTAGTGTAATGTATGTGTGTTTTTCTATGTTCAGTGTATGTAGGTTTTTGTGTAGTGTATATGGTATGATACCTGTGGAAGACAGGATTATCTGTACTATGACTAGTTTGTTTATCTTCTACAGACGTTTTACTTCTATGGAGAGATCTGTGAATTTGTGAAGTTTTTCTGTGTTGGTTTTTTTCCATGTTGTGTGTGTTGGGTATTGCTATGTCTATTATGTATGTTGTTTTGTTATGTTTGTCTATGAGTGTAATGTCTGGTCTGTTGTGGTTTATTGTTTTATCTGTAATTATCGTTCTGTCGAAATATATTTTATATGTTGTGTTATCTAGTACTGTTTGTGGTATGTATTTGTAGTACGGTGTGTATGTGTCTATTAGTTTGTGTTGGATGGCTAGTTTTTGATGAATTATGTTTGCTATTTCATTATGTCTGTGTAGATAATCTGTTTGAGTAGTATTGTGCACCCAGATGTAATATGTTGTATTGTTTCTGTGTGTGTGTGTGTGTGTGTGGCATTTTCTAAATTTGTCGTTTGTCTGTGTTGTATCTTTTATTATGTGTTTTATGTAGTTTTTTATGTTTATGATCTGATCCTGTATTGCGATCATAAACCCTTCTGTCTCCCTGAACAGTTCTTCTACGGGTCAACCACATATTCGACGCTTCTTTGTCGACAGTCGGTTGATTCAGTTTGTGAGGATGTCTGCCGTGGATGGCCTTTTCGATCCATGATTGTTTTGTGTTTGTGTTGTTTTTATATGTTTGTATGTCCATGTCTGCGTTCTGTAAATAAAGTGGTGTGTAGTTGTTGTCTGTAAGTGTAACTGCTTTGTGTAACTGTGATGTGTGTTTTTTTGTGTAGAAAAATGTTCTTAATGTGTCTATCTGTTTGTAATGTAGTGTGGATATGTCTATGAGGCCTCGTCCGTCCTCACATTGGGGTAGGGTCAACCTCTCTGTGGCGGTTTTGGATGATGTTAGTTGTATTTTGTTAGTGTTGTTTGTGATTTTCTTTTGAGTTCTTCTAATTCTATATGGGTCCAATGTATGACTCCAAAGGAATATGTAAGTGTGGGTATAGCGTATGTGTTTATGGCTTTTGTGATGTGTTTTGAATTTAATTGTGTTTTTAGTAGTACATTTAATCTGTCTGTGTATTCTTTGGTCAGTGTTTGTTTGATGTGTTGTGTTTTATGTGTTTAGCTTGTTGGAGTCCCAAATATTTATAAATTTCCCTCTTCCATAGATTCGATAAACCCATTTCCGACCCGGTACTTTCAGTACTTTGAATTCCTTTTCTAAGTGTAAGGTTTTACATTTGTCCACCTCAAACTCCATACGTATGTCTTTTGAAAATGTGTGTGTTATGTTTAGCAATTCTTGTAAGTAGTGTTGTTTTGTGTCTGCGTCTATCTATAACAAATGTGATAATGTATATAGGGTTGTTTTATTATGTTTTATGTGAAAACCATATTTCGTGTTGTTTAGTGTGTTGGAGAGTGGATTAAGAGCTAGGCAAAACCAAAGAGGGCTCAAAGAGTCTCCTTGGAAAATACCTCGCTTTATTTGTATGGTATCTGTTTTTATGTGTGTACTAGAATAAACCCCAAAAAATTTTGGACAAAATTTGTTAATTTGAATGGTTTTTAATCCACTACATTACCAATGTTTTTCAAATTAATTAATTAGCTAATTAAAGTGTATTTTAAGTGGCAAAACCATATTTTTAACCTTCTAAATTGATTTGCCTATAATTTGGTATGTTTTTTAACTCAATCCGACATTTCGTTCTCTACATCTCGGCTTTTATATATAAGCCTACGATATTAACAATTATACTGTAAAAATTGTTTAGGGTTAGGTGTAATGTTGTTTTCCAGTGTTCCATGATGTGTTGTAAATATGCCACCGAGCGTTGTCTTTATTTTGTATAATTGCAGCGTATGTATTAACCATGAGTGTGGTGTTCTGTCAAATGCTTTTTGTAGTCGACTTTCTTTCTATAGTGTTAACAATACCTAAAACATTCAACAACTTTCTAAGCAAAATAAACAAAAATACATATAATTTTAAAAAAGCTGGTTTTTCTAAATTGTACAATGCTCTGTTTCAGGGTGATTGGTCATTTATGGATAGTTATGGGGATAGCGTTTGTGCGTTTGCGCTCTACTGTTAAATATGAAATATCTGCTGCCTTCAAAAATATATTACCAATGTGCAAAATGACATCTGCATCAACCCTAAGCAGTTTTGGTCATTTATCAGTAATAAGAAAAGACAAATTAGAATTCCTGGCGCGATGATCTCGCCGGATGGGCAGCATTTAAACACAGCTAAAGCTATTGTTGAAGCATTTCCTAAGTACTTTTCAAGTGTGTTCATCCAATCCGATTTTCTTCTTAATTCTACAGCACCAATAATAACTGACTTGCCAACAATCACTGTTACTGAGATCTCTGAAATGGATGTTATTAAGGCTCTTAAGAAGCTAAAAAATAACTTTACTGCTGGAATTGACTTTATTCCCAGCTTTCTTATACGTGACTGTAATTCTATTCTGGCTTTACCATTACAAAAATTGTTTAATATGATATTACGGATCAACACCTTCCCCACCATTTGGAAACAAACTCAGATTACACCAGTCTTAAAAATGGCAACCCGAATTAATTGCAAATTATCGCCCAATTTCTATTATTTGCAATTTTGCAAAGGCTTTGAATCCATCATATGTAACACTATAAATACAAGTGTCAAACCCTATCTCTCACCTCATCAACATGGTTTCCTGTTTCAAAGATCTACTGCAACCAATCTGGCTTGTTTCACTCAATTTGTCTCCAAGAGATTAGATTCGAAAAGTCAAGTAGATGTCATTTACACTGACATATCTAAAGCGTTTGATCAGGTTGATTTTTATTTGCTCCTTAATAAATTAAAAGCATTTGGTTTATCAGTATCTCTTGTTAAATTATTGACTTCCTATTTATTCAATCGCACTTTGCAGGTTGAACACAAAATGTCTGTTCAGATTTGTTTGTTCCTTTGTCGGGTCTACCACAAGGTTCCAATTTGGGGCCAATACTTTTTCTAATATTCATAAATGACCTTTCCAACACTCTACTTTGTAATAGATTATTGTAAGCAGACGACTTAAAAATATTTCACGTTATACGAGATTCGCTGATAGTTTACATTTACAACGCTACATTGATATATTATGCAGTTGGTGCAACCGCAATCGTTTACATCTAAACATTGATAAATGCCTTGTATTGACATTCACCAAGTTAAATCCTATTTATTAAGTCTTATTTTTCTCATGTTTTGGGTACTTAACATGTAGGGAAATAAATTATTATTATTATTATTGTGAAGGTGTACCGTTATTTGTGTCTGAATTGTGTCTGATTTTAAAGTTTTGTAGAACATTTTTTTGTTGTTTGCATAGTGTGCATGTTTTGTATCTGTGTAGTCTTTGTGCTTTGGCCGAGATTTTGTTTAAGGGTGTCTATATATTCTGTAATATGTTGGTTGTGTTGTTCGTGTTTTGTGTGTGTTTTTATTTTCTTAAATGTTTTATGCGAATGTTTCAATAATTTTGCTGATGTGTTATGATTTATGTATTGTGTTAGCCAACCTAGTTCACGACGGAGTTCCATAATTTGACCTTTCAACTGTTTTTGCCAAGCAGGTTTATTGATTGCTGTGATTCTTTTTGTGAGTGTGTGATTAGTCTACGTCCGAGGTGAGTAACTATCGTAACTGCCCCGGCATAAACAAGTGTGTGTATATCTGTGTGTGTGTGGTGTCTGTGTTTATATATTGTGGGAGTATGTGTGTGTTCAGGTAATGTAGTGTTCTGCTGAGTGTTTTAATGTGTGCAATTTTTGGTATTTTTGGTCTGTTTGTAGGGTCCGTTCTTGTGTATTGCATAATTGTACTGTCTAATGTCGGGGTGAGTTGTATTAATGTGTCTTTATCAATGTTTTCTGTTGATGTTAGGTGATCATATATTATTGTGTCACTGTCATTATCACTTTCTTGGGTACCTACTGTTAGTGTTGTTTTTGTCTGTGTGTATCTGCTTCTGATTGTGATTCTGTTTGTGTATGTAGTGTGTTTGCAACTTGTTGTTTTATTTGTTGAAGTGTTGAGTTGGGTAACAGATTTTTTTTATTATCGCTCGTTTTGATCTGCTACCCTTTGTTCGGTTACTGTAATGTGAGGGTATTGTTGTAAATTGTAAATGTAATTGTTGTCTCTATGATATAGTGTCTTTTCATGGCGTTATGGTATAGTAGCAGCGCATGATGTGAATGTTCATACCGTAGTCCATTTTATGCACTGCCGGCTTGCCTGCTTTAGTGGTCGGTAGTTGAACATTCACCGAAACATTTAAAATAGGTGGGGACTAAAGTTCTGACCCTGGCTTTTCCGATAATAATGAGAAAACTGCAGTAGCCATACGCTAACCCGTGCTGCTTTCGCCAGGGTGTATCTCGGGAGACTGCAGGTATATTTTTAAACGTGAGTCTCTGCCTAACTCACGAACACGGCAAGAGGTTTCAGTAGTACAATGCCGATTCACCCGTAGTTTCTTATCATTACTATTCATAATTATTTTTTAAACTGCTTGAGCAGGTAACCCTTAGCCGTCCCCATCTCCTAGACCCGTTCGTTCATCTAGGAGCTATTTGGCTGTTGAGATCATTTGGGTACTAAGGTCATGGGGTTGCCAAATACTAATCCACAGCACCTCGGGGCCCGACTCTGAGTAAGAAATGCCTGATCCAGTTGCGGACCGAGCATTCCTGGACGTTGGGCCCAGGGAGTTATTATTATTATTATTATTATTATTATTATTATTATTATTATTATTAATTATTGTTATTATTATTATTATTATTATTATTATTATTATTATTTTTATTATTATTATTATTATTATTATAAAAGATAGTACACTAACGTCTAACTACAGCAGATAAACAAAACAATAGGGAACTGAGCCGGTAATCTAACATGTATAAGAGGAATTAAAAATCAAAAAGAAAATTCTTTTTGAGACTCAAAATAAAGAAAAATTATCTAACACTGGGGAATAGAATGACAAAGTCGGTTTTTTTCAGAGGTAAATGTTAATCCATTCTACTCGCGCCGTACTAGACTCTACATTTACCAGAATAACTATAATAACTTTTGACGTCAATAAATATTTTCTTAATACACTTGATTATGATAAACAAAATTGACAGTATTAAAAATTATTAGAAAAATTTTTTAGTACCTACAATTTTTTAGCAATGACCTACATTCTGTTTGAGTAACCCATTTCTTGATAATTATTTTACACAAATGTCATGACTATACTAGATAAATACAAATAATTTCGTATTAAATCAAATTAAATTGTCCTTGGATAATTTTTTTAATCTAATGTTGAATAACATTGTAAAAATAGATTAATGAAATTTCGAAAAGATAAAATGGATTAGCAGTATCGCGCATAACTAAATGATTGTGAAACACACTGAAATCATAAATGACAAATTTCCGAAACTAGGAATGCATAAACAAAATTTTTTAATTGAATTTTTAACTTGCCTTTATTTATTTAAGTTTGGAATCACTCTCTATCATGGTTACTAAACAAATTTTTGTAATAAAAATATGGTAATTATTGTTATTATTGCATAATTCCACATCACATTACAATGTTTGTATTTGTTTGTATTAACACACGGAATTTAGTTTCTAAATATTTTGTTTATATTTATAATTATGGGTTTATAGCATTGAAACAAAAAATAAATATTAAAACACCAATTTAAAATTTTAATTATATGTACGAAAGGGCGCTACCGTGGAAAATTAAATGAACCATTTTGTTCTTTTGTTATGAATATACGATTTTGAAAAAACGGTTAAATGCTTACTTTATTTTACTTCCGGTATGGATTTTTCTTAGAACGTTTCTAAAAATATCAACTTTACTGACAAAAGTACTATTATTAATTCTTGCTTAGCTTAACTTACTTTTAAGTACTCTCAGAGCGACAGTAAAAGTACTTTTAATTCTGCTGCTAATAGCAACCGGCTGTGTATAAACAAAATTTTTTTAGTGTAAAAAATGGTAGGTAAAGATCTAAGTTTACTGACCTTGTAAGAAATATTAGTTATTCGGGACATCCTTAAGTTTCTTATTGAAATTCATGTGCTTCCCGGTTTTGCAAGACATTTTTTTTGAAATTATTCTTCTCAATAAAACCAGCAGTTTTGTTTTTTATCTTGCCGACTGTGTAAATTATTATCATCAACTGAGAAAACTAGAGATGTATTCAGTTTTTTATCAATTTTTCATCAAGATAAATTATAATTTCTGTTCTTCTTTGTATATTTTTTCGTTTCTTTAATAATTAAATATAGTAGATTATCTGTTTCTTCAAAATACTCTTCTCCTCGAGGTGAATCATGGAAACTTTTCCTTACTTTACCGGTTTTCTGTTTATATGGTTTTCAGTTCCATCGCTCATTTTCTGGTTTTTTTATATTTATTTTATTCCTTTCTTTAATAATTAGTTGTGGGTATGATTATTTTATCATTGAAATAACAGAATTCAAAGATCATTCAGCTAATTCAACAATAGTAATTTTGAGTTGTTTGAATCCAGGAGTCACAGTAACGCCTTATTTTGGATCGCATATGTTCTTCAAGTTTCAATAGAAATGTTTGATGATTTAAAACCTCTGTAACAACGTGGCCGACTATTAGGAAAATTCCATTATAAGAAAATAAAATTTAAAGGCGGAGAATGATACAAGTACTCCTTATTTCTCTTATTCTTGAACCCAATTTAATGTCTAACTCAAGTCGTGAATAGACCCATAAAGTGCGCAGTTCTAATTCTAAAATAGATTTGTTTGAATCAGATTATGGAAATTCTTGTAAATACCGTTGCCCAATTAACAATTATGAAATGAAGGGGTTAAAAGATTTAATTTTTGATTGGATTGATTCAGTCAGAGAAAATAACTGCCGGTTTCAAACAAAACTTTAAAAGAAGTAAAACTTGTTAGGCTCATAAACTTTAAAGTTGTGTCTGCGGCGGTTTTTGCTATGTTGTACAGAACTATGGGATCTAGAAAAAATAATTCACCAACTTGGAAGAATCAATACAGTTCCTTTTGAAAAGCTTGTTTTTTATTTGTGTTGATAGATTTGTTGTAAGTTGTAAAATGGAGGCTTTCAATAAATGTATTACTATTAATTATTAACATTATTATCTATTTGTATTAATATTTTGCAAAATAAAATGAAATATTAAATACAGCGTGCGGTTCATTATGATTAATAAAACTTTATTTGCGCCGACGATTGTCGTTACCGCATTCCTTATAGTCTTATACGGTTGGCACAGTTTTTTGGTGTTTTTTCTGTTGTTAAATACACGCTGCAGTTAGTGTTCCTTTCCTTTGAGCAGTAAACATAGTCGCGTTGACAGCATCAACTGCCTGCTTCGATAGTGACGTTCGGGCCTTTGCCTGGAATTGTTTCTTTGGTTCTTCTGTAAGTAGAATAATTAATAATTAAGCGGCTCTACCGGGTTAAAGGTAACTCATCGTGCACCAGTGCTGTACCACGAAGTATTGTTATAGAACCGTTTCAGTGTTGTCGGTTTCCTTAAGTTTCATGATGTCAGCTATAAATTAAATGGTTAGTTATTAACGGGAGTACTTTTACACAAACAGGGCAAAGGCTCAGAATGAAACCTGTGACCTTAAAATGGTTAGCAAATAGAAGTTGCACTGTTGAGTTTTTGGTGGAGAATTGAATTTTCAGTCAAAAGCTTAGTCGTACAGAAAAAACGTTATGAAAATTAGCAATAAGAAACTACACTAAAAGTTTAACGTAGAAAATTGAATCTGCAGACAAAAGTTCTATTGTACAGGAAGAACGGTAAGAAAATCGGCGGTCAGATAAATATCAGTTTGGAGATAGTTTTCTACCGATTAGTCATCAACAGTGGTTTTGTCGGTTATAATAGAAAAGTTTGCAACAGGATCTTGAAAATATTTCTTAAGAAAGAATTTCGAGAAGGAATATGTCTTTTAATTGCAAAGTTCGCATTTTTATAGCGGAAAGCCTTACCTATGGATGTTCTTTTTTGCTTTTGTAATTATTCTCAAGGAGCTGCCTTGGGCCTGATATTTTTATATTGGATTCAATCAGTACGCGTTAAAACAAAACCGACTGTCAAATAAGTTTAATATTAAATAGTAAAATAAAAAGTTTTCTCGGGAAAGAAAGAGTCAAAAGGTGGAATTCTTAACTTAAAAAAGGCTTTGTTTAGCCTATGTGATATAATATTTATGTCTGTCGATAACACATAACATAAACTTAAGGAAAGCTTTTGTAATTTAGCATTAGGGATTAATGTCTGGGTTCAGGATGGAAAGACGATGTGGTAATAAATGATTATTTATTTTGCTGCATACAATGACATTCTGACTTGTTTATGAACCACTATCTTACAGCTATGTTTTAAAACATATTTATACTGTCGTCCCGTGAGTTTTCTTGTAGTTGCTGCTGATGCCATAACATTGTAGTGTTTTTGCTGGCGTTATTTTAGATGCTGCCGTGTTGTGGGTTTGCTTGTCGTTACTTGGGATACCACTGTGTTGTTGATTGCTTGTATTATTGCAGAGGAGAATTGCGTTTGCTGTATTTCAGTAGCGTCAAGATATTGAAAGTTGGAATAATAAGGTTTGTAGGCTGTATCCGACGGGGTTTTGGTATTTGTATGTGACAGACAGTACTTTGAAGACTTTGCACTATGAAACTTCTAGAACGAAGGCAAAGAACATCGAAAATCCGGTATCGTGATGTGTAAGCGAGCATGCGCTTGCACAATTGAACGTCGACAACCTGGACCACATAGATTTGTGTCTTGTGTGCCGATTTATTTGTGGACGGCTATATTGTAATGAGACGTATGGTCCGTCTGGATTTGTTGGTCCTCAGAGGAAACGTTGGTTAGTTGATTGGTTGCAGCAGTTGTAGCATTTTAATATGACGGTGTCGTATGTTTACGAAACAACGACTTTGTTGTGTCCTATTTCCCAAATCTATGAGATGCGTTATATCGGTCTGTTTATTATCTAGAACGTCGAGAGCAAACTACCCTAATATGACAAAAGCTGTTCGGTGCTGTATACACACTGCTGTGCTGATTATCGTTTGTAGTCCACTATGACTTAATTATAATGAAATGTATTATTACTAAATTGTAAGGGGTATTTATACATTTGACATTACATTACTATGTTGCTTACACAACCTGCTCGTTACCAAGAATACCATAGTGTTCCGAAACACTAGTTAGGGAACTTTATATATCCCTCAGTTTATTTAGTTTTCCTTTACAAGTTCTAACCATCATTGATTTGATGACACAGCTACTCAGCGTTAATATAGCCTTCTAGCTATGCGACATGTTTGTATAAATAAACAGTAAAGCAGTATTAAATCACATATAATTGAAATAAACAATATAATTAGAAATGCAAAAAAACTGAATGATTGATAAAATGACACACGTTCCGATACACAAACATTAGAGACTTACATACAGGATTACAATGCGGCGTTGTGCTTGTTAACACTTTTACACTGCATTCATGAGGACCTTGAAGTTTGTAGACTAACTCTGCCTCTTATCTAGTGTGATACCTAGGTATTTGACTGAATACTTAAAACCCATAACTGTCCCACCAACTACAATTAACTTAAGTCCGTCAAGTTTCTTTTTACGGGTAAAGGTCACCAGGGTGGTTTGCTGCGGTTAATTCTCAGGCCATCCGACTTGCACCACTTTTCTGCTAATTTTAGTCCTACCTGTATTATGTCACAAAGAATGTCCTCATACTTGCCTGACAGGGTATCTGTTTGTTAAACAAAGACAAAGAAAATTGTTCACTAGTAGATTCCACATTATGGACGAAAAACAGTCCCTCTTAGGGGCATCCTCTAATGGTATTCACCCACAAAAATGGAGTCTCTAAATCCAGCTTTAGCCATTCTTGTCTTTAAAAGTTCTGCCAACCATCTGAAAATAGGGGATTAATTTTGCCCTATCTACGACCGGGATCTTGTACAGGATTAACAAGTCTATTGCCCATGAAAGGTTAGCTGGTCTCAGATGGCGTAAGCCACCATCCAATCTACTGCGCTTGCACGTGTCCCAACATTCTCATACTAATATGTGTGCAGAAAGCTTTCTGACAGCCAAGGAAATGCGTTTGCAAGAAGATTTTGCACCGCATCCTCCTTGACGCTATCGCCTGGATCTGTAAAACAAGACATTTGTATCGCCTCCACTGCAAGACATGGCTTTATGGATTCTAGCGGCTTTGGGGTGGTAGAGATATCCTCGCAAAAACATTCTATAGCTGTTAAGCTTTGCCCTTCTAATCTCGTAATTGTAGCTCCTAGATCTCTTTCGCTGCCCAAATCGCTTAGTTATGTTAAATAGCTTTCTGATCTCCACCTTGACAGCGAGGATGCAAGTGACGGTTTTTTTATTTTTATTATTAGGAATGGGTTGAGTGTCATGTGAAAGAACCACCCCACTGCGACCATTTTTCGGCACGCAGTTCGTGACTCAATCTTGCCTTCGCCTTCCCTAGTGGGGAAGTCGACATTGTATTTATAATCAAAGATCATTTTAGAGTTTGTCTGGTCGCTTACTGAAGTAGTTCTAAGGATTCCTTAGAAGACCTTTAAGGTTGCCTTCTTTAAAATGGTATACTACCTCATGTAATTTGAGGATCTGCTTCATAAACTTTTCTTTAATTGCCACCGGTAGAGGATCCAGACTGAGAAGGACTCCATCGCGCCTGTAGGTGTAGATCATGACACTATGATGAGCAGACATGAAAGCCTTTGCACCTCCGCTACTTTGGTCTACTTTTTACACCAAGCACGGATGCATAGAGGACTTCAGGTCTGACTACCTGCTTGTAGATCCAGTTAGTTGCCCTGGGGTTCAAACTTCACGTTTTGCTAACCATTTGGCGAAGTGCGACCATAAAGTTTTTATGACCTTGTTGGTAATTTTGTTAGGTGACTCTCCCACGTTAATTTTGGTCCTGTGTCACCCCAGATATTACTCCTTAGAGAGAGTGGTGATTCCATTTAATTGAATACGGAATATTTAAATTCCTTCGTTTAGTAAAAGCTACAATTGTATTCGAATTTATGTAATACCCTCTTTTGACACCAATTCCGTGTTAGGTTAGTGGTATTTTGCATTCTCTCCCCAATAATGGAGTCATGCTTGCCCCTCTCCGTTGTGGTTATGTCAACATAACCAAGAACGTTCATACCTCTCTCTTAGACCGTTCAGTATTTCATCCACTAGGCATCTTTATCTGAGACGTTTTCTGGCTCTTTCCTTCCGGTTTTTGGCTTTTGCAAGAATTCCCTTTTGTTTTTTTTTGATCTTTGGGCTTTCATCCTGGGACTTTGCCTTTTTTGTGCCGGTTCCCTCGAAGAACTGCCACCCGGCTTAGGAATAATGAATTCTTCCTTCTTCAGGGCGGCTAATCTCCTAGCCATCGGTTTTAGAATATCTGCTTTTAACATATACTTATATCTTTTTGAAAGCTGCACTACACGTCGTTGTTTTTGTTTTGTCTACCCTAAGACGGTTGGTCTCCTTGACCAGTTTGTCAACCACACCTTCTGGCCCTGAGGCGCTGCTTTTGCCAGCCTCCAATGCAGGTTTAGGTTTTTGGTTATCCACCTCCATTTCGTTTGTTTTTATATTAATTTCAGGGTTCAGAGATCGTATATTAGCGACTGAGTTTGACCCTGAGCCATTCATACTTTGGTATGTGCTGTTCCACCTTGTTGGAGTTTTTATTGAGGTTAACTCCTCTTAGTCCAGGCGATTAAGCCAAGACTCCCAGCACATCCATCTAGCATCACTAGATGCACATTGTATTCCTTGTTCATGTTGTTTACTCTACACTGGTAAAACTAGACAATATATTTAGTACGCGTATTTTAGGACGTTTCAACACTGTCCCCACTTTAATTGTGATAGTGGTTTAAATATTTTGAATCTATATATTGAGGAATTTGCCTAATTACTCAAATTTCTATTATTCTAGAATTTGGTTACCTTAAAACTTTTGTTTGATTGGTCAAGTTTTAGATATAAATCTTTGCGTTGATAAAGCTCTTTACAATAGGCATGGTTCTACTCAAAAGAGGTTTTTATTTTAAAAATAATTCAGTTCCTGATAGCCTTAGCTTACAGTTAGCATATGCTCAGAATTTGAACCCTTATTTGTTCAAGGATTTTAGTAGAATACAGTTGTAGGTAGTGTTCTGCTTCAAGTTCGGAGTATGAGATGATCATGATTGATCTCGACTTGGTTTTTACAAACTTTGTTTCCTTTTCTAATTAAGTTACACATATCACTCATTTCTATTGTGATCTTCAAAATTTTTTTTTTGAGCACTCCTGTGTGAAGATATAATTCGGATATATGGCTTATCAACTTTGTTATTATAGTTTATCATGTTTTTATTTGTTCAGTGTCACTTTACTGATAACATAGTTACACGAGTCGGTGTTAAAGATCCAATCATTATACAGATTGCTTTTATTTGCGAAGAACGGTTTACTTGGTCGCACTGCATGTTGTTTCTTTGATTTTAGCTCATGATAAAATCTGATCTTAGTAACGTTATTTTAAAAACATTATAGTAACACGTTTTAATATTTACACTTACGTAATAATACTACTTTTGATTATCAATGATACTACCTACTAATAATAATAATACTAAAGTGCATTTATAGTAATTGTTATAGTAAATGTTAATTTTAAGCCAACGATCCTTCATAGGGAAAATGTGGTATGCAGGTGCATTCGAACAACACAAACAAGGAAATACACTCCGTTTGTTTCTATAAAATTCTAAATTAATTATTGTGCAATAACTTTATCTATTTAATTTAAAATACTTACGCTGATTACTTGTTAGACGAAAAACTCTTGTTTGTAAACATATAAAAATAAATACAAAAGCCTTACAACATTTTTCTTATCATAAGCTGTAATAATTTTTATATTGTGCTACAATAATTGCGATAATGTCAGCGTGTGTTCATAAACTTGCCCATTTTAAACGTGTTCGTGTTTGCGTTCGGTATCATCGCGATGATACCAGTAAGATCAGTTTCACAAAATTTTATTCAATTAAATATCGTAAACTATAAGTAAATTGATATATAAATAAAATAAATTTAATTTTTAACTCGTTTCAGTTTTAGAAAACTAAGTTCGTTGAGTTACATACACAATGTTGGAAAAGAACCATTGCAATCCTACACTTTGGGCAATTTGTTTGAAAATTCAGCAAGAAAATATGGAGACAAAACCGCAATTGTGTCTGTGCACGATAACAAAAAATATCTTTTAAGGAATTGTGGAAAGAATCTAACAAACTAGCTGCTGGTTTGATGAGCATAGGGTTGCAGAAAGGGGATAGAGTTGGAATATGGGCACCGAATATTATTGAATGGGTGACCACGATGGCGGCTATAGTACAAGCTGGAATGATTACAGTTTGTTTATTTTTTTATTTGAAGATAATCCATCTAAAAATAATAATAATGTTAATAGGTTTCCTAAATTTAATCATCAAAAAGAAGAACTTAGCTTTTGGATAAACAAAGTAGGTGTGAAAGCTTTTGTTTGTCCAGATAAACATAAGACGTTTAACTTTTACGATTCCTTGTGCGAGTTAATACCCGAATTGTCTACATCCGATCCCGGAAAATTGGTTTCAAAATCGGTGCCGACGCTGAACACAGTAGTTACCATATCGAACAACACTTTGAAGTGAATGAGTATTAAAAGAACAATTTCCCAAACAATAACTAAATTTTTAACAGTGGAACATACAACTACAATGAACTCTTAAACACAGCTGATGAAAAAGCGATCAACGATACGCTTAAGAAAAATCGCAATAACTCACCAGACGTTATTTCTAATATCCAGTACATCTGTAAGTATCAACATTTCGTAGCTCAAAAAATTGTTGAAATGTTTTTCTAGGGCACAACTGGAAAGCCAAAAGCAGCTTGTATCACACATTTTCAACAAGTAAATAACGCTTTTCAGATTGGAAAAGATTTGAAGTAAGTTCAAATGATAATATTTGCGTACAAGTGCCATTGTTCCATTCTTTGGTACTGTCGCCGTTGCGACAATGGCTCAACAATTTGGGGCAACTAATATTACCATCACCCACGTACAACTCTGTGGCAAATTTAAAAGCCATCGAAGACGAAAAGTAGAAATAAGTTTGGGTCTGTCTATTACTTACTAATTATTTAGGTGTACTATTGTATCCGGTACTCCTACAATGTTTGTCGATTTAATCAACAATCAAAGAAAAGAAAAAGCCAAATCAATCCTACTAGCGCAATAGTTGGTGGAGCTCCGTGTTCGCCTCAACTCTTCAATGACATGACGACTACTCTAAATTTTAAAAATTAATGTACCTAAGTTCTTTATTTGACGGCATAGTAGGCATCTTTAATTTTAGTCTATTTATGGTATGACAGAAACAACAGCTGTTAGTTTTCATTCGTTACCGGTTGAAGATCATTATAAAGTAACAAGCACGGTCGGTTACATCGCAGACCACTTAGAAGCTAAAGTTGTCGACGATAAAAATAACACAGTTCCAATAGGAGAACCCGGAGAACTTCTGATACGCGGTTACAGTGTTATGTTCGGGTATTGGAAGATGATGAAAAAACAAGCAAGTTCTTGGTCTGATAGATGGTACAGAACGGGTGAGTACTCAAATTGTTTTTGTTTTTATTAAAGACATTATTCGTGAGATAAATTTATCTTGCAAAAAGATGGTTACGGTCGGGTTGTTGGCAGGTTAAAAGACATGATTATTAGAGGAGGAGAAAACATATATCCACGAAATTGAAGATGTTCTGAACGCTCACCTGATATATTAGAAAGTCACGTGTGTGTGTTAACTGTTCCCGTACCTGTTAATTATATACATTTATAATTATTATAGGTAGTTGGTTTATCTCATGAACGAGGAGAGGAGGTATGTGCTATAAGAATAAAAGAAAATGTCGATTTTAAATACGAGAACGTCATGGAATTTTGCAAAAAGAAAGACTTGTTAGTTATAAAGTACCAAGTCAAATAAGAGTTTTTAATGATTTTCCCAAACCGCATCTGGTAAAGTTCAAAAATTGCATTGAAGCAACAAATAGAAGAAGAAGTTAGAAAAAGCGCATTATAATAAATTGTTTTACGTTTTGTTAAAACATGTATATCTACATTAGAAATTACACTCTAAATTTCTATTTTGTTCATTTTAGTCTCTTTTTTTATTTATCGATGCATTTTACTCATCTTATAGGTTGGAATGTTTGCGACGTTTCAAAACAAAATTTTCTCATTCTTTTCTTGTTTTGTTTTGACTAACTGAAAACTTATGTACCCATAAGTTAAGAAAAAAATTTCTTATATGTTAAAATTTTAATTTAAATTATTTTTATATAGTTTCGAGGATTTGATTAGATTTTGAACATAATCGATAAATATGAATTTTTAAATTTTTTTTAAATTTGTATTGATACTTTTTGTAGTAGGTACTTCTAAAAAGTACCTGTAGTTCTAATTTTGAGTTTGATTAGATTTTGATCAAAATCGGTCAAAACAAATATGTACATGATTTTTTTGCAGATTAATTTAATTTAATTTACTGACAATATGGGTATTACCCAATTACATTGTCAAGATTCTTTTCAGATAATCAAAGAATACACAATTAATACAATATAAACAAAAAAGGAAAAACACTATGTAATTTATAACAAAATTAAATATGTAGAAGCCATCTAGACTTCAGGTATGCGGTTATTAAAGGTATATATGTTAACGATTTGTTTATTTATATTAAAGTATAATTTATTTAAAATGCTCTAATGCATTAATATCTTTTGGAAAATTTAGTTTTTCACTGTAAGTGAATTCTCTTAAATATTTTAGGTCATCACCAAATAATAATCCTTGCAAAATTTAAGACATAAATGCAAGTTATTAATGAAAATTAAAAATTAAAGTGGTTCCAAATTACCTTACCTTGTTACCCCAGATGGGGTCCTATTATAACTTGAATTGTAACCCATTATATTGACTGCTTGATTTCTATTTTGAAAATAAAATTAAACAAGTAAATTAAGTTTTAGATAATCCAAAGTTATATAATTTACGTAATAAAATATCATGGTTAACTTTGTCAAAAAACTTTTGCGAAATCCGTATATATTTCATCCACCTGACCGCCAGTATCTAGAACCACTACGTATGAAATCTGTAAATCAACTGATTTTTGCTCAATGAAACCATGTTGTTCAGGGATTATCTGATGCTTAACATGGCAAAATGTGGAAGCATAAAATTTTATCAAAAATTACTGGGAACACCTGTCTGCAGTTCTAAATCGGTTATTAAACACTTGCAGCACTTTTTAATTTAATTTTTTAATTTAATACAATATAAACAAAAAGGAAAAACACACTATGTAATTTATAACAAAATTAAATATGTAGAGGCGATCCAGAATTCAGGTAGTGCTGTTACTAATTGAAAAGGTAACTTTGATGATAAAAGTTTCGTATAGCGGTTTTAAATTTCGTCAAACGTGAAATGTTAAAGACTTCGTGTAAGATACTTATTTGTTTCTATGAGCATTTAACAATTAGAAATTAATCGTACTTTAGTACGGTAGATTGATACATGCAGTATATCGAGGTCTGGTTCTATAAGCTGGGGTGTAGAGACTAACTAAGGGTAATAGATTGGGACAATCAATGCGGTTGTTAAGTAAAATGTATACGAAAAGTATATCACTTATTTCCCGTCTATAACATAATTTAAGGATTTGAAATTCTTTTCTAATATTGTGATATGCATTATATTCAAGATAACGACCATGTTGTTTGTAGTGTAAATTTTAAGAATTTATTCTGAACTGTTTAAATTTTACTTTTTGTATTTTATAACATCAGAGTTCCTTATTTTCTTTGATGTTTTCCATATTTTCCTCTTTGATACCAAAATCCAAACCCAATCTAGCTCCTCATTTTCTTTTGCGCTGAGAAACGTTTTTCATAATATCTAGCTTTTCAAAGATATCAACTTTTTAATTTTGTTTTTAATTCGATTTAAAAATAATTTAGAATATTTTCCTGAAATTTGGTGTAGATATGTAGATGACGTTTTGCAGTCATCGACACTAAAGTTTACAGCCCTCAGCAATTTGTAGAAATTTTAAATTCAAAATTTGAGACGATCAAGTTTACCTATAAACAGAAACAAACCTTAAGTTACCTTTCTTAGACACTTTAGTGACAAGAAATGGCAACAAACTAGATATAGATATTTATCGTAAAGACACTAACACTATGAGGTTTATAACAAATGATTCCAACCATAGTATGCAACATAAACTTGCATCTTTCAACTTTTGATTCACAGATTATTACATTTCCCATTGTCAAAATCAAACTTTGATAAAGAACTGCGAAATATTAAGCAGATTGCATCATACAATGGTTTTCAAGAATCAATTGTCACAAACATAATTAGAAAACATAAGCATAAGTTAAACATTAGAAACATTACAACGTTAGGAACTAGTAATAGCAAAATAGATAAAAAATATGTCAAATTACCAAATTATCCCACATACACAAAAGGTCTTCAAAAAATATTTTCAAAATTTAATTATAAAACAGTAACCTCTAGTAGTAACAACTTGCAAAATCTTTTAGGCAATCGAAAGACCCAATAGAAATGTGTGATAAATCAGGAATATATAAAATTAATTGTAAAGACTGTAACCAAGTATATATAGGGCAAACCAAGAGACCTATTAAAACTCGTTTTAAAGAGCACGTAGCTCATGTCAAATATCATCGCACAGATAGGTCCAGTGTTGCCATGCATATGCTTGAAAATGGCCATAGAGTAGGCGACATTGAATTAATTAAGAGGGTAGATAATAAAAACGAACTTGATTCTTAAGAAACTTTAGAAATTTTTAAAAACAGAAATTTGCTTATGAATTATGATGATAACGGTCCATTAGGATTTTCGGAATTATTTAAGCTTATCTAAGAATCAATTAAGTTTAACGATGCGTGATAAGCAGATAGTATATATAAGCTTCCCGTTGTTTTAATTTTTAGTATCGGTATCGCTAATGATAACAGCTGCAGCTGTTGAAACACGTGTCGAGTAAAGTTTTGGTGCAGTTTTTGGTGTTTTCTGTTGGTTCAAATCTAGTTTTTCTTTTTTTAGTGATATTATTAGTACAGCGTTTAATTTTCCTTCGGTGTAGAGACGTTATTATTAAAATTTTACTTTTACTTGAACTGGCAATGGATTTATTAGAATAATATTCAATTAGGGAGTTTTGAATATTATAACATCAAACCCTAAAATTAGCGTGAGAGTTTTTCTGCGCATGCGTAACAACTTATGCGCATGCCATAAAGATTTTACGATATCCAAAAATTCTCTATCAAACACATTAAATTAAATCATAATGTGAATATTCTAATAAAATTCATTGCCCGTTCAAGTATTAAAAACATTAAAAAGCTTGTGCCTCTTTATCACGGTAAAAAATTAAACGATGTTCGTTTTAGAATAATAATACAACTAAAAGAAATCTGACTGGGATTTGAGCTCTTGTACCTACATTTTGAAATATTAATATTTTTTCAAATATTTTTAATGTTTGATTAAATTTAAAAATTATTACGCAAAACGTTTCTTAGTATACATTGTTTAAGTGTTTGACCAAAAAATATCTATTATGGGAATATATATAAATCAGACTTTCTTTATATTAATCAGAATAGCAATACGTAACTT
>JALBCR010003343.1:0-51041 GCA_030710515.1 Abscondita cerata
CTTTGATAGTGTTGTAATATGGTATAATGTTTGGTTTTTTGTTTACGGTATCGTCCTGTACCAAATTAATTGAAGTGAACCAATTGTCCATGTTCACATCGCGTCCCGATTGAATAATTGGTCTGACAAGGCGTTTGACAACGCTGCTAGCACTGTTATCTACCCTAAAAGCACCTTCTGGCTACGTTCCGACATAAACTTCCATAGTAAGAGTGTAGTAGTTAGGTGCATCTGCCAGTGAAAAAATTTTTATTCCGTATTGTGCAGGTTTGCTTTTTATGTTTTGACGAAAACTGGAGCGACCCCTAAAACCTTCTAGCATCTCGTCTACTGTAATATCCGGCGCTACTGTATAATTTTGTTCACATCTATTTACACATAGCTCAAACAAATTTCGAATAGGTGCCAGTTTGTCTTTGCTTCGACGAAGTTCTCGATCATGAATGTTGTCAAATCTTATACATCGCATCAAAAACTGAAATCTTGACAATGCCATAACGCATCTAAAATATTCTAAACCAGTGCCATCGGTAGCCTATAAATTCGAAAGATTTAGATAATAAGCCCGTGAAACTAAATATAGCAGACCTAGAAAGGCTTTTATTTTAATGACGTTAGTGTCTCTAGCGTCTCTTTCTCGTGTAAAGTTTGTCCAAACAGAGTCAATTTTTATGTTCGTATTTAAAACAATCTCTCCTATAACCTCGTCCGGAAAAAAAAGTTTCCATAAATCAATAATAGTTGCAGCAGATTTAGCAGCATTTGCTGGACCTCTGTGAAAACATATATTGAGGGATTTGGCTTTTGAAGCAAATTTTATTAGTGGATGTTTGCACCACAGCATGCTACTTTTTCCTACATAATTATCAAGGCGTTTCGACAAGGGTAAGTCATCATAGGAATAACAATCGTTGTCTTTTTCCTCGTAGTCTGACTGTTCGGACTTGGTGTCATCCTCACTTTTCTCTACAACATCTTCTTCTTCATCGGCACATACCTCCTCCCATAGTTTTTGCAACCGTGATTGTTCTTTCTCATAATCACGAGCTAAAGAGATATTGGTATTATATTTGTGTTGTATGTTATCAGTAGGAATTATATTATTATAAAAACTGCAACAAGTTGTATACTTACTTCATTTGTTAAAAATTTTAACAGAGTATTATAAAAGAATACAATAATAAAATGGTATACTCGCGATTCGGTTAAAACGACCGATAGCAGATATTTCACTTGAAACAACAAACACATACGAACGCTATACATCAACTGACCAACACACGTGTTATGGGAAGACTTTCAACCGTAAAATGCATTTGCAGCTCAAATATAGAGAAGAGAGAGAAACTTCTGAGTCGGCGGCAAAACGACCGCGGTGCGAGCGTTCTCGAGTTAACAACTTATTTGTTGTTTGATTTCAATGTACTAAAAGTTATGTGTAATTAATGAGAATTAAAATTTATTCTAGATTTAAAAGAAAACTTAGGAGATTCATCTTTTACAACTGGGTCCGAAACGAATAAATTGTTTACGTAAATAATAACCACAATTACATGGAAATACATAAAAATAATATTTTATCATAAGTTGTATTTAATTTAATTTTTTGAGTGTACTTAACCGATTGACCTCAAACTTGGTTGCGTTTTACTTAAAATTCCTATTTTCAAAAAGAAATATACAAAAGTTTAGATTGTTCAGGAGAAGATTGTAACTTTAGCCTATATTCAATGTGCTGCAGATTTAACAAATATTGAAATAAATTTGTTTTATGTATAAATTTTTTTGTTTAGTTTGATGCAAAATTTTAAGAATAATACAAAATTTTTATTGTTTTATAATTACACAATCTCTCAAAATTTGTTGATTTTAAAAAATAGGAATTTTCAAATAGCTTCAACTTTTTTCTTTGAATTTGGATTTACTTAAAAACGACTTCGTTTTTATAATAACGTATTATATGATGTTAACTTATGTTAATCAGTTTATAAGGACACCGGTTGTAAAAATATTTAATGAATTATTTTAATTGTTAATTTTCTAGTCTACTTTTGAAATAAAAATTAGTATTTACAATCATCGCATTTATTACAACGTAGACTGGCTGGCGATAAATCATCAAAACCTAATACCGTTAAGTTGATAACATTTTATTAAGGCTAAATGCAGTTTTACGACGTGGAATTTGTAGTTCGCATTTTATAAGCTGGCGTCGCCTAAGTACAGTTTAATTTTTTATGAAAGGTAGAGGTTCTCCAAAAGGCACGGTATTTAACATTAGGTTGCGCGTCTTAAAAAACTTTTTACTCAATGCTTATAGTCTTAGTTTATTCGGAGGTATGATTCCATTTATTTCTTATCCGTATATGAATAGCGTAAACATGTATTTACTTTTGTGTGAAAAGTTTAAAATTGAAAATGACAAATACCACCTTTGCAATAAGGTAGAATTTTCTGAGTTTTGCAATTGCAAAAGTTAAATATAAAATTACATTTTTTTAATTATTTATTAGTAACTCAAAGTTTCTAAACATGCAATGCAGAAGTGAAATTTAAGCTTTATGAATACAGTTAAACATACACAGTGATGTGTGTTTTTTATTTGTAATAAATACTAAAAGAAAACGTTTTGCTTTAGTTAATAGAAGCAAAAGCAATGTGGTCTTGATAAACAATGAATCTCAGTGCAGATAAGAATAATAGACAGAATTTGGTGAAGTGTAACACATAAATGTCTATAGATAAATTATGTTTTATTTTGTTAGCTGATTAAATACGTTGATATGAATTTCATACAATGGAATTATTAGTGAAAAGTGTCATTATAACAAAGAGTACTTAACTTTATATAACGTATAATTTAAAAAAAATAATTTTGGAGAAAGTAAAGTTACTTTTAAAATATACTATCTTGTGAATCAAATGAATTCTGTGTTCTTAATCTTAGATTTGATTACATAACATGAAGGTACCACGGCTCATTCAATTTAAATCCACAAACTTATAATTAAGTAAAAGTTTGTTTTATAATGTTTTGATAAACTTGTGTAACTTGGATAAAATTGTACTAGTTTGATTAGTGGATTTTAGGATACTTCCAATATTAAACGCATAGAAGAAAATACATGTTATTATAACAAACAATATGAGAGTCAACGTAACTGCTATTACAAGAAATGATAACTAACGACAATATTGCACAAAAATAATTTACTAATACAATATTTCATAAATTGACTACTACAAAGAAATTGTTTAATCGCCTGTATTCACGTCATAATAAGCCATGTGATGTATCGAGTAAACGTTATATAACGTTTACGTTATTCAGTGTGTAAATGAATACGTTTTACAGATTTTAAGGACAAACATCTGGAGCTCTTTAAAGATAACTTATACACATCCTCAGGTTTGTGGTCGACATTTTCAACATTTATTGTAATAATTATCACTAATAAAATTTTGTTTTAGATTTTTCAAAGCTTACTTACAAAAAATTAGGGCGACAGCTAAAATATAAAACTTAAAATCAATTTTTTTCTAAAATAGTGTAAATTGTGTACTTTCAACAAAAGCATCTTTTATTTAGTAAAATGTAAAAAAATGAATGATAAAAATATTACTGAAAATACCATATTTGGCTCCCCCAAATAGGACGCTTATGATTGTGTTAGAAAAATCTACCCTGAATCAAGAAAATTGCCGTAAAGTTAACTAACTCTACCAAGTTTAATATTTTTTTAAAGAGGCGTTCTGAAAATATGTTTCAAAAAATTACCTAAAAACATCATCCTCAAAGAGCTCCAACTCCGAAACCAAAGCTCAAAAAGTTATGCTTGTATAAACTTTTACCCAATTTCTGCATGTTCTGTATTTATTAACACCTTATATAACGTTATACATTATAATTCAATCGTAACTGTTTGTTAACGAAAACTTTATACAGGGTGTCCAGAAACTCTCCTGACAAATCATGACCGGAGATTCCTCAGATAATTTTAAAACTATTTAACCCAATTCACCTTGTCCGAAAATGCTTCCTAAGGAAGCTATAGCTATTTGGAGATGGCGCCTTGTAAATAGTTTTTTTTTAATACCTCTAGAACGCTTCTACTTAGAAAAAACAAAAACTGGTATGCTTATTTAGCCTTAAGAGATGAATCGATTCCATCAATTGCAAATTTCTAGTACCAGTCATAGGCGTCAGTTTTAGGTAGGTCAACGGTTATTTTAACGCATAACTTTTTTGTCTTTAACTTTTAAGTATTTGTGACACTAGATTATTAAATTTTCAGGTATTCTAGTACTAAAAGGTACTCTTACTTTAAGTCATTAAGATACACCGTTTTCTAGAAAAATGGATTTGAAAATTTTTTGTTTTTTGTCATTAAAGTTAAATTTATATTTTTTGCACTAGTTGGCTCTGAACTGCCAACAAAAGTAAAACCTACGTTTTTCATTGTCAAATTGTTGTCAGTTCGCGAAGTTTATCTTTTAATTTTTTACTTTACCAGGCGCCATCTTCAAAGAGCTCTAGCTCCCTTAGGAAGCATTTTCGGACTAGGTGAATTGAGTTAAATTGTCTTAAAATTATCCTAGGAATCTCCGGTTTTGTTTGTCAAGAGAGTTTCTGGACACCCTGTATAACGTTTCTCTGATACATCAGACGGCTGAATGTAAAATGATGTAAAGTTTGTCATTGTATGTCCCCTATACGCGATAAAAATGTGGTAAATTTAAAACTTACAAAAATACACTACCAATGACTTATACTAACATGTTCTGCAACGCAACAATCTTTCTAAAATTATTCATTCTCGAGTCTTACTACTTGTCCATTTAAAACGAAGTACTTGTTTAATTATTTTATTTAGGACTATTGTCGAGTGCCACAATTATATTTACAAGTTCTACTTTCTTTTTTTTACCCATTAATGGTTACAATCTATTCTATTGGATAATAAGTAATTAATGTGTTTAGTTTTACATACATAAGACATTAATAACATGCAGCAGATATCCTCTAGTGAAGTCACTGCTTCTAGTTTTCTACAATTGCAAAACAATTACAAAATTTAAGTGGTAGTTATGACTCTCTATATTAATCTTATTATAAACCACCTATTTTAAAAGGTTATAATTCAAATTGTTTGAAATTAATTAAAAATTATTTAATTTATAAAAAAAATCTAATATTCCGAAGATTGCCTACATAATTATTTAAGTTTTTTAATGTAACAAAAAAAAAGGAAAACGCCAAAAAGTACACAAAAAACTATACTACATACTCGGTATAGTTTTTTAAATTTTCCTTGTTTTATTACAGATGCAGTTTAGAGTTTCATTGCTTCGATCAAGTTAGTTAATGTTAAGAAATTTAATATTAAATATTGGAATAATTAGCTTAGACTGGTTATTTTTTAACAATATTGTTTAACTTGGCAACATGGATCCTGTATTTATTTCTAATAAAATTAAAAATACTTTTCGTTTATTTACAAAAACCTAATGTACGCTACAACTCAATGATTAATTTTTGTTATTATCTTCGGCGTTTTGTAAGCACCATATTTGCTATTATTGGTCATTAAAAGTTAATAGAATTCGTACTTTCAGTGAAGCTTGAGTATTAAGATTATTCCTAGTTTAAGGTGGACCTAACTTTTTGCTGTCTGATACCAATGATACCAATAAATGTGAAAAGATACAATAATACAAGTGATTAAATTACCCGGAAACCGTCGGTGTCTAATGTGCTTCTTTCAAGTGTGTCCCAAGAGATACATATGATTCTTATGATTCTAAATATGTTTTTATTATTATTTCTATTTACCGCTTGAGCGTAGCCAAAAATATTCAATATTTTTGTGTGCTATCTATATGCTGGCAGTATTTGGGGCAGTATGCCATTCTGTGTAGATATTTCGTGCGTCAAACTTGTATACCACCTGAGCTTTTTGTTGATAAAATTGAAGTTTTTGTGTTTTGGAAGGTTTAGGTTTTAGAATTATTGTTTAAGTTTTTTAGAAAATTCTCAAGATTGGAAGAGTTCAATATAAAGCACTCTGGTCATCAGCTTTTTCATTTCTATGAAGTTCTTCGTGGCCAGGCACCCATTTCAGTTAGACAACATTTTGTGCCTCAATTAGAAATTTAGTCTTTTGAGAGCTTTACTGTATTTGTTTAATTGCGTAGTTTTGAAAAAAGGTTGGATATTCGATATTATATTAATTTAGACTTTTTAGTGTTCTGTTTCGGCATTATATGATTGACTTTGAGTATGTGGTTATTTTTTTTATTCACTTAGGTAGAGAAAAATGCAATTATTGTGTAATTGTTTGGTTATTCAACTTCGATTTTTTCTCAAAGATTACTTGAAATTTTGTTATCACTTCCAGATACCTCGGACTGTGCCTGGTACTGTAAATAAAGCAAAGACAATAAAACACGACTTAATGGTTTTCATCAATTTTCTAATTTGTTGATATTCCTTTGTATCTTAGTATTGCTTCACTCATCGGATCAGTTCTTGAGGAGATTCTTCCGTTTAGAGTACTCGATTCAGCGAGCTATGATTTTACATCGTTTAAGGATTTTTCTATGATCATAAAAGAGCAACATGTTGTTATTTTATTGTCAAATAATTTTTTGAACATGCCCACATAGCCGATATGTTATAGTCCAAGGAAAATGACAAAATTTCAAAAATTTTCCGCTTCACAACGCCGTAACTCAAAACAATTAATTTTTAAGGTAAGACTAAAAATGTTAAGCTTAAAAACTGAACAGAATTAGTGTCTTTTAGAGACTCTTAAACTCGTGGATTTTTTCAATCCAAGATTATCCAATTGTTTCTGAAAATCCCATTTCCGAGCTTACCACTAATTTCATCGAAGCTATTGAAGAAATAAACGAAAATCTGAAAACAATTTTACAATGTTGGATAAAAATAGTTTAACTTAAAACGGAGAAAAAACTAATATATCAAATACCTGACAACTGAATAAACCAGCAGCCAGTGATAACTGCAGAATTGCAAACGGTACCCTGTTACAGGTTTGTTGTTGAGGTATTAAAAAAAAATAATACTAATATCACCGAAGAGAAACCTACCCGTACCTCCTGCCACCTGCAGGATCCTAGTAATCATCCTTAAGCAATTTAAGACTTCAGAAAAGTAAAACAAACAAACTTGTAAAAGAAGAACTAGAGAATTTAATCTGACGAGATTCGCCAAAGGCGTGACACCAACAATTTTAAAACAATAAGAGGCACAAAGTATACAGATTATCACAGTTAATACATCAATTACAGTCTGATAATATAAAAGTTTAAATTAAGAATGGACGTCAGCAAGTTTATTTAAGCGTCAGACACAAAAACTAAGTTACCGCGCAGTATATATAATACACAAAACGTTTAAATTAGTACTACAAAAAACCCAAATGGTTTGACGACTGCAAGAGACCTTGAGCTTACAAACAGTAAACACAATTTAATGTTGTCTTAAAAATGTAAGTCGTAATTTAAATAACATTCCGTGCAGGCACAAAATACGCGTTTTGAAAGTAACGACGATTTCACCGTACATTAATAAAGACAAATACTTAAAGCTAAACTTATCTGATGTATACCGGTGACGGCTTCACAAGAACTGTTACATATCATCACCATTTAAGATTGAACTCATAATTTATGTGATTTCTGACAAAAGGTCCATATGGCGTACACCCCAATCAAATTTTAATTTAATTAATAAACGTTGACTTTGACGTTCACACAGGTACATAATTCGGTAGTAGAAAATATTTCAACTCTTCTAGGGAGAAATTCTGAAAATTTCCAAAATGGCGATAGAACCACCTATTGATTACTGATTAACACTCACTTACTTACGGCGTTTACAAAACGTTGCTGCACTGAAAGTCACATCCAGTTTCCCAAAATATGTTATGTCATAAGGACATACCTACGATTAATTACAACATTTTAGCGGTTTAATTAGAAGATCTAATGTAATTACTTAAATGAGTCGTTTACGCCAATTTTTATAAAAAAAATGAACGAATCCAGTTAAACACGTGTAGGAATATTAGTAAGTACGTGTGGAACTACGCTAATGAAAATTACCCTCACAACCTACATGCGTATTGCCTTATTGAGTCTCAGTAGTGTAGGGTGGTTTGAACGATAGACGACAAAATTTGTAGAGGCATAATGTACATCCGTGGACTTAAATAACGCCTACCCTTTTATAAACAATTGTAACATTTGGACATCTCTGTGACATAAAGTACTTAGTGTTTACAATTTTGAAACGTGTACTTAATCTTCTAACGGGTTTGTTTAATAAATAATTTTGTTGGTCCTAATATGTATTTTTGAAAAAGTTAACTTTGTAATTTCTATACATTATTTAAAAATATTGTTTTAATTTATGTTACATTTTACATTAATTCAATCCACTTCTTTTGTGTTTGATCTTGAAATAAAATTATACATTTGGAAAAAATGAAAATCAATTCATGATAAAACCATTCATATAAAATTGTGTATATTTAATTATTTTGAATATTTTTTGAGAATTTTACAGATTCTTATTAAATAGATTAATTGTATTATAACTTTTGATGATAAAGACGATTCACGTGGAATGATAGACGAAATAATGTTATAAAAAGCTCTTTTCAACTAAAGGAGAAATTACGTTCAAAAAATTTTTTTTTTATTATTTTGTTGTGACCTAAATAATTGTCTTAGTATTAAAAAAGTCAGCAAAATAATTTACTGGAATTTCTTCTTTAAAAAAACAATGAAATGGAGTGTTATGCCCTAAGGTTATAATTGTTGCAGCTTTGATTTTGACTTGATGTGATGTGATTTAGTACATTTTTGTGTTTGTTGTTTATTTTTACATACAACTAGTCATCTCTACAGTAACCCCAGAATAAATATACGATGAAGTTATAAAATTGTAAAAATTCTTCGTTCTGACATAAGACGTTAATTTTTACAAGCTGAAAGAACATAATGCCTTCGAACACAATCTTTCTCCAAACATAAACAGTATGTTGTTTTATTAAGAAAGATAAAAAAAGTGATGTTTACTTAAAGACTATATTGGCTAATACGGAAATATAGGTTAAGCGGTTAGTTTAATATTTAAATGTAACATATTAACAATTAAAACGGTTACAAAATTTATGACAATTATAATGATAATTATATTGATGACCACGTTAGTCAAGATTAGTTTTTAATTGAACCAACATTGTATGGTAAAAACGTCAATTCCGGAAGTGGTCGACAAATTTGTCGACTACTTGGGAATCCTCTTTATACTTTTTAAAACAACATTTCCGTCTTGGTCAATATAGACTTTAAGTAAACAGCATTTACTTTTATTCATCGGTTTAATACTTAGGGTATGGATCCTCAATTTTTGGATTTAATATATTAAGAAAGATTTTGTTTGTATGTTGATATTCTGTAAATCGAAATGTATCTTATAAGTTTATATTTTTATGAAATGTTTATTACTAAATAATTAAAAACAAAGAATTTTACTAAAATTACAAATCAGACTAGTAATAAACAAAATTGTAAACACTAAAGTTTTGTAAAAATAAATTAACTGTTTTGTATTAAAACTATTACATAAAAATGTATCAATAATTAATATAATTAATCTTAATTAGTTCGGAAAATAGCACTAACACTAATAAGACCAACGCATTATTCGTTTTGCAACATACAAAGGCGCTGGAATCGTGGTAAGTAGTAATTAGGTATTACTTTGCTCAATGTCAAGTGCTTTAAGAAGGATTTGGAATAAATAAAAATGCACATTTCTTTTGTTATATTGTATACAGGGTCCTGCATTAGTGCGTCGTTCTTTTCTAGCCTTTGGAGATAGGCAAACAAAGTTTAAACTAAACATACTTGATTTAAAGAGATCTACTTTGTAAAATTATTTTTAACGATACAGGGTGTTCCATTTTTATGGAATAGCAAAAAATATGATTTTTATAAGGGAACACCCTGTATTTTTTAAAGTATTCTGGCGTAGTTTCTCACCCTATACATTGCAGTAAAATGAGGGCAGCTTGGACTTTGGACCCTAATTAGTAAAAGTGAACGGCAGCTAACCTAATTAGGCTAACAACCTCTCACCTACCTCTCACCTCATCAGGCAGTTCCCTAATTAGGCCTCTCACCTCATTAGGCTGTTGTTGTCAACAGGCTGTTGACGCAGGCATTCTATTTAATTACTTGTTTTTGTTTTTGAAGACGTCAATGGAAAATACGGCCTCTCACCTCATTAGGCTGTTGTTGTTGAAGTTGATTTCCATCATGGTGGATGTTTCGGCGGTCGATTTGAATTTCCAACATGGCGTCCCATCATGGCGGATGTTTCGGCGGTCGATTTGAATTTCCAACATGGCGTCTCATCATGGCGTCCTAAAGTTTTTTTATGAATTTAAAAACTTGGTTGAGATTCGAACTTGCAACCATTGCATTACCGAGCCAAGGCTTTAACCACTAGGCTACGGCGACAATTGAAAGATGGAGTTTGAAGTTTGTATATAGCTGTAAAGGTTGATTAAGATGAATTAATGATGGTGTAAAATGTAGGATAAGACCTGTTGATTAAACATTTAATAAACAAGATGAAAAAGGATAAAAACATATATTTATCACTCTCATACTTTTATAAACTAGAAAACAAACACGAAAAACAATTACCTAAAGCGATTCAATATGGCTGTCAAACCAACATTTTTCTTTATTAATTACATTAACAAGGGCTTTAACAAGTACTTTTAAATTTATGGCTGATTAAAAAAAAATTTTAACATACTGAGGTTCGAACCATTAACGATTGATACACAAACTTTTGTAAACAGATGACACCATTTTGACATGGTGACTTATGATTTAATAAACAAGATGAAAAAGGATAAAAACATGTACATTTTTCTTTCTCATACTTTTATAAACTAGAAAACAAACACGAAAACAATTACCTAAAGCGATTCAATATGGCTGTCAAACCAACATTTTTCTTTATTAATTACATTAACCAGGGCTTTAACAAGTACTTTTAAATTTATGGCTGATTAAAAAAAAATTTTAACATACTGAGGTTCGAACCATTAACGATTGATACACAAACTTTTGTAAACAGATGACACCATTTTGACATGGTGACTTATGATTTAATAAACAAGATGAAAAAGGATAAAAACATGTACATTTTTCTTTCTCATACTTTTATAAACTAGAAAACAAACACGAAAAACAATTACCTAAAGCGATTCAATATGGCTGTCAAACCAACATTTTTCTTTATTAATTACATTAACCAGGGCTTTAACAAGTACTTTTAAAGTTATGGCTGATTAAAAAAAATTTTAACATACTGAGGTTCGAACCATTAACGATTGATACACAAACTTTTGTAAACAGATGACACCATTTTCTATGACGTATGATTTTAAAAACATACCTGTTCAACATGTTAATTACATTAACCATGGCTTTAACAACTAGTTTTGAATTTACATTTGATTAAAAAAAAACTTTAACATACCGAGGTTCGAACCATTAACGTTTGATACACCACCACATATTTAACAACTAGTTTTTAACTTTACATTTGATTAAAAAAAAACTTTAACACTTCAGGGTTCGAACCATTAACGTTTGATACACCACCACATATTTAACAAGTAGTTTTAAAAAAAACTAACATACTGAGGTTCGAACCATTAACGTTTAAACCAGCACTACGTATTTAACAAATAGTTTTTAAAAAACTTTAACATACCGAGGTTCGAACCATTAACGTTTGATACACGTATGTGTTAAGGAAAATAAAAAAACAACAAGGAGGATAAAATTTTATTTGCATCTCTGTTACACAACACATTTACAAGTACCAATAACATATATATTTTTAATTGGAAGAATAAAGAAAGCAGGAAACAAATTTTATTTCTCTCTCTGTTTCACACACAATATAAAATTATTTTACAAAGATATGAAACATTACAACTTCAGAGTTCCATCTATGAATGGCACACCATATCCAGCATTCGTTTACCAGTTTGAGAACCATTTTACGATGTCACCAAAAATTTTCTTTCTGCAAACGTAGAGTTATTCCTCTCCAGCATCTGTAATTTGAAATAAAAAAAATAAAACCACAAACATTTTAAAAAGTATTAACAAGAATCAATTTAACAACAAAATTTAATACTCAAAAAGTTGAGAACTATTCATTAAAAATACGTGAATTGAAAACAATTCATTTTTAAAAGATTAAAATTAATAATAACACTCACCTCTTTCGATTTTCGATAGACATACCAATTTTAACGATGTGGAAAGATCTACATTTAAATTCAGACTTGACGCATTCACAAGATTGGGCATGGAGAAAAGCCATTATTAATTTTGTCCAAATATATCGTTGTACACTAACAAATATATATCATTACCTTGTATTTTATACCCGAAAATTCGAAAATAACATCGTTAATTGTGTTTTCTACATTAAAAAGTGAAAGATCAACTTTCAAAAATTTCCTGCTAATTAGGTTTGTTATATTGCTGTTATAAAGAAACGTTTTTGACAAACTTTTTGTTAACAATACATATCAATTAATTAAAATGTAAAAGTAAGATGATCTTATATCGAGAATGAGATTTTTGAAATCAAAATACCGAAAATCTATCATACACAAAAAACATTTAATGTACTCATTTCAATGTCAACAAAAACTTGGTTGGATTCAAGGTAATTAGTTGAAAAACAATTTCTATTCTTAATATGCTTTTAGAGAGGTCGTATTTTCCATTGACGTCTTCAAAAACAAGTAATTAAAAATTTCCAAATCTATTAATATGTTTTCACAAATACGGATGCAATTAAAAATAAGTTTTCGTAAGATAAAAATAAATAAAATAATTGCAAAATTGTCTTATAAGGTTAAACTATTTTAATGGATGAAAAATTCAAGGAGAATATTACATTACAAGATTTAGTTAATAAATTTCCACATTTTGTATCCCTCACAATAAAAATTATATGGAATCTCACTCTGTAACTCTAAACCTACAGTAAATCGGGTAAACCATATAGGTGGTTAATAGATAAAATAAAAAAAACAAAAACTTTGAAAAAACACAAACGTTTTAAATGAATTAAATTAAACAAAATACAATATGATAAAAATTAAATTAAAGAATGCACTTTTCTACTATTAAAAATTTGTTGAAAGCAATTAAGCCATAAGGACTTTTAATGTCTCGCTGGTGAAACTGACATTACAACTTTCCCAAAATTGCATACTATTAAATTAAAAATAAAAACCAATTATTTCTTAACTCATCTGACTTCACAAAATTACAATCTTCACCATTCAATAAATTTAATTTACTAACTTCCAAAATCATTTATGAAACTCAAGGAACATTTAGTTTCTTTAATGTATATTCTACAAACATCAAAATCTCAAATCCAAAAATTCCAAATTTATACTCTTTACCTAAAATACATAAAACCAACCATCCTATTAGACCAATAGTTAATTACAAATCTTCACCAACATACTTTATTTCTAAATTTCTATCCCGCGTTATATCAAAAGAAATTAATTTCAAACCATCTTATTCTATCAAAAAAAAATACAATTAAATTAGTAGAAAATTTGCCTAAACCGAGAATCATTCTAAGGAAGAGTGTAAGACGTTTACAAAAAACATTTTATTATTACTGTAGTGGTTCTAACAAAAATCAAAAAGAAACATTACAACGATAACGCATAAGATTCTTTTGTAACATGTAGGCGAACACATAACAATAATGCTAAGTATCTCGAGATGTACACGTTTGACAAATGCAATTTATCACATTGAAATTTTTGAATTATACATTAAACATCATAGTCTTCAAACTTTATTCACAATGCAAGAGTTTATATTGAATAAAGTAAAAGATGTTAACTCCCATAATCTGAACCTTGAATGATTCTGTAATGATGTTCAATCAGCTTCAGATGACGAATATAAAAAATTTGAAGGAAGCAATTAAATATGTTTTAAGATATACTAAAAACTTATTGTTACACGACCTGTACTATACTTACTAATTTTCTAATTGATGAAATTAAAAATACGACTTCGTGAATAATCAAAATATACATATTTTATATTTATATTAACGTGAATGTAAATAAAGTATTTCCAATATAGATCATACGGGTCTTAATATTTTTTCAACGTGTATAGTTTAGTTTTATGAGCTGGTAAAACCATTGGAAATATTTGAAATCAAAAATAGGTAATTAATAATTTTGTAAACTATTAAGATATGAAATTGATTTTTGTGTAATCATTGTGTATAAGTTTGTACAAAAATTAAAATTGTTTAAACTAATAAGACTGTTTTTGCATAAATACACTTGAATAGTTTTACCTAATACACTTGAATAGTTTTTACCTAAGATCTTTTTCGATAACAGGTATATAATCATTGGTTGATTTCTTCAACACTGCAGCATCTTCTTTTTGACGAATAAAAAAAAGATTTATTTAGTTAAATATACTCATAAATCGTTTATTCGTTTGCTAGAAAAATAGTTACAATAATGAATCGTATTCAAACGTATTTAATTTAATTTTTAAATGAAACTACTAATTCTATGAAACAACTGGACAATGTTTAACTTCATCATTACGTTTTTAATTATACAATTTGCATATATTTAAATCTATTAAGAAGTTGGCGGAATCTAAAGTGTTAGGTAATAAGTAATTTATTTTATTTTAAAAAAACCAGAACTTAAATGAAAATGGCACTTAATAAGAAAACAAACAAACGTATGTGTTAGTTCAATTTTTATTGAATTAAATTTCATTTTGTATTAATTTCTTCAACACTGAAGCATCTTCTTTTGAAACTATTAAGAAATTTGAAAAAATGTTAATCTTTTATACGCATTAGAAAAATTTGAATGTAACTACTTGAGTAGGTTTAAACGTCTTTTCTATAAAAATTTGAAGCCCTAATAAATTATTGATCAGTTAGTTTTTTCACTACATCTTAATTGATTTTAATTACCTACTTGCAATGGAGTGAACCGTTCTAGAAATAAAATGCAAAGTTTATTTTGAACATTAAATAAAATTTAAAAAATTAAATAGTTGTCATGTATACTCAATGTATTACCAAACATCCGGTATGATGGAAATATTTGAAATCAAAAATAGGTAATTAATAATTTTGTAAACTATTAAGATGTGAAATTGATTTTTGTGTAATCATTGTGTATAAGTTTGTACAAAAATTAAAATTGTTTAAACTAATAAGACTGTTTTTGTTGACATTGAAATGAGTACATTAAATGTTTTTGTGTATGATAGATTTTCGGTATTTTGATTTCAAAAATCTCATTCTCGATATAAGATCATCTTACTTTTACATTTTAATTAATTGATATGTATTGTTAACAAAAAGTTTGTCAAAAACGTTTCTTTATAACAGCAATATAACAAACCTAATTAGCAGGAAATTTTTGAAAGTTGATCTTTCACTTTTTTAATGTAGAAAACACAATTAACGATGTTATTTTCGAATTTTCGGGTATAAAATACAAGGTAATGATATATATTTGTTAGTGTACAACGATATATTTGGACAAAATTAATAATGGCTTTTCTCCATGCCCAATCTTGTGAATGCGTCAAGTCTGAATTTAAATGTAGATCTTTCCACATCGTTAAAATTGGTATGTCTATCGAAAATCGAAAGAGGTGAGTGTTATTATTAATTTTAATCTTTTAAAATGAATTGTTTTCAATTGACGTATTTTTAATGAATAGTTCTCAACTTTTGAGTATTAAATTTTGTTGTTAAATTGATTCTTGTTAATACTTTTTAAAATGTTTGTGGTTTTATTTTTATTTCAAATTACAGATGCTGGAGAGGAATAACTCTACGTTTGCAGAAAGAAAATTTTTGGTGACATCGTAAAATGGTTCTCAAACTGGTAAACGAATGCTGGATATGGTGTGCCATTCATAGATGGAACTCTGAAGTTGTAATGTTTCATATCTTTGTAAAATAATTTTATATTGTGTGTGAAACAGAGAGAGAAATAAAATTTGTTTCCTGCTTTCTTTATTCTTCCAATTAAAAATATATATGTTATTGGTACTTGTAAATGTGTTGTGTAACAGAGATGCAAATAAAATTTTATCCTCCTTGTTGTTTTTTTATTTTCCTTAACACATACGTGTATCAAACGTTAATGGTTCGAACCTCGGTATGTTAAAGTTTTTTTTAAAAACTATTTGTTAAATACGTAGTGCTGGTTTAAACGTTAATGGTTCGAACCTCAGTATGTTAGTTTTTTTTAAAACTACTTGTTAAATATGTGGTGGTGTATCAAACGTTAATGGTTCGAACCCTGAAGTGTTAAAGTTTTTTTTAATCAAATGTAAAGTTAAAACTAGTTGTTAAATATGTGGTGGTGTATCAAACGTTAATGGTTCGAACCTCGGTATGTTAAAGTTTTTTTTAATCAAATGTAAATTCAAAACTAGTTGTTAAAGCCATGGTTAATGTAATTAACATGTTGAACAGGTATGTTTTTAAAATCATACGTCATAGAAAATGGTGTCATCTGTTTACAAAAGTTTGTGTATCAATCGTTAATGGTTCGAACCTCAGTATGTTAAAATTTTTTAATCAGCCATAAATTTAAAAGTACTTGTTAAAGCCCTGGTTAATGTAATTAATAAAGAAAAATGTTGGTTTGACAGCCATATTGAATCGCTTTAGGTAATTGTTTTTCGTGTTTGTTTTCTAGTTTATAAAAGTATGAGAAAGAAAATGTACATGTTTTTATCCTTTTCATCTTGTTTATTAAATCATAAGTCACCATGTCAAAATGGTGTCATCTGTTTACAAAAGTTTGTGTATCAATCGTTAATGGTTCGAACCTCAGTATGTTAAAATTTTTTAATCAGCCATAAATTTAAAAGTACTTGTTAAAGCCCTGGTTAATGTAATTAATAAAGAAAAATGTTGGTTTGACAGCCATATTGAATCGCTTTAGGTAATTGTTTTCGTGTTTGTTTTCTAGTTTATAAAAGTATGAGAAAGAAAAATGTACATGTTTTTATCCTTTTTCATCTTGTTTATTAAATCATAAGTCACCATGTCAAAATGGTGTCATCTGTTTACAAAAGTTTGTGTATCAATCGTTAATGGTTCGAACCTCAGTATGTTAAAATTTTTTTAATCAGCCATGTAAATTTAAAAGTACTGTTAAAACCCTTGTTAATGTAATTAATAAAGAAAAATGTTGGTTTGACAGCCATATTGAATCGCTTTAGGTAATTGTTTTTCGTGTTTGTTTTCTAGTTTATAAAAGTATGAGAGTGATAAAATATGTTTTTTATCCTTTTTATCTTGTTTATTAAATGTTTAATCAACAGGTCTTATCCTACATTTTACACCATCATTAATTCATCTTAATCAACCTTTACAGCTATATACAAACTTCAAACTCCATCTTTCAATTGTCGCCGTAGCCTAGTGGTTAAAGCCTTGGCTCGGTAATGCAATGGTTGCAAGTTCGAATCTCAACCAAGTTTTTAAATTCATAAAAACTTTAGGACGCCATGATGAGACGCCATGTTGGAAATTCAAATCGACCGCCGAAACATCCGCCATGATGGGACGCCATGTTGGAAATTCAAATCGACCGCCGAAACATCCACCATGATGGAAATCAACTTCAACAACAACAGCCTAATGAGGTGAGAGGCCGTATTTTCCATTGACGTCTTCAAAAACAAAAACAAGTAATTAAATAGAATGCCTGCGTCAACAGCCTGTTGACAACAACAGCCTAATGAGGTGAGAGGCCTAATTAGGGAACTGCCTGATGAGGTGAGAGGTAGGTGAGAGGTTGTTAGCCTAATTAGGTTAGCTGCCGTTCACTTTTACTAAGTAGGGTCCAAAGTCCAAGCTGCCCTCATTCTACTCATTGCGTTTTAATTAATTTTTAATTTCCTGTTAGCGTCGCCAACTTATAACTGTTTTTCTAAAAATTCATAAACAGGCTTCACTTTAAAAATCAACGACGTTAGACCAGATGAAGAGCAACATTTTAATAGTTATAAATTTAAATTTTGTTTTTTTCAAATGAAATAAATCCTCGTTTATTTTGCTATAAGATAACATTTTTCTTCCTCTTTAATTTTTACTAAATGTATCCTATATCTAAACCTTATAGTTTTGGAGATATTTTATAGTTAACAAAAACAATTATAATTAAATTTATATGCATAAAAGAGAGCAATGGCAATGATTTAGTGTCAGTTGGGGTTTGGATAACTTAAGGATTTTTGTATTAATTACTTATATATTACATAACAAAATAATTGAATACATTAAAAAAAAACTAAAAAAACATAATTGAAGAAATGAATACAAACAATTGTTTCAAATGTCTTTCATTTTATTGAAGCACTAATTGATTCCCTCTGAAAAGACCTTACATTCTCTTCAACCTTTGAGGTGAAATGTTTGCAAACGAGTACTCTATTCTTTGCTGCATATTTATTGATTATTGTTGGTAGATTGTTATACACCATTTCTTTACATATCCGTACAAAAAATGTTTAGTTTTGTCAGATCAAGGGATCTTGTTACCTGGTGGGTCTATTCCTGCCAATCCAGTGATTCGAAAATCTTCATAGAGATATGTTCTTGCAAAAATGTAAAGGGCAAAATTTTTTGAGACCGGCATGTGGCATCTACCAGTGTGCAATTTATTTTCCATCAACGGCCTTCTTCGGTGTAAAAAATATAATACAATAGGTGTCGCAAAAATTATTGCAATTAAAACTATTTTTTCCGTTCTCAAAAAACTATGCAGAGGACACCTTTAAAAAAATCAAAAGAGAAGAAAAAATGCTATCTTATAACAAAATAAAACAAATATCATTTCATTTGAAAAAACAAAGTTATGATCTTTTGAATTTTAAGAAATATGCATGTGTTTTTAGAACTACCCCATAGCACACAATCTAAATTTCTAACTATTAAAATATTGACTTTCATCGGGTCAAACGTTGGTCGTCGCTATGATATTTTAAAGTAAAGCCTGTTTACGCCAAATTTTTCAGAAAAACGATTATAAGTTGGCAACACTGGCAGCAAATAAAAAAATAATTAATTGGCTGTGTAGAGGTTGAGAAACTACCCCAGAACACCTTAAAAGATACAGAGTGTGGCATTAAAAAAATCATATTTTTTGGCATCCCGTAAAAATGGGACACCCTGTATTGTTAAAAATAATTTTACAAAGTGATCTTTTTAAACTAATTATGTTTAGTTTAACTTTTTTACTTATCTCAATGGGTTAGCCGCTAGGAAAGAACGACGTAGTAATGCAGACCCTGTATACTGGGCCCAAGATAAGAATAAGCAGCATGGGGAGTTTTGAAAATGGTAGAAGATACAAGGTTGCTTAAATTGCAAAAAGTATTTTGTTCTCATTGCTCTTTTTTTGTTGCTTTAAATAAATCAGCAATATCAGTATGAAATATTACTACGTTTTTACGCCAAATTGAAATTAAAATGAATAGAGTAATAAATTATATTTAGAATCTCCTTCCAAAACGGAAACATATATAAAATTGTAGTTTCCACCAATTAATTTAAAAAAAATGTTTTATTTGTATTAGAACTCTGCTGCCGTCTTTTATACCCTAAAATTGAAGTAGTGTTTATGTTCTTACCTACAACAGATGATATTCGTATAATCACGCTAATTGTTACTAGTTTTTTTTACGAAATTGTTCCTAAGAGTTTCTTAAAGTGTCTAAGTAATTGGTTTAAAATTTATGGGTCTTTTCTAGGTAGTATATTTATATTATTAATGTATATATAATGTATAATTGAAGGATAAATTGTGCTTAAGTTTTGTGTATTTGCTTATCTTGTCATCTACTGCAAATTATTTTTGATACCAATGGGGTAGACTTAAAGTTTTATATTAAAAGCTGGTATGATTGCAATGCTGTTAGAAATTAGATTAGTTTCCAAATTAATACAATTAGCGCGCGAAAAGAATGGAAGGCGCTAAATATATTAAACTGCTAGTTAAGTATATTTTTTTATTAAAGTTGTAGCTTTATGCTATATTTTCATCACACGCTCCTCTAAATTTTAACTTTTGACATAGTTCCTCGCAATTTTGCCTTCCAGTTATAAACCATAAGCTGCAAACAAATTACTTGGTAGTTCGTGCCCAAAATTAATAATATAAAATTAATCTTGTGATAATAAACTTAACTTAAAATAAATGAATAATTATTAAGTAGAAGAAAATTTGTTAAATAGAAAGTATTTTGCTTAAAGTTTTACACAAAATTAATTACATTTCACGTTACAAAGTAAATTGTTTCACTAGAAAATTTAATACAAAAGTTTAATCGCTCGGTATACTTTTCTTCACATTACAATGGAAAGGAAAGTTTCTATGTTTTTGTCTAAACAGAAATTAACACATTGTATAAAACATGTTAAATTCGTTACAACGTTAACCTACTTATATGTATGTCAATTAATTGTAAATGTAACAGTACTTTTAAAGATGAATTATTACTAAAATTTTCAAGTATTGTCACGCTTTTCCGCAAACAAATTAACAACTCACAAACTAACTTAATATTTGTACAATCAGAAATTAATAACCACTTAATTAGTTGGAGTTAAAAAAATAAAATAATAATTCTCATACGATAACTTAATAAACGTGTACTCACCGATACTGGTTATCAGGTCCTCAGGTGCGCGTCGTAGTAATTTAGCCACGCAGGTTTTCATAGGACGTTTATTTAAATTATACAATAAGAGTTACAATAAAATAAATATTAATTGAAGAAAAAATTAAAACAAAACTTACGGTTAAATAATAACCCTCACAAAAAACTTAAATTAAGTTTAATTATAAATTCAACTAGACTGTTGCGCATAAATGCAATTGTTAATCCGTCAACGACGGTTTCGTTTTTGAAAATAATCCCCAATCAAATTTATCAATGTAATTTTGACACTTTTATGTAATAATAATAAAATACAATTATAATCACATAAATAAGCTTTTTGTTAGTAGTGACCACATTAGTGCACACATATAAATATCCGTCTGCGACGTCTTGGATACAGCCGTTTTGGCGTCAATACGTTTTAGCTCCGGGATGTTTTTGAGCACGTACGTTTCAGCGCCAAGACATTTTGCGCGTGGATATCTTGGCGCCGACCCATTGACGAAACAACGTATTTTTTAATTGTGCTTTTGTGCGTTCATAAGTATCGTGGCGATCAAGAGACTTGTTACAATTTTGGTAGATGTATTATAAGTACTTACTAACGGATTAAGTGTGGGGCTTGCAGAATGCTATTAACTTCATCTATGTTATTTTTAGTTATGTTGTACTTTTATATTCTTTTTCTTGCAGCATGTTACAAAACAAAGACAATTATTATAATGCCAAATTTTAACAACTTTTTTGAACACTCTTCATTATAACAAATTGTGAGCTTTTCAGTGCAATGTCGACTTTTAAATGCACTTTCTTTTGAAGGAAAAATATACACGCAGCTTAAAATAACATGCCTATTTTTTTTCGTCCTAGAAGGTATAAATCGTATAAAATTAGATACTTCTACTACTGAAGCTCTTTAATGTCGTACCTAATGTAAAATTTTTCATTGCGTAATGACACCTGTGTGGGCTTTGTTATTTTCATCCTTGTATTTATGTACTAGGTGTATTGTTGAAATATCGCCAATTGCTTTAAAAAAAATGGAATTCGATAATTATGACACGTTTCTAAATATATAAAAAAGTAATAATATGATTAACTTGACTTGGATGCTGCAAAAATACAGGTTTTTAAACACATAGATTTCTTTCCGATTAACACATAAATTAAAAGTTTTGATTATTTTGATTGTAGAAATTAAAAATTAATAAACAATTAACATTCGATAAACCTAGTAAAAGCCAACGCAAAAAACGTTCACGATCCAAACAATTAGCTTCTGTGGCGCCGAAACATCCTAGCGCCAAAATGGTTTTGCAAAAAGACATAATGTCAAATGACTTGGCACCAAAACTTCTTAGCGCCAAAACGGCGATACAAAAACGGCAGCAAACCGTCCCATTCCGTATAAATATATTTAAGAAACATATAATAACCAATTTTTTTGGAGAGGAGTTAAAGAGCCGACCCGAAAGTCGAGTTGTTGAAATCTATCTCTGCCAGATTTATATTTTAAGCTCCTTTTTAAATACACAACCTATCATACATTATTTTCAAACTTAACTTAAGTAACCTTTTTGGAAATTTTACTGTCACATTTAGTAGTACTAATACAAAACGCTTTTTATAATCTAAAATGTACCAGACTGTGGATAAAAATTAGACTTTCACAACATACACATTTAAACAATAGTTTCAACAATGACCATTTGAACAATTTATGCATCACAGATTAACCAAAATAAAAAATTAGCAATACAAATTCTAATAATAGTATATTATACACCAAGGTTGTGCGTAGGTAATAATGGACTTCACAATCATGGTGTATATACTATTTTTCTACTACTAGCCAAATTTAAGCGAAAAATAAAAATAAACATTTTTCTTGTAAAAATCAAGTAGCACAGGAATGCAAATAAATCAAAAAGCATTAAAAGCTACATACGTTGATAAACCAACTGCAACTGATTCACTAAACACTTGTGTGACATATTTCACCTTCATTTTCTGAAAATTATTCGGAGTGATATGTAAATTAGTTGATTTAGGAGCCAATCGCAGCGGTTTAGATTTGTCTGACATGTAGAAATTTTAATGTCTTTCAAGATGCTTTTTGTTATTAAAGATTATATCGTATTTAATCAAGTTATTTTGCACCGACTTCAATAAATAGGAGACATCGTAGAAATAATAGATTTTCTTATCGTTTACGAGAAGGTTTGGTTTTCAGGTGATACATATATTCTTTTAATTAGGCTTAGAAATTTTACTACTGCCCTAACATTTGCACCGCATTGTAATTGTAGCTTTTCTATGCAGTCTAATACTATCGACTTCAATTTGTCACCTTTACATATCGTATTTGTAAAGATGTAGCACAAGGGTTGTTTAACTTTTTATATATAACTCTAACCATGATCACGTAGCAGTTTGAGCTGGCAAAAATTTAAAACCTACTTTAAAATTAACATTTTGGGGCTCGTAAAATATAATTTTAGTGAAAATTGTTTGTATTCCTCTATTTATCTCCTGCTTCTTAGTGGTTTATTTTTTAAGTCCACTTCGGCTGTCACAATTTGTGCTCTGCTTTCGGGAAGTAATTGTTGGGAGATGTTAACTTCAATTGAAGTGCTTTCTTTTCACGTTGCAATTTAAGAATGTTCCTCCGTAATTTTCTTTACCTAAGAATATTTGAGCTGCAAGCTTGAGTAGTTTTGGTATAGCTAGAGATGTTAACGGGCATTTATTGCTTCGCCAATATACCTTGCATCATTTGAATATTGGGTTTCAGAAATTGACACTTGTAATTCATTTAGGAATGGCAAGTGTTCGCCACATACTCGTTAAGTTTTTATAGTCGACAATTTTATGCAACAGATCGGACCTTCCACATTCTGTTAACCATTCAAAACACCTACAACAAAATGTTTGTAATTTACTTAAAATTCTTCATGTAACTTAACTCGCCTGGTTAAATCTCCTTTGGGAAACCTGAAAAAACTGATTCTACCATCATATTTAATAAATAAATAAATTCAGGTTATGTATTTGCGGTTATGGGATGGGGGCGCGAATTTTAAACTAATGGCATTTTTTATTCAAATAATTTTATCGTGTTAGGTAATTTTAAGCAGCAAATACTTTACAGATAATCTCCTGGATATACAAAATTATGTTTCACTCGTTTTTGTTAAACAACTATTTTTAGATTCTCAAAGAAATTGAAATTGTCCATTATTAACCTAGGTCAACAATAGAAAAATTATTAACCACTAATAGAAAAGTTCAACTTCTCAGTTGGCTAGGAGACGCAATAATTGTCCACTTCACAGCTAGTAGTAGAAAAAAACTTTTTTCCACTACCACTATGAAAACTCGACATTTCATAATCATAAACCACTAGAAAAAATTTGTCATATCTGCGACATCTAGAGAGAATCAATTCATTACTAGTAACGGTGTATAAACCCCAATTGACTGAATGCAGTTGCAAAGTTGATTAGGTGTCATTTTAATTTAAAACTGACGTTTATTTATCTAATCGCAAAATCTGTCAAAACAGCAACGGCTCTAGGGGAACAACCTAAAAAAAAACAACCAATCGGCTTGATGTAGCGCACTAAGTTCGTGGAGGATAAAGTATTTATGATAGTAGAGTGGGAAATCCTTAAAAAATTCTAAAAAATTAAACTGCTATCTAACAAAACGCCACCTGCTGGGTAAAAGAATGAAATAAAGACCAACATGAAATCAACAGGTTTTTCTTAAAGTCTAATACGCTAAATCAAACACAAACCAGAAAAAAAGACAGACAATTCAATAAAACAAACAAACCTTAAAGTACTAGGGGAATGTGACAGAAATAGAAGAGACTGTCGCATATGGTTACAGCGTTAGCAGCAGCCTCGTTTAGAAATAAATAAGGCTCGCAATTAATGTGTCGGATTTCAGGTAAGCTTTAGTTACACTTAAGTTAAAGTTAACGTTCCAATTGAGAATTGACTACTAAGAAAGCTCTGTGTACACATATCAGTTACACACGGCGATTTAACTAACTTAAACTAGAATTAAAAGGGTGAGTATCTCCCGCAAACCCAAAAAAGCTTTTGTTTTTGCGTCAACCGCTCTAAGTAAAGCGCCCGAGTCCGTATTGAGCTGGTTAAAAAAACGTTTGGTTGAGGAGTGTACACCGAATAAAAATTTACTTAAATACTAGAGATCAAGCCGTTCTATGTAATATGTACTTATCACTAAATAAGTTGCTTGAATAAAATTTAGATGTAATCTGTAGGATGCAGTTCCGAGAATGAAAGTTTCCTGCCAGCGACGGTATCGACAGTTCGGGAAGTTAAATAACCGCAGGATTCCTCTTAGGGAAGGTGTGCAAAGAAGAACGGAACGCGATAGACTCCCTCGATGAAGTTATGAAGCATAACCAACCCCTGTAGACGTGGTATCCACCGGTTGTCTGCAGCTTAACTAATGCTAAACCGTGGTGGAGTCTTTAATTGATAGGAAAGGTCCTTAATCAGCCACTCCAGCACCTTTAGGAGTTATTCAGGTATAACACTCAACGAGAACATAAGGTCAACGCAACGTGCTAAAAAGCATACGTAGAAATTAGAATTCTTACAAACAGGAAAAAAAGCAAGGTGTACTCACGTTGAATTTAACCGGATTTAAACTTAACCACCAATTTGAATTGGCAATTTTAAATCACACATTAATAATTTTTGTGTAGAATTTCAACTTAAGACGTACGCTAAAACCCGTACGGAAAGAAAAGAAGATTTCCGATGTTCGTCTAAGAATCTTAACCAGATTTTATTTTCCACCAATAGAAAATTAGCAAAATGCGCTCCAAATACGACTTTCGTCGCAACATACTACTCGCGACACACGTTTTAAGACGTTTGCAACAAATAGGAAAAAAATTTTTTTAATTGAGATATCCGAAAATTTCTTTTGGCAAATGAATTCAGCATATTAAATGACAAAAAAGCACTTTGACAAATGTCATGTGACTACTGTCATGTCGGCAAATTTAAAACATATTCTTTAAATATGTAAAAAGTGAGGTTAGATGACAAGATATTGAAAAATGCCTACGAAGAAAAATTGTTCAGAATTAAATTATATGTCTATGTGCAAATTTTTAAGAGAAAACAACAACTTATCAAAATATCAGTTTTCCGGCATTTTTTCCGGAACTTTTTTGGATGTTTTTGTATGAACTTATTAATCCAGGCAATATTGTAAAAAATTGTTCAAATTGGGTTTAGAATAGGAGAATTGATCATTTTAGGACTAATTTATAATAATTCTAAAATTTTTAATTTCAACCTTTTGTTTTCTGTAGGCCATTGCAACAAAGTTGGTCCTAAAAACAATGTTTTTGTTCTTTACCGTCCATTGGTAGACTAATAAATAAAAATTACTCAATTGTGAAGTTTATTTGTTGGTTTTATTGAGTTTTATGCAAATCAAACGCAAAAAATTTGTAGTCGTTTCGAAGCATCACCCAACAGCTGCGGTTGGCAAGGGGTCATTGGTGGTTATGAGCGTTGTGTGATAAAATGATGTTTTGAAACAAAGGGTCACCCACCCTACTGCTGATGTTTATTTATAAGGTACATTTTCATTATTGTATTATAATGTTATGTAAGGTGCCTCAGAAGATCAGTATAAACCTGTATAGTGTGGCGACAGTTGAGTGTTTTGTCCTAAATAGTAGGGATTCAGGACATAAAGAAACCAACTGTAACCACAAAAAACATATAATTGACGATATAGAGCTTGTTTTACAAAATACACAAAACATGAAGTTATAGCATTTCATTTGACTAGATTACATAGTTATCTGACAGCAATATCGTGGTTATTCTCAAATAGCAGAGGACAATTTGGACAATGCCAAATAAGCAATTCACGTATCGACAGTAAGTACCCAATTATACTTTTATAAATTTAAAACCAAAGAAATGATGTTGATTCTTCTAATTTTAGTTACGTTACTAAACCGTGTAATTATTTGAAGTTAAAGGCCTTTTGTTTGATAAGATACCATATATAATAAAAAGTAGCAGCACAAGTAAAGACGGAAACCGAATCCAACGGTTAATTTATGCCTCTAGTTATTATGGAGAAGTTCCCAGGTAGAAATTCAAAAATGATACTAAAATAGTGATTGTGTAGATAAGAAAAACCAATGTACTTATGGCGTTTGCAATGTGCAGATTATCAATGCATTTATTATGGTTATAGTACAAGCAATAAATAATTTGAGGGTTTATTTAATAAAAGAAAAAACTTAATCTTTTTTGCAGTAACGAAGAGCACCTGTACTACCGTAGAAGGCAATTGGAGAAAATGATAAAGCGGAAATTGTCAGAAAATGTCGTACGAGTCAAATTAGTTGTCTAACACCAGGCGGAAAATTTGCACGAAACCGAAATTTATTAATTCATAAAAAAGTAGATAGATAAAAAACGTTCATGAATAAAACTTGTTTGAAAATATAAGATTTTTAATTTTTATGATACTCACCAGTAAATAAAACAAACTATATAACTGGTAAGGTGTTCCCATTTTCCATTTATAGAGGTATTAATTGTTTTTCTAGACCAATTGGTTGTGAAATAAAACTTGTTTAAAAACTGTCCTATTTTGTATTTGAATTTTGCCTACAAAGAACCAACATTTTTATTTTCAAATGAATAGAATAACGGTGTTATGTGACGAGCTTGTTCTGGATTCTAGAAGATTACAACAATTGGCACAAATTAAAATCTCTCCGATTGGTAGACTTGATTTTGCTTTGATGAATTAAAAAATCTGAAATCTTAAATTATTCGTCTATCATGTATTTGATCAGCACCATACATTTTTGGCCTTAGCTTACACAAACCAAGACAAAGCAAACTTTTGAAATTTCTCCTATAGTAAATACAAAGTTATTCTGCATTTGGGAACTAAAAATACATTGACCAAGTTAGTGAACAACAAAAACTGTGGAATTTATTATATTGTACTGAATACAAACTCAAACTCTATAAACTACTCATTATTTTTTTCCTTAAACGCTTGTAAACATCGAATGATTTTTGGGTGCTCTATTCTAAATAATTTTCGTATAAGAAAATTTTTAACGAAATAAAAGATCTCACAGTATGTTCAACAAAAAATTGAAAAATCTTTAGCCATCTAGATTTCGAATTGACCGTGTCATTGTATACTTAAGCTAAAGTTAAAGTTTTTATTTTAAATATCTATTGGTTTATATTATGCTTCATCATAAATAAATAGTTTGCATTATTTAACTAAAATTTATCTAATCATTTTGTCTAATTTAGACGTAGTTTCAAACAACTTTTAATTTTTTTCTACTGTAATTTTGTCGCACAGAATGGTAAAAAATTCTCATAATATTTCGTATGTACAGATTTAATAAATATAAAATTTTTTATAGGCAAGATGGGAATTTATTTTTTGAATTTTAAACTAAAACATTCATTTAAAAAATAAAAGCGTATTTTAATTGTTACGCTTGGCAATTTGAATAGTACGAAATTTTACGTAAAATGGAAACCATGTATTTTATGTTAGTCATATCGCTCAATTTTAAGCAACTTTTATTCAAACGCTTTCTACAAATCAAAAGCTTTATTTAGATTTTTGTTTTAATTGCATTATTTTGGTTCTTTGTATGATTGAATATATATTAAAATAATGCCAAAATAACAAATAATATTCATTTTCAAACTTACGAATGTGATTGAGTCAGTGTGTTGAAGTAGAATACACCATATTTTAAAACATTCAATTTAAGCATTACAATATTTATAAACGTTATGTTTTATCATTGTACAGAGTGTTATTTTAGTAGCAGGCAGGTTGATAAATATTATTTAAAATTATTTTGAAATATACAGTAAATCCCAAAAAGTGTGACTCATCAGAGTTATATTTTTTTATAGAACACCATGTATTTTATTGCGTTTTTTGATTGCTCATAAGATATTTGTTAGCAGAAAAATCAAGGAAAGTTTTCCTTGATGATAAACCTAAAAATAACCTCAACATATTTTCTAGTAGTATAAATTCTACATTAATTGCTTTCCTAGATGAAAATGTTTGTAGCTTCAATAGATATAAAACTAACTTTATTAAAATTTGCAGGTTTAATCCAGTTGTTAAAATTTTGAAAAAGCAATGAAAATTGCAAAACTTAAGTTAATAATAACTTTTAACAGTTAACTGTAACGACATGTGAGTGTTAAGGTGCATAGCGCTATCTAAGCGATAACTTTAATGCTTAAACACACGTGTGTCGATAAAGCCAAGTATAACTTGTACAAAAGCATACACGCAACGAAAGAACAATTGATGCAGCATTTTGCTCTTATTATGAGCTCATCAGAATTATTTCAGAATGAAGGCTTAGATTCAGCTTTACGTCATTGTTTATACTAGTCACACGTGTCCATGTTATACACGAGATGTCGTAAAACACACATTTTACTTATGTTCATTGCTCCACGAGAGTTTAAAAGACCAACCGCCGTCTTGTACAGTTGTATACCGCACTTAAGTGTACACCTCTGATGAGCTCATAATAAGAGCGAAATGCTGCATCAGGTGTTCTTTCGTTGCGTGTATGCAGCTACAAAAAATCATGTTACATTATACAGGGCGTACGTTTTGTCTGGAATAATGGATCCATCCAAGTTCCAGAACGTTTACCACAAAAATCCTCGGAAACGTTAAATTTGTTTTTCTAAAGCACATATTTTCTGAAATTGAAATTAATTTTTACCTCCTCTACTTTTGTATTGATAATCGATAATTTTTTTTAAATAGCACAACCTACACTTTATCAGATGGTAACAATAATTTGTTTTTGCTTTATCTTGAAGTAAATGGTTTGTTATTGACTGAAAAACAAAAATTAAAATAATACAATCAAAATTTTAAGTTTTTGCTTTGCAAAACCATTTTGTAAGGTAAAGGTAAATAAATGACCGTTACTAACTGTCTACAAAAAAATGTTATTACTTGTTTAAAAATAAGACACAAAAGCGAGACTAAAGATGAAGAAAGAATCTCAAGAAAGCAGTTTAAAATCCTTTTCAGCGTCGGCAATAGAAATGATAGAAACTGAAGCATCGATATCAATAACCACGCCCACCATAATTTGGCAAAAGTATGGAAAGAAATATCATGTCATGCCTATGATGTCTGTCAGTTGCAAATGATAAAAAATTATAAAAATGTTATTTATAATTTAACATTATTTCTTTTAAATTTTGCCACAGTTTTTGATAACGACGACAACAAATCTATAGTTTACTATCAAAGCGCAACTCCTGATTATATTGGAGATCTCGTCAAGAAAACTGCGTTCAGAGATAGAGAGCAGTATTCTGGTACTGAGAAAGGTAAATATGATGATGGATCTGTTGCGATTAGATATGAAGAACTTTGAAGTTTCTCTCCCTTCACCAAGTACAGATGTTCAAGATAAGCTGAAATTTATGGAACATCGTCATGTGCAACCTAACAGCATCAATGTTGAATTACTTTTCAATGCAATACTACATGCAACAACAGGGACGTAATGTTTGCGTGGCTTTTGGCGCCAGTAAGAGCAAGAACGATGTCATGCGTGAAAGTTATGAACTTACGGCAACCAAATATCTTTATAAGCCATTCATAAAAATTCCAAATTTCATGAAAATATTGTCATGGTGTTCGTTTATGCGCAAAGGTGTAAAGATGTGGGAACTATGTTTAACAAAGAACAGATGGAGAAACGGAAATCAGAAATCCCAAAACGACGAGAAATTGTTCACCGCCTGATAGACATAATAATATTTATCGGTACCCAAGGATTGGCATATAGGTGTTTACGTGAAACTGCCGCGGATTTGAACAGATGAAAAGATAAATCATAACAACTTTCTTAAACTGTTATGTTGGTTTGCAAATATGACTATATTCAAAATGATCACATCGTCAAATTCATAAAAAACAAAAACAAAGGGCGGTTTAAGTTACAAGAGGAAGAGATTTGTTTCATGAAAGAATTTCATGTAACTTTTTTTTCAAAATTGTTTATCAGCAAAATTCTTAAGATTCTAGCAGAACAGATTTAGGTCAGCATTGGAAATAAAGTCCACCAATAGATTCAGCATTAAAATTGATATAAACCAAGATATCGCAGTCTTCGTATGTATGCAATTTTTCAGAATGATAGCTGTACAAAGACAAACGATGAAGCTTTATATCAGCGATTAAAGTCCAACTTCAAACACTTGAATAACACCAATAATATTATCGCATGCTCATTTGACGGCCTTGCAAATTTGTCTGGGAAATACAATGGTTTTTGTAAAGCTAAACTAAAATGAAACAATCCAGCTCATGATTGTTTGTACTGAATGCTGCAAAGATGCGAAGAATTTATTTGGTTTCCTGCAAAACAATGCAGTGAAGACTTCAGCACCGTTGTTGTATTTTTGAGTAAAGTCATTGCTTGACAATTAATGCAAGTTTCAGATAATATTGCTTGCATTTGTGCTTTGAGACCTGTTTAATTCTACTACGCCAACATCAAAGTGTCTACAGTTAAAAGGCTTTGACTATTTGACTGCTGCTAACATGGTAAGTATCTTGGAGAATGGCAAAAAACAAAACGGCTTGTTTGCTGTATACAAGGTGCATTGATATTTGCAGTCCATATGCAAAAAGTCCTAGATGACGACGAACAAATGAACATTAATATTGAACAGAAAAACGCATAAGAACTTAGCTAACGGACAAGCAGGTAAGACTTTGTATGATTAAAGACAATATTAAGTTTTCTACTTTTTACTCTATTACTATATTACTCTTTTTATGATTGGGATGTAACCGCCATTTTTTATAATACGCAAATCATCAAATAGCTTTCTTTTACAATGACGTTCAAGAACAAAATCTACGCATACATGTTAAAGACTCTTTATGTGAACAGTGGTCTCGTTGCTTAAATGGTAGCAAATGTTATGTGTTGTATATCGGTCACAACAACCCTAAACAGGTGTATTGATTGGGAACTGTAGCATTACTGTGGATGCATGTCAAATGACCTAGGTGTACTTGTTGGTAACAAGTTCACTTGGAGCAATCATAATGCTAAAGTAGCTAAAAAGTTTTGCGGTTTACTATTCTATTAAATAAGTTTTTTTCTAAGTCAAGTCCAGAATTGTGTTCAAGGATTTTAAAAATGTATATTAGACCCCATTTAGAGTACGCGGTGCCAGCCCGGAAATCACATTACTTTAGAGATGTACGTATACTCGATAGAGTGTAACATGCAGTTATAAGGTGTACTGTTGATTGTAAATATAAGCCTTATAGTGAAAGGTTAAAAATTATGCATTTGTGTGAACTAGGAAATCGTTATAATGGAGCAGATCTAATTCAAGTATATAGAATAACGCACAGGAGCTCAGGATTCATGGAACTACAAACCGCCCCCTGACTGCAAGGGCACAATTTTAAACTCAAAAAGAAAAATTAAAACATCTTTTGACAACACTGAGTGAGTCAAACGGTTTAACAATTGGAACAAATTAGATAACAATATCGTTAACTCAACTTCAATTTATGCTTTTAAGAAAAAAATATGACAAAATGAACCAATAGACAATTGTAGAAACACAATATTATCGAATGTGTATATCTATATAATTTATAAATAAATAAATAAATAAACCTATATAATTTTAAAAACTTCTAAGTTGCTAAATAGGTTTGTCTCAGCAACTCCTCTATAAATAACAATAATAAGAATAATAATAATAATAGAAGAAGATAAAGTTGTGCTACTTAATAGCTGCTCTCCGACACACTTTAATGAGAAATCTAACAACTTCTCTGCCATTGACCTTACCATAACATCGTGCTCACTGGCAGCCTCTTTGAAGTGGTAGGTTGAAGAAGACTCCCACACAACAGTGACCATTTTCCAATTATTATAGAAACCGACAAGCCTAACACGGTAAGATATGTAAATGCAAGATAGAAAACTGAAAAGGCAGACTGGAACAGTTTTTGAAAACAGTTGTTTGCTCCAGAATCTGCAAGTTTAGAACATATCACTCAGGCAATTATAAAACTGCAGATAAAAGCATACCAAAACTGCAGGTGGTCCAGTTAAACGAGCTGTACCGTAGTGGTGTCCGCAGGTTGAGCACGCAATTTTGCAAAAAGAGCTTTAAACCGATTTAGAAGAGAGCCCACTCTTTCCAATCTAATTACTTTTAAAAAAGCCCGGGCGGAATCAAGAAAAGTCGTTTTACAATGTAAAAGGGATAGCTGGAACGCATACACGTCGGCAATTACGTCAGATGCAATTTGAGGGATATATGGAGAAAGGTCATGGCTGTGATAGGTAAGCCTGAAAGAAATATACCTACCTGTATGAAGATAAACGATCATCAACGGGTGGAAGATGTCGGAGAAATTGCAGCTTTAGCCACGCAATTTGAAAGCGTCAGCTCGTTGGCAAACTACCAACCAACATTCCTTGATACTAAGCTGGAAAGAGAAACTGAACTAAATGTCTATCCTAACAAACTATATGATTACAACTTACCTTTATCCATTCAAGAAGTCGATGCGGCTTTAAACGACTCGAAGTTGTCTTTCCAAGTCCAAATACTATCTCAAATGAAATGTTGAAACATCTATCACCTGAAATGAAAGAAAAGTTGTAAGAACTTTATAACAAGCTCTGGAATAAAGATACTTACCCCAAGGAATGGAAAGAAGCCATTGTTATACCGTTACTCATGGACTCTAAGGAGCACCCTTTTCCAGCAAGCTATCGTCCTATTAGCCTTACCTGCTGCATGGGTAAACTTTTGGAAAAGATAATAAATAGTCGATTGCAATGGTTTCTAGAAAAGAACAATTTATTTTCATCTTATCAGGCAGGTTTTCGTAAGAGCAGATCGACCTTTAGACTATCTCGTATTAATGGAAAATCATATCCAAGATACGTTTAAAAATCGGGAACACTTGGTCGCGGTATTCTTTGATATTAAGGGGCGTATGATATGACGTGGCAGATGCGGAATATTGCAAAAACTTCACAGCTACGGAATCAGAGCTAACATGGCTGAATTTCATTAAATTGTTTCCTACGCACCGCCGATTTTTGGTAAGAGTGGGAAACCATCTGTCTTCTTTTCGTATCCTGGAAAATGGAATACCCCAAAGGTTCTACCCCGAGCTGTACCTTGTTTGCTATTGCTGTTAACGACTTGGCTGCAGATGTAAACATGTGTGTTTATAAATGTCTATACGTAGATGACCTGGCGATCATGTAATTTGAGTAAAAGTGTAAGAGAAATAACACACAAACTGCAGGAATCTGTAAATAAAATAATTAAAAATGGAGAAAACCTAGGCTTTATATTTTCTAAAGAAAATACTAGCTCCATGCACTTTTGTAGGCTTAGAACTCCGCACTGTGATCCAGTACTGTTTCATAAAAGGACGTTTGATGACCAACTAACGGGCTTCTGCACATAACCTTGTTAAAAGATAAATGTTGTCGATCGATGAACATAATCAAAGTTTTAGCTCATACAAAATGGGGAGCAGAACCAAAGTGCTTGATACGCATCTATAGGGCTGTCGTATTATCACGATTAGATTATAGATGCGTAGTATACTCGTCAGCGTGTAGCGGCTTACTACGGAGTTTAGATACTGTACACCACCTGGAACTGCGTTATTGCATAAGAGCTTTTCCTACTCGTCCGGTGGAGAGCCTATATTGCAAAACAGGATTAATGTCGTTGAACCAGAGAAGGCCACCTTAATTGCAGGTTACATGTCAGGGATACGGCAACCTTAATCATTTAAACTCTAGATATCTGTTCAAGGCTCAAAACATATATTCGCTGAGACCGACCTAGTGGTGTACGTTTTCGGGAATGTATGAGTTCGCTAGATATACATATCCTAAATTAATTAACGAGGGTCCGAACAAAATACCGCTGTAGACAATACCCGATATACATATAATAGCTTAACCTACAACATCTGCCAGAAACGTCATACCACCAGGCTTTTAATGAACTCTGCTACAAATATCGGGAGGCAACTTTCATTTATTCAGACGGTTCCAAAACTGAAGAGGGTGTGGGCTGTGCTTTCTTTGAAAATAATATATCATTCGTTGACGCTAGAACACATCTATATATACGGCGAAGCAGTACGCCATCTGGCAAGCTCTCCCTACTGTTTAATATGTGTAAATGCTGAAAGATGTGTCGTAGTCACAGACTCGATAAGTGTTCTGTTAGGATTGAGAGATATTTATACCATGGATCCTATAACTCAGAAGATACAAACACTAATTAAACATGTACAAGAGAAATGTCAAATAACGTTTGTATGGACTCCAAGTCACATAGGTGTGATGGGTAATGAAGAGGCTGATAAAGCTGCCTGCTGTGCAACGACACAACTAATAGTAGATGTAAAGTCTATAAAACGAAAAGACTTGAAACATACTATCAAGCACAAGATTATAGATAATTGGCAAGAACGATGGTCTAAAACTAATACCCAACTCACCGCGATAAAACCAGACGTGAGATCTGCTTATCTTGTACCAAACTCTTCAGGCAAGAAACAGTGATTACCCACAGAATGCGCATTGGCCATACGGCTATTACACACAAGCACCTGCTGAAAAGGAGAATTGACCAAAATGCCAAATGTGTAATATAAATTTTACCGTTACGCACATACTTTGTGATTGTCCCCAGTTTAATGTCCAACGCAGACTGTACGATATAAAGCCAGAAATTAAAGAAAATTTATCTAATCTACCAAAAAATACGAAATACACTGACATTCCTAAAGAGCATTTAATATGTACAAAAATATGTAAAGTGTACCTACCTACATTATAATACTACTTCAATATCGTAGATGGGAGCTAATAATCCTAATAGTTGATGCTTCCTTAAAAATTAAAAAAATAATAATAATAATAATAAGAACATTTGGTTAAGACAGGTTTTATACTCTCCAACTAAATTATACCGGCTTTGGCAGTTAATTAAAAATAATAATAATAATAGTAATAGTAATAATAATAATAATGTAACCCCGGGCCCAACGTCCACGTCGTAGGGAGGACAACGTCCAGAAATGCCCGGTTTGGCAACGGATCCGGCATTTCTTACTCAGAGTCGGACCCCGAGGTGGTGTAAGGTGTTACGGCGGCTCCATGACCCTGAGTACCTAAATGATCTCTTGCGCCAAATACCTCCTAGATGAGCGAACGGTTCTAAGAGTGATGGGGGACGGATAAGGGCTGCCTGCTCTGTCAGTGTATTAAATATGAAATAGATAATGATAATAAATCACGGGTGAATCGGCATTGTACCACCGAAACCTCTTGCCGCGTTCGTGAGTTAGACAGAGGCTACACGTTTAAAAATGTACTACAGTACCCCCAAGGTACACCGTAGTAAAAAGCAGCACGGTTCCGCGTATGGCTACTGCAATAGTTTTCCATTATTATCTGGAAAGGCCAGGCTCAGAACTTCAGTCCCCATCTGCTTTAAATGTTTTGGTGAATGTTCAACCACCACTAAAACAGGCAAGAAAAGGCAGCCCATAAGATGGACTACGGACATGAACATTTACATTATGCGTTGCTACTATACAATAACACAGATGGAAACAGACACTATATCATACAGACAACAATTACATACACAATACTCTCACATTACAGTAACCGAACAAAGAGTAGCAGATCAAAGAGGAGCGATAGTAAAAAAAAATCTGTTACCCAACAGAACACTACAACAAATAAAACAGCAAGTTGCAAACACACTACATGCACAAACAGAGAAACACAATCAAAAGCAGATAGACACAGACCAGAAACAACATTAGCAGTAGGCACTCAAGAAAATGACAATGACAGCGACACTATAATATATGATCACCCCAAAATCACAACAGCAGAAAACATTGATAAAGACACATTAATACAACTCACACAGACATTAGACTGTACAATTATGCAATACAGGAACAGACCCTACAAACAAACTAAAAATACCAAAACTACACACGTTAAAAACACTCAGCAGAACACTACATTACCTGAACACACACATACTCCCACAATATATAAACACAGACACCACACTTACAGAAATACACACACTTGTTTATGCCGCGACAGTGACGGTAGTTACTCACCTGGGACGTAGACTAATCCACACACACAAAAATGTATCACGCCAATCAAAATAAACCTGCTTGGCAAAAACGGTTGGAAGGTCAAATTAAGGAACTCCGCCGTGAACTAGGTAAACTAACACAATACATAAAACATAACACATTACCAAAATTTCTGAATTATTTAAGAAAATAAAAACACACACATAAACACGAACAACACAACCAAAATATCACAGAATATATAGACACCCTTAAACAAAAACTCACAGTTAAAGCACAAAAGACTACACAGCTACGCAAACAAAAAATGCACTATTCACAAAAAAAATATATTTTACAAAACTTTAAAATCAGATACAATACAGACACAAAATAACGGTACACCAACACAAGAACAACTTACAGATTACTGGACTGCTCTGTGGTCTAAGCCACTACAACATAATAAAAATGCTAATTGGATCAGGGAAGAGGAACAGAACCCAGAATGCATACCCCAAATGACATTTACAAACATATCACCACAGGAACTCACAGACATAGATTTCCTGATTGCTGGAAAATGGCTTACGTAATTCCTATTCCTAAAATTAAAAATCCGACCGAATTGAAACACCTTCGCCCTATAAGTTTATTACCTGTTTTCTCTAAAATTCTAGAAGGTTATTCAAACTCAAATTAGAAGCCACCTTGACAGATTCAACATCTTACCGGAAATGCAATCAGGATTTCGTCCAATGCATAGTTGTACCACGGCACTACTGAAAGTCACTGATGATGTATTGGAAGCAATGGACCAAAACAAATTAACAATACTAGTAGCACTTGATTTCACCAAAGCATTTGATACTGTTGATCACAATATCCTATGTGCTATATTATTACACTATGTGGGGTGGAAGCAAGGTGCTATAAAATTAGTGCAGAGTTATTTAAGTAATAGGATACAAATGGTAAAAGTAGAAAATGAAATATCGAATCCTGTAAAATTAAAATGGGAGTTCCGCAAGGATCAATCCTTGGTCCATTGCTTTTTACAATATATTCATCTTATCTCAGCAGATGCATAAAATACTGTAAGTACCATATATACGCTGACGATACTCAGGTGTATTATTCATTTACCCCTTCGGACTTACCAAGTGCTTTAGAAAAAATAAATGAAGACTTAAATAATATTTACGTAAACTCACTGAATCATACTTTACATCTAAACCCATTAAAATCTCATGTCGTTGTAATTGGAAGAAACAAATTACGTAAAACATAAAACCAATAGTTAAGATCAACGATAATGAACTACCTGTACAGTTAAATATTAAAAACTTAGGCATACACATGGATCACTCTTTACGTTTTAAAACACATGTATCCCAGTGTATCCAAAAGGCATATTTTAAGTTACGAATCTTATTTCCACATAGGCAATACCTCTCGATTCAGTTAAAAACCTTACTTTGTGATTCATTGGTCTTGTCGCAATTTAGTTATTGCAATTCAGTATATAGTCCATGCCTATATGCAATAGATAACGAAAAAATACAGAAAGTACAAAATTCCTGTTTGAGATATATATATGGAATTCGCAAGTACCATAGGATCACGCACAAACTGAGTGAAACCGGATGGCTCAACATGAATAATCGTTTTCACTTATGGAAAGCATGTTTATTTCATAAAATAATATGTTCCAAAACTCCTCCGTATTTATTTAATAAAATATCATTCCGCGAGGACGTTCATAACATTAACATTAGGAGAAGGGGTGACATAACAGCACCAAAACATAAAACCAAAAAGTACAGCTCATTCTCATTTAATATTTATAAGATTTATAATAATGTTCCTAAGGAAATTAAATATTTATCGCAAAAAATTTTAAAACAAAATTCAAAAGATATTATTTGAAAAGCAACAAATGAGATCGTAGCGTAGCGAACAGGATTGGATTTTGTAAGTTTCCACGAGTAATGGTAATGGGGATACATAAATGTAATAATTACAATTAACACAAACCGAATTTTATTTTTTTATTTTATTATAATTTTAGCACTGTTTAGTTATAGGTAAAAACAATAGATGTTATTATTTAGCTTCTAGGTATGAGTGGTAGAACAGAGTGCTGGGGATGCTTAGCACAACTGAACTTCGCCTAGTGATTTGCCCATAAAAGAAAAAATGTATCTTTTGTTTATGTTTATATTGCTATTGTATTTAGTGTGGGTAAATAAAGACAATATTATTATTATAATAAATAAAACACACAATTGGAAAGCACCAAGGGTTTAGACGGAATTCAAAATTTCTGGTATAATAAATTTTCTTTTTCTCTCTACAACCGATGTTAGCCACAAACATGACACATACACTAACAATCCACACACAACACCTACAATTGTAACACAAGGCACCACATACATTAAACCCAAATCACAATACAGACCAATCACATGTCTCCCAACACTTTACAAAATATATACACATATAACACAACACAACATACTTACAGAAAAGCATTTGACACCACACCACATTCATGGTTAATACATACGCTGCAATTATACTAAATAAACACAACGCTTGTTAGATATTTACAACACATCATAGAACACTGGAAAACAACATTACACCTAACCATAAATAATACACACATAAAAACAGATACTACACGAATAAAGCAAGGTATTTTCCAGGAGACTCTTTGAGCCCTCTTTGGTTTTGCCTAGCTCTTAATCCACTCTCCAACACACTAAACAACACAGAAATATGGTTTCCACATAAAACAACCCAATATACACTATCACATTTGTTATACATGAATGATATCAAAATATACGCAGACACGAAAACAACACTTACAACAATTACTAAATATAACACACATTTTCAAAAGACATAACATGGAAGTTTGAGGCTGGACAAATGTAAAACCTTACTCTTAGAAAAGTAATTTTAAGTACGTAGAAAGTGCCGGTCGGAAATGTGTTCATAGAATCAATGAAAAAGGGGGAACTTTATAAATATTTGGGATTCGAACATGCTAAACTCACACAAAACAAACACATAAAACAAACACTCACCAAAAAATACACAGACAGATTAATTATACTACTAAAAACACAATTAAATTCAAAACACATCACAAAATCCATAAACACATACGCTATACCCACACTTACATATTTATTTGGAATCATACATTGGACACATTTCAAACTCATTAAATTTCGAAATCAAACTAAATGATGATGTTTTCTTTTATTGTTCAGCTATTTATCGTTCATCGTCTCAAAGTAATATTGATATGTTTGTTGATGGATTGCAGTATTTCCTCAGCACCAAAAAGCGTATACAAACTTTTTACTCGTTGGCGATCTTAATATAGATATATTAGAGGACAACATGATGCCAGCTAGCCATAGATTAGCAGAACATGGGTTTGATAAATATCTTTATGGGAGTACTAAAGCGTTCGGTATATAGAGAGTCTTGCATAGACCATATTTTTGTTAAAAGCCAAATATGCACACTTTATCCAGTAATCTACCCCTGCGCCATTACTGATCATGATGCAACCCTAGCTACTTTAGTCCTTCAAAATGCGAGTATGTTAAAAAAATTTGAAAGTAAAAGAAAACTTAACAGGAAAAATCTCGGCTATAAAATGTTTGCAGAGAATCTAAAAAACAAGAAACATAAGAAAATGTTTATAATACATTAGACTCTAAAACTGCGTTCACTGGCTTTACAATAAGTTACTAAGCCTTATTAAAATAAATTTAAAAACAACAAGTAAGCCTAAAGTAAAAAGCAGGAATGTTAAATTAAAGAAATGGATGACGGCAAGACTTTTAAAATCCATTCGTAATAGAGATAAGTTAGCATTGAAAATTCGTAAACAGCCATTTAATGATAATCTAATTCAGCACTTTAAATTGTACAGAAAAATTCTACAAAACCCATAACTAATAGCTAAGAACAATTATTATGGTTTGAGAGTTAAATGTTGCAAAAAAAATATACGCAAGCTCTGGGAAGTTATTAATGAATTGACTGATACTACAAAAGCCAAGCGTACTTATCCCGAAATTATAGGAATGGATAAACAAATAATAGCATCTGATAATAAGAAAGATATGGTTGAGGAGTTTAATAAATACTTTGTGAATATAGGGGCTAAAATATCAGATACTATATCTCATAGTAGACTTCATAAGCAACAACATTATCGAACACATCATGCTAGTACCAACAGAAGTATATTTAATTCGTTTTTCTTTGCCGGTTTCTCCTGATGAAATAGAGAGTCATATAAAAGTATTAAAAAAAAATGTCACACTTGGAGTAGATGGTATCTGTTTCAGCTATTTAATAGAAAATTTGGCGGCTTTATCCGGGCCTTTAGCTAAAGTGATTAACTTGTGTTTTGAACAGGATATTTTCCATTAGAATTAAAGAAAGCTTCAGTAATTCCCCTTTACAAAACTGGAGACAGAACCTCACTGAAAACTATAGGCCAATATCTCTCCTCTCGGCTGTGTCCAAAATAATTAGGAAATCTGTTAAGCATAGGATGATAGAGTACCTAGATCAAAATAAAAATTATTTCAAATGATCAGTATGGCTTTCGTAGTTCTGTCAGTACAACAGATGCAATGTATAAATGTAACGAAAGAAGTCACTAGCAATTTTGATAAAGGGAATAAATGCATTGGGGTTTTTCTAGATTTTAAGAAAGCCTTTGACACTGTTCATTTTCCTAATTTACTAAAAAATTAGAAAAAATGGATTTAGAGGCATGGTACAAAATTTCTTTAAATTATACTTGTCAGTAGAGAACAGGTTGTTGAAATAGATAGGAAAATAAGTACGTTAAAAAAAATCAATTATGGGGTCCCACAGGAACGGTCCTTGGTCCTTCCCTGTTTTACTTTATATTAATGATCTACTGGAGATTATGTGTGAAGGGTGTGTTTTGTATGCTCTTGCGGATGACACTGTTGTCGTTATAAACGGTGCCACCTGGGATGAAACCTTTGAGAGAGCTAATAGAATACTGAAAGAATCAGAAGATGGCTGGCTAATAATTTGGTCAGTATTAATGTAGCAAAAACCGTTGCCATACCCTTCTCCTTAACAAATGCTAAATAATTTATGGTTTTACGACGTTAACTGTTTGGGGGGTTGTAGTTGTTTTTGTTGTTTGTTTCGTTTTCTAAGAGCTCAAAAATACTAAAGTCGGCCAATATAGACTTCCACCCAGCAACACAAGCATGCTTACGGCGGTGGTGCCAACAGGTTCAATTATGTAATTGAAATAATTTAAGTTTGAAAAAACATTAATTTATCGTTTATAGCGTACATTGTAAATTTTTTGTTGTTGAAATAAACTTTACTTTACTTTACTTACATAGACAGAATTAGAAGAACCCAAAGGAACACACGAACAATCCTAACAAAATACAACAAACATCACCCAAAAACCGCTACAGAGAAGTTGACACTACCCCTGATGTGAGGGCGGACGAGGCTTCATAGACATATCTACACTACGCTACAAAACAGATAGACACATTAAGAAAATTTTTTTATACAAAACAACACACATCTTACACAAAGCAGTTACACTCACAGACAACAACTACACACTACTATATTTACAGTAAGCAGATATGGACACACAAACACCTATAAAAACAATTCAAACACAAAAACAATCATGGATCCAAAAGGCCCTCCACGGCAGACATCCTCACGAACTGAGTCAACCGACGGTCGACAAAGAAACGTCGAACATGTGGTTGACCCGTGGGGAACTGTTCATCGAGACAGAAGGGTTTATGATCGCAATACAAGATCAGGTCATACACACAAAAAACTACATAAAACATATAATGAAAGATACAACACAAACAAACGACAAATGTAGAAAATGCCACACACACACACACACAGAAGTAATACAACATATTACATCTGGATGCACAATACTTACTCAAACAGATTATCTACACAGACATAATCAAATAGCAAACATAATTTATCAAAACTAGCCATTCAACACAAGCTAAAAGATACATCCACACCGTTCTACAAATACATACCACAAACAGTACTAGATAATACAACACATAAAATATATTTTGACAGTAAAATAATTATAGATAAACAATACACCACAACAGACCAGACATTACACTCATAGACGAACATAATCAAAACAACGTACATAATAGACATAGCAATACCTAACACACACAACATGGAAAAACCAACACAGAAGAACTTCACAAATATACAGATCTCTCTATAGAAATAAAACGTCTGTGGAAGATGAACAAAGTGGTCATAGTACCGATAATCCTGTCTTCCACACGTATCATACCATACACTACACAAAACCTACGTACACTGAACATAGAACAACACACATACATTACACTACAAAAGCAGTCATACTCAACACATGCAACATAGTCAGAAAATTTTTAAACGCGTAACACACAAACACAAAACATGAATGGTCAGCAATGTCTTGGTTTTAACCCGACTTGCAACTAAAACCGACAAAAGTCGAGAAAAAAAAACAAAAATAATAATAATTATAATATTAATAATAATAAATCCTTTTAATATAATACTTAACATCTGTAAGTTTGGGTAAAGACTAAACTAATATTGAAATATTTAATTATTAACAAACAATGTGGGAAAATTTTATTTGTTGAAAACGAAATTACAACAAAAAATAGAGGTTTACTTTACAATATAAACTTAGTGAAGAATCTGTGGGTTCATAATACACAATGCAAGTTATTTTCTAATAACAAATACGCTTTATATTTTTAGTAAACGCGTGTCTTTTAATACTGTTTCCAATTTACTTAAAATCGCATACAGTTTACGAACACTTTTTTCTAATTTAGTCGTTACCACACTATACAGGTTTATACATCAAGACCCTCCCGGATAATTAGGAAAAAATGTACAACACAATTTCACAAAACACAATCACATTACACACTTAATTAATATTAGTTACATATGAATACTAGGGTGGGTAAGGGTTGGCATGTTTAGGTTTTATTGGTTTTCCTAAACCGTGAAGTAAATGCTTTGCCAGCATTCGACCAATCCACACTTGCACACGGTATTGTCACCACACTGTACAGGTTTATACTGGGATCTTCTGGGGCACCATACATGAACACTTACATCACAATACTAATATTTAAAATGTACCAATACGTTCAATAAATAAATATTGATCTTATTTGGCAATGATATAACATACACATCACAATAGAATAAATGAAAATGTACCATACGAATGAATAAATAAATAATTCTAAAAGGTCAATTTTAACCTCATTTTGAAGCTTTCGGTATCCAAGCTAATAAACCTTTTTTTTAAAAGTAACCTCTTAATAAAAATTATGCAAAATTTTCTGTTAAAACAACAGTTCAGCTGAAAAAAATATATTCTTTTCGCAAGACGTCTTCCATTCCTTTTTATTAGCAGAAGCGTGATTAGAAGCCTACAATTATTTTACACCGTATTTTGAATTTTATAAAAAACTCTACAATTAGGAATTAGTAAACAATTGACGTTTCAAGTCACATTACTTAATAACAGAACGGCATTTATTTTAATAACTGTTAAAAACACAAGCTTAAGCAAGAAAGATTACTTTACAGAACCGCGCTTTTCATATTAAACCTTAATGAAACTGTTACCGCTTTAAATTAACCTCATATTGTATTTTAATTTAACATTAAATTTTAAGATGTGAAGTGGTTTCTTAAAATATCGGCTGGATGTGACATATTTTCGAAAATATTGTCACATGTGTGATATTTATTAACTTTGGTTAAATGTGGAAAAGTCGAAGCATATATCACATTTTTGCTTAAGAAATAATAATATATTGCTATAAATTCGCAAGTATAAAGTTTTCAATCGGACATGAAAGATGGTGAGTAGTTAGAAGAACTGCATAAAATAACAGCTATTGCCCTAATATATCAAACCGCTACGATAAAGTAACTCCGACTTTCTTAAAAAAGTTTTACAAACTAAATTTAATTTAAATGTATAAAAATACCGTAAAATCAGTTTGTGTGAATAGTGTCTGGTTTCAATACAAGCTTTTGAAGGCACATATTATAAAATAGTAGATTCTGTAAACACGGTTATACTGAACATTCGATACAAGTGGAAGAAGTAGATTGAACTTTCATTCTAATCGAGTAACATACTGTATTTTCTCCACGAGTTTTCCATTTATTTTTAAAGTTTAAATTAGTTAATGTCTCAAAACATCTAGAAACCTGCGGGAAAACTGAACATACATCTAAAAGTGTAAAAATGGAGTCGTTTAATTATTTCGGTGAGCATAGTTTTTAGAATATTAATTCTATTACTTGTTAGACAATGAAAATACACGTAAAACTCATAAGAAGCAAGTGTTTCAGAACCAATATTTTATCTCAAGGGTGAGAGCTTTTACTTGAAATTAATTTCAGATTAGTAGTGCATTCACTATATCGTCGTGGGGAGAAAGTATTCTGTATATACAGGGTGTTTCAGAATAAGATGCTGATCCTTAAGGGTGTCAATCCAAACGCGATTTCAAGAAGAAAAGTTTAAATAAACATATGTCCTAAACCTCTTAACTTTTGATCTACAAGGTGTTCAAGTTTTAAGAAAAAATTTTTCAAAAATTACTGAGACTCAATGAGGAAAAGAGCTGAAGCATGCATACTTGCAGGTGGTGGCCAATTTCAACAGCTAATCTAAATTATTTTCTTTTTTAGGTTATTTAATGTTAGTTCTTTTATTTTAATGTTAAAATTATTATGTATTAAATAATCAATAATTATTTGCCAAATCTTTTTACGCGAAAACCGCTTGCCGGACGAAAAAACAAGAAATCAAATTTACCTTAAAATAAATGGAGATTTTAAAATAATTTTTATTTTAAGAAAAGGCAGTGTGGTACATAATATTTCTCTAAAAATATCTAATCCTCATCCTGTACGGACGCCACTGAATAAAAAAAAATTAAAAATTTCTAAATCAAAAATAGTTGTTGTTGCTTAGAAGGCATATGCTAAATATAATTAAAATATCTATAAAGATATTAAAGTTTTTTTTCTTAAAACTTGAACACCTTGTAGATCAAAAGTTAAGAGGTTTAGGACATATGTTTATTCGAACTTTTCTTCTTAAAATCGCGTAAGGATTGACACCCTTAAGGATCAGCATCTTATTCTGAAACACCCTGTATAATGGTTACTACATAAGCAATTGGTGGCACAGGTATTTAGTCATCACTATCTTTTCAAGGCTATCTAAAAGTGTATACAAAAGGTGGAAAGATAGAACACTTCGGATTTGATAAGAAATTAAAGGCAAAAACTACTTACAAAACCGGACAATAATGTTAACGTACAAAAATAACAAAACACGATAATTTTCTAAAGCTACTACAATCGAAATACAACAACAATAAGACAACAATATAAATTCATTAGTTGAATTTCAATATCCATTCAACTTAATCAATAACTTAAATCTAATTTATTAAGGCAAATGTATAGAGAGTGTCTCACCGGGAACCGCCATTAACCGTATACGGAAAAGTATACATGGAAAAATTTGAAGATTTGGAGAATGACTAAAACCAATAGTGGCCTTCAACTAAAATATTTTCCATCTTCTGACACTATACTAAAATTAAAATTCCTCTAAATTTATTCAAAACAATACCGTGTTTAGGTAATGGTGCTGAAATTGCAAAATAAAAAGCCTTTTTCAGAAAAAGGTCAATTAATATAAATCTTCAACATTGAAATTGATTTATTCTGATAGAATCTACCGTCATGATGAAAGATAATGTCGACGTAAGTACTCGAGTAATTGTTTCTTTTAAAGATGCACGAAATTATCAAAACATGATTTTCATTTTCGACGGTTTTTGTTTTACCACTGAAGGATCTGCATTTCTTTGGTGCCTTTTCTTAATCAAAGTCAAAGTATTCATAAAATACCTGCATAACTGTGCGTACAGGCACTAATTTGTTACGGTTTTATTTTCAAAGTTAGAACGTATGTCAAGAGCCTTCTTAAAAACGTGTGTCGTGTGTAGTACGTTACGACGAAAGTCGAATTTGCCGCGCATGTTGCTAATTTGCGATTGGTGGAAATAAAATTAACAAAGTTTCGGAGACAATCAGCGGGCATTTTTCTTCATGGGTGTTTTGGCGTCTCTTTGAAGTTAAAATTTTACACATAAATTATTACTGTGTGTTTCAAAATTTTCAAGTCGAAATAGTGTTTAAATTTTAATCCGGCCGCATTCACCGTAAGTACATTTTGCTTTCTTTTGTTTCGTGGTTGTGTTAGTTCTAATTACGACGTATGCTTTAGCATGTGCGTTGATCTTATATTTTCATTGTGTATTACACCTGGATAACTCTTGGGGGGTGCTCGAATGGCTAATTAAGAACCTTTTCCTATAAAACTTCACGATTACCACAGTTTCGCATTCAGTTAAGCTGCAACAACCGGTGGATAACTACGGTCTGCAGGGGTCGTTCATGTTTTTTCTACTTCGAGGGAACATATTCACCTTCCGTTCTTTGCCACATACCTCACCTAAGAAAAATCCTGGAGTTACCTAACTTTTGGAGCAGTCGAATACTGTCGCTTGCAAGAACTTTCATTCTCGGAATTGCACACTACAGGAATACAGCTAAGTTTTAATGTTGAAGTAACCTATTCAATATTAATGAGTATGAAGCCTCACGCACATGTGACATAGTACGGTTTGATAGCTAATACTTAAGCAAATTTTATTCGGGGTAGACTCCACAACCGACGTTTGGTTGTGTATTTAATCATCTCAATACAAGCTTGGTCGCTTTACATAGGGCGGTTGAAGCTAAAACAAATGCTTTTGGGTTGGCGAGAGGTACTTACCTATTGAATCCAAGTTTAAGTAAGTTTTAAGTCACCGTGTAAGTGACGTGTACGCAAAGCTTTCTTAGCAACCAATTCTCATTGGAACGCTAACTTCAATTTAGATGTAACTAAAAAGCTTACCTGAAATTCGACACATTAATTGCAAGTTTTATTTATTGTTGTTGCTAACGCACGTATCTATATGCAACAGTCTCTCTATTTCTGTCACATTCCTATTACTTTAAGATTTGTTTGCTGTATTGAATTGTCTGTTTGTCTCTCTGATTTGTGTTTGTTTAGCGTATTAGACCTTAAGTAAAACCTGTTGATCTTCCTGTTGGTCGGTTTGATTTCTTTCATTACCCAGCAGGTGGCGCTTTGTGTTAGGCAGCAGTTTATTTCTTTACAGTTCTTCAAGAATCTCCAACTCACCGACTGAGCGGAACTACTACAAATATTAGATCCTCCACAAATTTAGTGCGCTACATTGAGCCAAATTTTTATTACTTTTTCTAGATGGTACCACTAGAGCCGTCGCTTTCTTTTGTTATTTGTAACTACAACTCCTACAAATTGATACTGACATGGTATCGTATGAAATAATTCAGTAACTATTTTCATAATTAAAGTCTCGCTGCAATTTTCATCGTAGTATTCCTATGGTATCATGTTAATCACTTTATTGCTAATATAATGTACTTACTAAAGCTTCCCTCTATATAAATATTATAAGTAAATAGTATTAAGAAACATTGATTTCTCGTAAGAAAAGTTAAAAATACCATTTACAAATGTAAGGTTATGTTTTATGTAAACAAAATGATACTACATGCAATGCTTGTCCACAAATTACATAAAACTACATACGTTTCTGAATTGCATGTTACGCAAATCTTAAGGATATTATTGTTTACAAAAATTAATGCAGAAATAAAAACTATGTCACATCAATTATATTTTATCGTGATTCAACGAAGCGGCAGTTTTACTTTTTTGACAGATGAGTACAAAAAGTGGAAGGAATTGTCTTTTAAGATGACCGCGTAAAAATAATTTTAATGAAAGTCGCCATTGATTAGCGAATGGCTTACTTTTATTTTGCTAATTAACATTGGATGTAGATAAATAATTAAATTGCCGTTTACGAGTTTGTAACACCTGGTAATGTGTTAATTGTTGATAATTTTAACATACCAAATTTAGTAAAACAGTAAAAGAAATGTCATTAGTAATAGAATTTTGAAATTCTCGAACATAAATCAACTTAACCAAATTTAAAATTACAACAAAACAATCTTTGATATAGGCCTTGCTAGGCTATCAATATTAATATAAAAATCATAAATGTTGAGAGTGTAGGTAGGTGTTGGGTCTTAGATTTGTTTGTCTTAAGCCCGACACTGGCAGAAGGAAATGTTTCAATCTTCGATAGCAATGTTAATATTTGCCTGATTCAATAATGATGGTTGAAACTACAAATATATATATATATATATATATTTACAAGTCTTCTTGTACATTAGCAATGACATTAGTAGTAGCTAATTAACTAATGGTTGCAGTCACTTTGGTATCAGAAATAAAACTTAAATTACTTATGTTTGATTCACACACATAAACATAACACTTTAATATTAACTAAGAGACTCTAAAATAATTACGTCGGAAGTTTTATTGCGATTTAGGAAAATTATGGGTCTTATCATCCGAGGAAACGTCTTTTCTTTCAAAGCCTTCAGAAAGGAATGGTTGAAAGCCAAAAGAGGGTAACGGTTGCCATTACTAGGAAATTCCCGTAGCCCTCAGTCGACAGATCGCAGTAAAGGAATTAAGGAGAGCACTGACCCGAGAAAACAATATGTTGAACTGCTCCGCAGAGGCGCTGCTAAAAGAAGAATTCTTCTGAGAAAGAAGCACACTAAATTAGATATTTACAATGCAACTAAAATTGTAAATTATTTGGGAATGAAGGTTCCAACTGTAGGAATTAGTAATATAACTTTAGAAAAGCAGATTTTTTTGAAACTTATAAGAAACTTCTGAAGTAACTGATTGGAGTTCATGTATTTCAATCTCAGAGAGATTGAAATAATTGTATAAGTGAATTCTACAATATACAATCACAGAAATATATATAGGTGTTCAGAGAGAAATTAGTGTTAGAGATTAAGAGGGATTAGCCTATGTCTGGAATGTACAGCTCGGATATACAGGGCCTTGAAAAAATTCAAAAAATTAATATGGTAGTCAAGGTTTTTGAGCCTGTGTGAAAGACAACGATGTCTCAAACCTCTGCGTTGCGGTATTAATTTTGTTTTCGTTGTCGCTGACAATATTCATTGTTCACTACGTTTCTTTATTGTCACCTGAAGTTTTTCGATAATGAGCTCTTTTGAAAGACATCCAAATGGATTTTATTTTTTTTTGCGGAAACGAGGCGTCGGAGAAGAAAAAACAAGAGAGCGCTTCTTTCCAAATTGATTAGGAATGTGAAAATGATTCCAATATTTGGAAAAACCAGTGGCGTGCTACATTTTTTCTTAAAACTAAGTGAGAAAAACCGAAAGTCCGGTCCTGAAATTTTTTAGAAGAGTCGATTGGCACATAAATATGACCGTTACTTTGCTTGACATACTTCAAAATTTTAAGAAAATCGATCAACGTGTTTTTTCAAAATACAGACAAAACATATTAATTTTTGAATTTTTTCATGGCCCTGTATATCGGAAGCAACGCATTTCCGGACATAGATTTATTATTCAAATCTCTAATCTGGAGTTTCTCTATGTACCCTTGAAGTTGTACTTTATCTGAGACACCCTGTATATGTTTTTCTTTCTTATTAATATTTAAATATATTCACGATTTCTTACAACCGTAGCTGCTAACAAGCTGATCACTTCTCAAATCCAAGCCAGATTCTAGCAATACGTAACTGAACGAAGCATACTGA
>JALBCR010003344.1:0-240236 GCA_030710515.1 Abscondita cerata
AATTATTGCTCTTACAGATGTTAGATACCTCCGAATTTTTAGTTCATGACTTAATGAAAATATCCCAGAAGTAGTTTTTTGCAATTTCCGTTGCATTGTAAATATTTAATTAGTGTGCTTCCTTCTCACTTCTTCCTTTATGGGCCCCCTGCGGGTAGTTGTTTTCTTATTTAAAATGTCTAGGTCTCTAATCCCGTTACTGCTGTCGGTCATTCTTTAAAACCTTTTGCAAATTTTCCTGGTAGTGGGCAACCATTTTGACTTTCAATAATTGTTTCCTGAACTCTTCGACGGAAAAGATGATTCCTCCGCAATAAAAAGTTCAATGAGAATAATAAAACTACCGACGTAATTGGATTTCCAGCCTTTTATATCATATTAGAGTAAAAGGGTGTTTATGTGTATTATAGTTTTATTTAAATACACCAAAGAAATATTTGGTAAATATTTATCTAAGCATTTGTGAAAATATATAAAAAGAAATTTGGTAAATATTATACTCAGTACTATTGGCGCGGAGTAATAAAACCTGTCAGAATTATCGAATTCCTGTATTGCAGAGGCGTAGGTACCTGATACGTTTGGAAATATATATTTTTAGTAGGTAAATATATTATAATAGTAAATCTACCTTGATATGAATTATTATGTATTTTTTATTGTTTGTCCTTACTTTGTGGAATCTATTTTTTCATAGTAAATAATTTAAATCAGCACACTCTGCTCTGTTTAATACATAGTAATAGATCAACTTTTGTAAACACAGTATTTTGAATATAAAATTAAACTCTAAAATCGATAAATGACAAATGTGTCGTTTCTCAATTTGTCTATTTTAAATTTTAATTTATATAGGTAATGTATACTGAGTTTACAAAAAGTTAAGTGAATCTATTTGTATTCCATTAAACTGTGGGAATATTTCAAAAAAATTATTTACTATTATGTGGTTTGTTCTTATTATTACAATTAAGAATCGATATAGCTAACAAAGTAATTTTAAAACAATTATTCTTTAGCGTCAAATGTGTGTTGAATTATCTATCATCAGGTAACGTAATGTTAGCGCAATATTACGGCAGACGAGTTGTAATTTCTGCGAAAGATTACAGATAATTAGTTGTTTAAACCGAAGGGCTCTGTATACTTTCTAAATGAAAAATATGTTTAGTTTGTTATTAGTAATGAATCGGCTTGTTTGTTTGTTTGTGTGTTAGTGCAAATAATTTTTGAATGGAAAACTTTTCACCCAGCAAAATCGTGTTAAAAGTGGTGCGTTATTTGCTAATGAAAAAATTATAATTTTAAATGTGCATGACGTTGTTCTGATGTCAACACTCTGCAAAAGTGTCGATGATATTGTAGGATTATGTTCTACAATGACGGGAATATCAAAATCCACCATTTATAAACTAGTGAGGAAAAGAAAATTTGGGATTGCGGGAGCCACCTACTTCCATCTTCTGGTGGGAGCCTGATGGAATTAGATGATGCGGAAGAGGTCTCTTGTCCGTAGAAAGGTTCACTCGTTCTACTTACGGAAAGAGATTCCTACAATCGATAAGATTTTACTAGCAGTAAATGAGGATGAAAATCTACCCCAAATGAGTCGTAGAACACTGTGAAAAACTTATTCGCAAGTTGAAGTTTACGGGGAAGATAAATAGAAGATCCGTTTTAATTGAAAAACAAGATATTATTACATGGAGGAGAAATTATCTTTCGTGCCAGAAAATATAGGCGTGAAGGCAAGCGTATATTCTATTTGGATGAAACCTGGATCAATGCAGGCCATACCGTAAAAACATGGCATGATAATACCGTTTTGAGTGCTCGACAAGGACTTATAGAAGGACTATCGACAGATTTCGACCGCCTTCTGGGAAGGGAACACGGTTAATTATTACTCATATTGCAATGAAGATGGCTTTGTAGATGGTGTTTTGTTAGGAATTCGAATCAAAGAAAACTGGCGGCTACCACGAAGACATGAATGCTAATGTGTTTGAAGAATATTTTTGAGCAGATGCTAGATTTGATACTCCGCGATCTATAATAGTTATGGCAAATTCGCCTGCTACTACTCACGAAGATACGAAAATTTTAAGTATACCAGCGCTGGAGGAAAGCAGAAATTATAGATTGGTTATCTGTTAAGAATATAACTTTTGAGGACAGATATGGTGAAAAGAGAATTATTGGATATTGTTAAAGTTCATAAGAATAAGTATATACGTCATGTTATTGACGAATGGCAAATAATCGGGGCATTGAAGTAATTGCGTTTACCAATCTTACCATTGTGAGCTGAATCCTATAAAGTGGTTGGGGCTCAAGTAAAAGGTGACGTCGCTCGTAATAATACCACTTTTAAACTCGACGACGTGAAAACTGAAAATGCATTAAATAAAGTAACACCTGAAAGATGGAAGAAACTGTGTATCACCCTCATGTCGTTATGAAGAAGACAAATGTTGGCAACTGGATAATTTAGTAGAGATAACATTGAGCCAATTATTATATCAGTAAACACACAAGAGTAGTGATTCTGATTCCGGAAATGGAAATACTATCAGACGAGGAAGAAAGTTAAATGACCAAGCATAATACCCTACTCTCTAAACACCATTTATTGTAAACTATGAGTGAGTATTGTCATTATTTTTAAATATACCTATTTTACCTACTAATGTCTGCTATTTAAATGAACATTTTTATGCCTGTTACTTTTATCTATTCATTTTGATAAGTTTCCATGACAACCACATAATTTTATAATAGAGCCAAATTTACTTTTGATGCCTAAAAATCGGTCCCTGCAAATTAATTGTAATTGTAATAAAATGTATTGACGATATCTGCATTACTATTTTATTTTATATTTATGTCATATATTATTTTATGTTATTTATTTTATTTGTATAGTAGATTACATTAAATTTTACTTCTTACGTATTATACCATTATTTTTGTATCTTGGTATAATACCCATATCTACAGCTACTATGATTCTCGTTTCGTCAGTACCTGGGCTGATGGCAACGTGTTTACACAGATTAAAACTATTGTTCTCAGACCCTAGATGGGTCGATATGCTGCAAGAGCGGGTGCCAATGATCGTATTTTTGATTAGAATTTATTGATTTTTACTTAACCGTAGAAGTACCGCTACAAGAAAATAAAGAATTATTTCAAGCAATTATGATTTATTACTCCGCACCAATACAGCACATATTCTTGGTATAGTATATTACTTCTCTTGGTATTTTCACCAAAGCAGGTAAAAGCATTTGTGCAGGTATTAATCATAGTTCGTACCTGAGGGCTACAAAAATCTTTTTGTTTCGCAAATCTCTTTAGATCGCAAAGAAAGGAAATAAATTCACGAAGTTTTAAGTTGTGTTTGTGTTTTAACCTTTGTATCTACCATAAGTCAGTATGTACACGATCCGTAACTTAGGTGTTGTTGTTTGTGTGAAATAAATCGAATATGTTCACAAAAGTGCAGAGCAGAATAAACAGTAATAAGTAAATATGTTATTGTTTTAAATTTTTATGTATCAAATATCATCAAATTTTGCATCATAATCAGAATTCAAATGAATGCATGTAGAATTTGCTTGGCACCACTTACTTAGCGATTTTACCCTCTTTACAAATCTTTTCTTTTTTACATAAATACAGAAATCCATATAGAAAATAACTGAATAATTTCAGTTAAGAAGGGAATATTAAAAGAAGAATTGTATGATTTATTTAAGAATCTGAATTGAACAAAATACAATATAAAACTGTATTTGCAAATACTCTATTTTATGCCTTAGTAGAATTCTCTTTGTATATTTTTAACACGGAAATAAAAGTATTTTAGAGAACAAACCCAATGTAATTGTTTTTATGAGAAGACGAACCCAGAAACGGAATTTGTGAAGGCACCTCTGGATAGAGCTCAAAATAAGCGAATTGCGAGTCAGGTGTTTTTATGCCATTGTACAAAAATAATTTTGTTATCGACACGAGTGTTAAGCATTTCAAGTTATCACTTTTGATAACGATAATACACGTAAACATTCACTGTCGTTACAGTTAACTGTTGGCATTTCTTATTTATACTATTTGCACGTGTTCTTTATACACGAGATGTCGTAAGACACGCATTTCACAAACGGAATTTGTTACGATTGGCTGAAAGTGAAGTGGAAGTAATATTAACAAAAGATGTAATTGTTAGGATAAAATAATTTAATAAACAAAACATATACCTGTTTTAAAACGAAATAAAAATGTTTTGATACGAAAAATGTACAACCAAAACGGAACGGAGAGAAATACACATTGAAACGCCGAAATGGAATATACGTAAACATGGAGTGAAGTACAATTAAAATAGACACATCAGATCTCAAACTAAATAATTTCTATTTAAAGTAGATGTAGTTTAAACTTAAAAAACAAATACAATTAATATTAAAAAGTTTAAAACTAAAGGACAAACTCCAAAATACTGATACAATTGTAGTGATTCCGTTTGATTTAAAAAATGTTAAAACACAGCGGCCATAACTATAGCTCGGATTCAGTACCGTACTTATTATTTTGAATGTATTTTATAATTACTTTAGAAATAACAGCCGCACACTGGACGTGTCAAAGAAAAAAATATGTCTTAATAATACCTTGAGTTTTCAGTACCCAAAACTGGGCATTGGTGAACAGGAATTGAAGATTACTGGTCACAGTAATCAAATCATTTAAATCTACAATTCGATGTGGATTGGATCAAAAAGTCAAATATCAAAATAAAGAATATACCAGTAACAAAATGTACCAGTTTTTGCAAAGATCTGTTCATCAATGCTAAAAATCAACATGTGACCATATCGCTATTTTTGGTAAATTTCAGAATTTCCTCGAGAACGTGAAACCTTTATATATTCGTGCGTTGTCCACTTTTGTGTTTGACAACTTTTGTCGTAGATATAAAATTTTGGTGGCGGTAGTTTAATGTCACCGTTATATGTTATCAACGTTAACTGGATCATAGCTCGAGGATTCCATCCATTATTTCTACCACCAGTATTATCAATCCAGGGGTATGCTGAATCTCAAATGAAATCGTTACATTGAAGCCGTCACCGATATACTGCAAGCTTATTGTAAGTATATTTTCGTACTTCATTGCACGGTGAAACTGTCTTTAACAAATTACAAAGCGTCTTTTTGTGAATTTGGTGGAGAGTTATTAAAGCTTTGAATTACGTTTTAAGAAACAAGTTAGGCATGCTTACTGCGTTTGTAAACTAAAGGATCCTTAGAATTGTTTAATGATTTGTTTTTTTTGTTTGCACTAATTCAAACGTTTTGTGTATGCATAGGATATTACCTTCCTGTAACTTAATAGTATATCGCGTGAATTGCTAGTAGTAAGCCTAGCTTCTGTTTTGACAATTACATTAATTTTAAGGTCTATTCTTATATATATATATATATTTAATAGAATGTGATTGACTATTGACTGTCATTACTGCTGTGCCTCGCCTTGTCCAAATCTCGTCAGATTAAATTCTTAGTCCTTTTTCTACAAGTTTGTTTGTTTTACTTTTCAAATCATACTGCTTGATAATAATTGCTAAGGTGCCTCTTTAGAAACCTTCTGATTACATCCTTTGTTTTATCCCCTGCCACCCACTCTACGACATAAAGAGCTACGTGTCAGTTTCTGAGCGGCTTTATCAGTATTAAACTTTTATACAGGGTGTCTCAGATAAGTGGTGGCAATATTGCAAGGGTACATAGAGAAACCCAGATTAGAGATTTGAGATAATAACCTGGCGTCCGGAAATGCTAAGCCTGATATACAGGGCCTTGAAAAAATTCAAAAATTAATATGTTTTGTCTACTTTGAAAACGCGTTGATCGATTCTTAAAATTTGCAGTATGTCAAGCAAAGTATTGGTCATTTGTGTGCCAACTGACTCTTCTAAAAATTTCCAGGACCGACTTTTCAGTTTTTCTCACTTAGTTTTAAGAGAAAATGTAGCACGCCACTGGTTTTTCCAAATATTGAATCATTTTTCACATTCCCAATCAATTTGGAAAAGAAACGCTCTCTTGCTTTTTTTCTTTCTCCGACGCGTCGTTTCATGAAAAAATAAAATCCATTTGGATGTCTTTCAAAGAGCTCATTATCGAAAAACTCAGGTGACAATAAAAATAGTGAACAATGAATAATTGTCATGGCGACAACGAAAACAAACCGAAAAAAGCTCTCCTAAATTGTGCCGAAATGATCTCTCCTTGCACCGGACGTATCTTCTACATCTTTCAACCCAAGATAAACGAACTCGCAAGACGCCAGGGTCGTTTAGTTTCACCGGCTAACGCCATTCTGCAACTAAATCTTCTTCTGATTGTACCGGAGTGGCATACACTATCTTTTTCCATAGCAAAACGCGTTTTCAAAATACAGACAAAATATATTAATTTTTGAATTTTTCAAGGCCCTGTATATCGGAAGCAACGCATTTCCAGACATAGATTTATTATCTCAAATCTCTAATCTGAGTTTCCTCATACCCTTGAAATATTGCCACCCCTTATCTGAGACACCTTATATTTATATACCTGTAACAATTTTTCGATTATGATCACTAGTGAAAATTGTAGACACAATTATTTGTTTTAAACGCTTCTGGTTTCTCTGGAACGTCATTTTGGTACCTATAATTGTTATGCAACGCTTTTTTGTGTATTTAATTTACAATTACCGTTTTGTGTCAAGTTCAAATATTAAAAATATTACACAAGAAAAGGAAAATCTAATCATTGTTTTTAAAAAAGCATTAATAATATTTAGTGAATAAATAAATCCAATTGAACTCTGGTAAACTGGAAGAATTATGCAAAATTTGGTTAAACGTTATGTACTTTATATGCATAAAGAGATAAGTGCCTTTTGAGACATTAATCTGCATTAATGCGCGTTGTATAGAAATGCAAATTATAACTTTTTCGGTTAGCAAAACGTATTTGCCGACTTTTTCAATGGAACAAAGCGAGGATGCGTCTACTTGTTACCATTAAGTAATGGAAAACAGAAGTAAATAAAAAAATGTTTGCGGCCACACGTTATTTGCATAAAGGATTAAAACAAAAAAATACAAGAAAACAAGAAAACGTGTAGGTATAAATTTAGTTATGTAAACTAAGCACGTTTTTATTTAGGTCGTAAAACTATCAAAAGAATTTATAAGTAATTATTCAGTTCGTTGTTATTGTTAAAACTAAGTACGTAATATTCATATAATTAACTTACTTAATTAATTATGCAATTTACTGCTGCGGTTTACAGTGAAATTTCAAACGCGACTGTTGGTTTCAAGATTGTTTTCAAATTTATTAATGAATGATTGCAAGGTATTACAATCAATGGGCGTATATGTAGGATAAAGTACGGTCAGTTAGTGGTGGGCTTACATTTTAGTAACATTAAACTGCGAGCATGTAAGATCGATTTTGGTCTCAACCCTTATTTTTCTTTTTATTTCCTCAATCTGATTTGGAGAAATTTTACACTCAAATACTTTCAGACAGTGCAAGATATAAAGCTGCGTTTCTCTTAACAAAATCCAGATGCTCTACAATGTTATAAAACTAAATCACGTAATTAACATTCACAGCTACTTTTATCCAAAGAGACAAAGATTACAATCTGGTTTTAGGAAGGATAAATTTTCATATTTTCTTTTACTGCCAATTGTTACTCTTTCAACTAAAGTTTTAAATATGTAATTTCTTTACATAAACACATTTTATTGGACTGGTATTAAAACCTGTAATGGATTTTCCAGCTATTTTGAACTGAATATACCATGGATTAGAAAGATACATGTCAAATTTGTATGTTAGGTAATTTTTCTCCGTCCCGATATTCGTGTTTAATAAATTTTTTTCTTGATAAATTACTTAAACGAAGAAATCATTGACTTCTTACTTTTACCAATAACAGTTTAAATCTGAAATTACATAAAATATTTTTAAATAAAAATGTTAATGTCAAGACAGAGCTAATTAATTAGATACCTTGTTAAATTAACATTTCCAAAATTCCAAATTGTAACTGCTAATAAAATTTGGATATTGTTGTGCCTTTTCAATGTCTAAATAATTTAGACTTTTTTTGATACCCTAATGCAAACTTATTGATAAATCGTGTTTGAAATTAAATTTTTTACTATAAATAACTAATACGAGTAATTAAAAGTTTTACTTAAATATTATCATCTTGATCATTTAACTTTTTTGTTTCCAATTGACTTTAATCAATTTTTACTTTTAGTTCATATAAATTGACCACATAAAGTTCAAAGCATCTTGGGAAGTGGACGATAAAAACGATAACTTTTGAGCACATCATTTGATAGTTTGTGTGTTACAGTAAAATTCTGATTTATGACATTTTTTGATATCTGTCATAATAAGGGAGAGAAAAGCCAATGCATTTTTCTATATATACGTTTTAATATCTCCTAAACTATTTGTCTTATTTCGAATATTTTTGGTTTTGTTTGAAAGTAAAGGCATTTTATGTTATTTTAAGAGATTCTTTTATTTCACGGATTAGTTTAAAACAAATAAACTAAGTAGCATTATCTGGAAGCGAGCCACTTTTTCAGTAATTTTGAAAAAAAGTTAAATAGGCTCTTAGTCGTTATATGATTGACTAAATTTTAGTAAAACGGTACCGCGACATTCTATCCGTTCTCGATTTAGAACAAACATCATCAAAATGATTTTGAACATTTGTGGTTAAACTTAACCGTTTTGTTACCTGTTGACATTTAATTAGCCTCAAACCTATAGTCCGTGGGCCTCAGGACATAATGTGTCGGGAAACTTGTATGTCAGTTTTTTAGATCTTAGGTGTAGAATGATATGAAACATGTAGATCCGCAACATGAAGCCCAAAAAAAGTTCACCGTTAGATTTGGGGGCCCATACAATATGGGATGGCATATTTTTTCAAATTGCAATGTCAGCTATTTGCAGACAGGTTTCAAGGTATGGTTTAGTTACCAAAGCCAAAAAGTTGACGTTTTTATCCAGACCCACACGTTCAGGCCCATACAATTCTCACTGCATTGTGCATTGGCAACTGTATCGTCAGCTTTTTTATAAATTGCTTTTTTCGATGAAATATCATATAATGTAAAACGCAGAGATGATAAAAAATGGGTGAGAAGGGCGCATCTTACGATTGTATGTATATAATAGAGTGTGGAGAGGAGAATGCATACCAAAAGATTGGGAAGTAGCTTTAATTACGCCAATACATAAAAAAAGTGGATTCAAGGAGTGCAACAGTTACAGAGGAATTTTTGCTATGTAGTGCATTAAAAGTATTTGAGAAAAATTTTGGATAATCATCTTAGGGAAGAAGTTGAGATGAATTTTAAACGAAGGGCAGAGCGTTTAGAAAGGGTAAGAGGTGCACGATCACATATTTACAGTCGAGCAGATTATCGACAAAACATTATAACAAGGCCAAAATGCAGTATTAGCTTTTATTGATTTAGTTGAAGAGTTTGACAAAGATACCTAGAATTAGAGTTTGGGGGCAGCTTAGCAGTAAAGAGGTGTAATCGGCAACTAATCAGAGCGATGCAGAATCTATATAGCAAACACAGTTAATATAGTTATTAGCAGAAACAGAAGCATCGGAAGCCTTTCTAAACAACTGATGGATTTGAGATAAGGTGGAGGTTTGGGCCTATTTCTGTTTATAATCTATATAGATGACATTATAAATATTTGTACAAATAATGCAAACAATTTAGGATAGGCTATAAGAATCTACAGGAATGAAAATATCAGAAGCAGTGTTTGCTGATGACATAATGATAATCGGATCAAACGAGTCGGAACTAGAAGAAAATTTAGAAGTATGGAATAAGACACTAATAGAATTTGGAAATGGAAATGAATAAAGACAAAACACAAGTAATGGCAATAGGAGACCAACAAAGCTTAAACATTAAAGTAGACGGAAAAACAAATCAAACAAGTCAGCTCATATTCATACCTTGGAGTGGAAAAAGAAAACACAGGAAGACAAGAAAACGAAATTAACCACAGGATAAGGGAAAGTTAGCAACACATATTATGCTATCAATAAGTGTATTATAAGCAAAAAGGAAGTGTCGTACAAGACCAAAAATTAATGTATACAAAGTGGTATATGGACCTATACTAACATACGGCTGTGAATCGGATACTAACAAACCGACAAAAGAAAGATACAAGCAATTGAGATGAAGTATTCCTGCAGAGTAAAAGAAGTCACAAGAAGAGATAAAATGAAAAAGCTAAATACGACATGACTTAGGAGTGAAGATCAATAACAGAATATATAGAACAAAGACAGTTAGTATGGTGGGGACATCTACAAAGGATGGATAAGACGAGACCAGTTAAAAGTATGGGAAGCTAGAACAGGAAATAAAAAAAGGAAGACCAAAAGCACATGGGATAAAGTAATAGAAGAAATATTGATAGCAGAGGATGTAACTGAGAGAAGCAAAAATAAAATATGATAAAAAGGAGTGGACTAAATTTACATATACAGGGAAGTGAATTAGAAAAGTGAAATTCTATAGTGACAGACAGATGTGTTCATATTAAATGTAAACAGCCATACACCATAGTTGTGGTAAAATATGGCTTTTTTGATTATATATATATATATTGTATGAGCAAAATCTAACGTGAACTTCTTTTTATGCTTCATGTCGCGGATCTGCATGTTTCTTAGCATTCTACACCTAAGATCTAAAACCGACATACAAGTTTCCTGGACACATTGTCACGGGCCCACGGATTTTGTAGGTTTGAGGCTAATTAAATGTCAACGGGCAACAAAACGGCTAAAAGTTTAACCACAAATAAACGCTAAAATCATTTTTTATGCGTTTGTTTAATCTAATTTCGGTAGCAAAATCCCTGCTTCACTTTTGCCCTGGACAAGCCTAATGGCATTTTGTATCCTTTTCATTATATTTTCTTGTTTGCTGGTTTCTCTTGAAAAACCAGGCTATTTTTCAGTCTTACTCCTGTAGGGAAAAAATCTAACAAAATAATCCAGTAACCTAATTCGAATATTGTAGGTCAAAATGATGACGTACATTTTAGTTTAGTAATGCGTCGGACAATCATTAAACTTGAACAACTTATATCCCAAAAGAAGTTTTCTAAAGTAAGTAGAAGAAAAGCTTAAAATTCTAACGATTTGATAAAAAAATGTGAGCCTAAAATTTTCTTCCGCATTGATTTTGATGTTGAAGGCTTGCCGCATCCAATGTCATTTTGCTTAGACTAATCCATGTTATGTAAATTTACTCCCCTCACCTACTAAAAGTTGATCTCTTCCGTCCATAATGTTAGTGGAGAAAATTCGATTTTCCTGAATAATATTTCCTATACAGGGCAATAATTCAGTCAACAAAAAAAGATGAAACACCTGCGAAAACAAATTTACTGGCACATCAACGAAACGGTACTCCTGACAAGATCAACAAGGTTTTAAACAAATTAAATCAATTCTGTAATTACTTTACCTCTTTAGAGGGGCAATCCAACACCAAAACTAGCGTGTGATTTTAGCTACGTTTCTGTACTCAAAGTGAGTGTCACTTTCAAATAATTTCACTTAGCATTTTGATTCAAACCAAGATATTTTTATTGCCACACAGAATTTTAGATTAATTTATTTAATAATATTGTGTTTCTGCTTAGTTTCAATGTTTTAATTATATATATATATATATATATATATATATATATATAACATTATTTAGTTTTTAAAACTATATAAACAAAACGAAGATATTAGAAGTATTACATATTATAAAATAAAATAAAAATTAATGATATAAGGCCAATTATATACAATAATTTACAACAAAATACATTTTATACGCACAGAAACAATACATTTCAAGCATACAGTTTTTTTAATTTAATTTAAAGGTTATTATATTACAATTTTTATTTTGTTTAGCAGTCATTATAGTATTATAATTCGCTTAGGAATTTGTATTAAGTAAGATACATTCTAAGGAGGAAATATACCTGTACTTGAGATTTAATCAAGAGGTTTTGAACTAGGGCCAAGATATCTGGAAACCGCAAGGATGTAGAAAATACCTTTGTAAATATTATGAAGGTTACTACGTAAGTCAAACTAACAAAAGAATTAATGTAAAGATGGAAACAATACCAAAACTCCGTAGTAAAACAAGGGTTCAATATCATCATTGGTAGAGCACGTGAAAAAAAGACCTCTCGTAAAATTTAACTTCGAGGAAGCAAAGTAATAGCAAATGTTGAAGGAAAAACCAACATAATCTGCCGGAAACCAATTGAAATAAAAAACCAATAACATTTCTTAACACCAGGGCAACACTCAAAGACTAATAACTGCGGAAACTATATCGTCGACTGCTAAAATAAGAAGATATGCAATTCTACAAACCGAAGAGATCAACACAGAAATTACATCCAAAGTACCAAAATGAAGAATCAGAGGGAAGAAAACTTGCTGAAATCCTCATCCAGAGCTTTCAAACATGCACAAAATAGTCAAGCCCAGCCGAACATAATACAATAAGAGTAGATATAAACTTTTAACGATCGAAGTAGAAACCGTTTATTTTTGACGCAAAGTCAGAACAACGTCTCAAACGTGAAGTTGATCAAATCCAGCATTGCCGAAAACATCGCCAAGAAGTATGGACATATAGATACAGGTAATTCCTAAAAGGTCTTTACAAAACTCTACCACTTATATTTAGACTAAAATAAGTCGACTTAACAAACTTTGCTTATTTTAAGTGCAATATGGTCCTGAACTTGCAATTATGAAATTGTTCTTTTGGTATAAATTTTGAACTGCCTAAGCAATGTTCATAAAATTTGAAACGTTTATACAGTTCTATATGCCAGAAAAATTAGCGAAAAATGGTTTTTTACAACAACAACAATTGAAATATCTACGCCAATGGATAAAAGAAGGTTTATTTATCAAATGTGAAAAAAATAAACGTGTAAATATACTGTTCAGACAGAGCTTAGGTATCTGTTTTTATAGCTTTTCACCTACCAAGTGGCACGTTCCCGGATGCTCTCACTTACGTTTTAGAAAAAAGTAGATCAAATAAAGTTAAGATAACAACTTTTCCACCTTTTCATAACATTTTTTGTATAATCGATATTCTAGGAGGTATTGTTACAAAAATTACGTCACGTGATTATCATATCTCAGTATAATTATCTATCAAATCAAAAAATTAGTTAAATCAAACGTTGTGTACCTATAATTAAATCAATATTTTTGAAATATATTCTAAGAAAGGGAAAATTTGTTTGTTTTTGGTATACTAACTGTAATTTGTCGGAAAACAAAAAAAAAGCGAATGTAATGTAACTACAAAAATTTTAGCAAACCATCATTGAACAACAATCGAAAACTTGAAAGTGAGGTATTTATTGAATCATTAAATGAGGCTTTATGGTTCAGAATGCTATCAAATTAAGTGCGGTTGTATTAAAGCTAAGTATGATAGTATTTTGAATTTTAAAGTCTCCGATCTAAAGCGCATGGTGGACAACTTAATGCGAAGTACTTTAGTGCCCTTGAGGTTACTATTGCCTCGGCCTCGGTTGTAAGTAGGTGATCCGTAAAGTTGGTCGTGCCCAGTTGACAAATTTAAAAATAATTTTATCTAGAAATATTGTGCTAATTTTGTGCTATTTATTGCTGATAATTAAAAATTTTATGCTAGTATATTTGAAAAGTTATTAGGTAAACAAATGGGTACGACCGACTTCTCGTGGCCGTATCATTTTGATGAATTCGACATTTTTATCATGGTATAGTTTTTTGTGTTATTTATTGCTGATAATTAAAAAATTGTGCTAGTATATTTAAAAACTTATTAACAAAAACAAATAGGTACCGGCCTATTTCACCCACATGAACAATTCATCATTTTTTATTTCGCTATAATTTTGTCCTAATTTTGTGTTATTTATTGCTAATAATTAAACATTTTGTATGAATATACTATTTACATAGTTATTAACAAAAACAAATGGGTACAGCCGACTTCACGTAGCCATACCCACATGAACAATTCACTAATTTTATCACGGTAATCTTATTGCCGATAATTAAAATGTTGTTCTAGTATATTTAAAACATATACATTATTCTTGATTTTTAAAAACAGTCAAATAATTTCAAACCCTTTTGATTCAATTTGGATCAATTTTTCGTGCGTGTATTTATTTTTTGTGTTTTAATTCATCTCATACAGTAAATACTAATTTTTCTAACAACTGAGAACAAAATAATGAAAATTAGAAATTATAAAATAATCATAAAAAAAGTAGCTGTTAAATACGGTGAATATAAGTTAAAATGAGTGGATAATAGAATTTCAATCAATTTTCATGCGTATAAGTATAAATAGTAAATTATTTTACTAAGAGCTAAACAACTTAATTGTTAAGCTTAAAGTTGGCTAACGAGGCGTTAGATTCTCGAGTGTTATAGTGATGTTTTATTCTCGACGAATTCAGTTGATACTTTACTTTAACATTCATAATATGACATAACCAAGGTACCAACCTCTAAATAGTTGTAAAAACAAAAGACCAAATACATTTTTCCACGACCTACTTAGAAAACTGACGTTTCTTCTACAAATAGTAAGGAAAATTGGATTTTTCTCACTAGCGAGGAAAATAATGTCGTATTACAAAAATGCCTATTTAAAAAAAATTTAAAAATATGTCATTAGAACTATATGAGCCCAGTACTTAGTTAAACAATTTGATTTAGTACTCAATCAAGTTTGTTTAATTTAATATCTTATATTTCGACTCTTACAAATTACTACCCTACATTTATTGGTTAGAATTACGCGGCTGCGCTTACATGACAGATTGAGACCACACCGATACTATAGAATACTGTGGCGAGACTATTTGGACCCACTTATTAAATATTACTTCTTTCATTAGGTTGTTTATTTATCGGGGATGTTGAGGAAAAACTTTTGTGTCTAACACATGAGAAAAGCCTTTTTCCATTCTCACTCTACTAATACTTGAGCTCGAGTGGGAAAAAGAATCCCTTTCCTCACTTGTTGGACAAATAACTATTTGACATTTCGTAGTCATCTAGGAGAACATTTATCATATCTGAAACATCTGGAGAAAATCATTTTGTTACTAGTAACGGTATATATACCCTAATTGACTGAATGTAGTTGCAAAAGTTGATTGGTTGGTAGTTTTGATTTGAAACTGGCAATTATTTATCTAACCTCAAAATATGTCAAAACGATGTCTACACTTCAAATAAAAAAGTGAACTTGATAATCACTGATCTTTAGTGAGAATAAGTAAATGTTTGGTATTCATAAAAGCAACTATTTTTTTTTTGAATTGCCAAACTGACAATTAAGTCTTAAATCAAATTTTGATAAAATCATATATCATTGCTTGTGATTATCAATGCTCTGGCTACCAACTTCGCGCAGCTAACACACTCGCATGAAAACTGTAATTTCTCCTTGTATAACACAATTTACTATTTTCTACTTACAGATAGAAAAAGTAGGGATTTTTAGTGGTTGCCGTAGCGTAAAAGTGCCACTTTCATGTCTAGAAGTGAAAGTTACTAACTTTTTGAAATGTTACCTACAATTTATCGACTTATTTATATATGTATATATCATTTTTACTCAGATTAATCTCAAACAATAAAATATCCTGATAATTTGGAAATTAGTTTTTTTAAATTTATTATTCCAAGTTTTTCGTTTAAGAGAAAAAAAGGATATTTCATCTCTTATAGTAAAATATACTATTATAAACAAGTAAGACATTGAAATTTTGAATTGAAAATAACACAATCAATATTTTATATGCTGAATGTCTGGGTGTAACCCTCCCGGGTATTATAAATTACCTATACCTTAGACTCTTTTATAATAATTTGATATTATCAAATACTATACTTCTTCCATACAAGAAGGTAGTGAAGGAAAGCATAGGAAGCTTTAACCTTTGATTGTTATTGGTTAAGAATTCAAACCCGTTCAACACCGACAAAAATTATATTTAAAAATAGTGATATTTTTTTGTGTGTGAATGGTAAAACTGTCATTAGTGTCATATTTGAGGTTATAGACATTTCATGTTGTTATTTCGCCGTTGTAGTTGTTTTGATTTTCTGCTTTTATTCCTTTCGTATAAAATAGTTCTTTTTCAGAACTCAGACATTGTCTTACGTTATTTCGCAATGTAAGCTTATAACCCGTTTCTACAGAATTTAATAACTACAGTTTTACAGTATTTCCATATTTTGTTTACTATGGCGGACAAATTTCATTTCAAAAACCATAAGGGCAAATTAGTAGGAGTGGTCAAAAATTAATGGCTTACAATGTTTACTTACGAAACAAGACGGAGTAAGAGTAAAACAGAAGCTGTGAAATTGACATCTATCGAATGCGATCTGGGTGAACTAATGGCATGGAATATTGTAAAAAGAAATTGAAACTTCTGGGATTGCTCGTTCCCTAAAAAGACACGAACGTGTTCAACTCAATATGCACGACTTGAAGGTATTGAAAAACTGGAATTCGAAGACATGTACATTCATTCTTTTTTTTAAAATGAATTAGCAACTTTAGAAAAGTTCTGAAAGTTATGAATGATGACGATTTATTAACCTTTAAACGTACATCTTTCTGGAGAATATTGAAAAAATTAGGATTTATATATGACAAACGCAGCAGAAAGAACACTTTAATTGAGAAAAAAGAAATTGTTTATGGAGACGTAAATACCTAACCACTATCAAAAATATCGAAGTGAAGGGAGAAAATTTATTACACCGATGAAACTTGGGTGAATGCAGGACACGTCATTAATAAGGTTTGGAAAGATACAACCGTCAACAACTGCACGACAAGCACACATGGAGGGTCTTTCAACTGGCATTAAAGATCCAACCGGAAAGAAAAACGTTTGACCGTTGTATACATCGGCAGCGACACTGGTTTTTGTGGAAGGTGCTTATTTAAATTTTGAATAAAAAAAACAAGTAAACAAATTTCAAGTTTTGAATTTGTTAATTTACTGATATGTACAATTGCTTTAGGTGATTACCACGAGGAAATGAATGGTGAAGTATTTAAAATTGGTTAGATGGCATACTACCACTTTTAGGAAGATAACTCTGTCATAATCATGGACAACGCCTCTTACCATAGTGTGAAGTCAGAAAAAGTGCCTACATAAAATTGGAGAAAAGGTGATATTATTGAATGGCTTTATAATAAAGGGCATAACCGAATTAGAAGAAGACTTATTAAAAAATACAACTGTTGGAGTTAGTGAAAGATTATTCTGCAGCTCACCCGACACCTTACGTTATCGACCAATTAGTAAAGAGAAGCGGTAAAACCATATTGCGTTTGCCTCCGTACCACTGCAACTTAAATCCAATCGAGTTAGTGTGGTCACAATTGAAGCATTACGTAGCAGCTCATAATACCACTTACAAGATTTCTGATGTGAAAAAAATTATTAGACGAAGGTGTTGCTACTGTCACAAAAAGAAAATGGCACGACTGTGTCGATCACATAATTAAAGAAGAAAGAAGATGTGGGATTTAGATGGTATAACTGAAAATATGTTGGAAGTAACTATAAATTTGAACTCTGACAGTAGTTCCTTTGAAGAATCGACCGATGAAGATTTATAGTAATCTGAAGTGATCTTCCATTATTACAATTTTGAATCATGCATTCTTTAAAATTAAAAATTTAATTTTATAATTAAGTTTATTTCATTGTTCGCACTCATATTTTTAGGTTAGTGTGTATTAATGACTTGTTCAATACATATGAATTAAATTTTCAAATAAAGGTTGTACATTGTTGGTTTTTTAAGCCAATTGTATTGTTAAAATGGTTAAGTAGAAAATTAAGACAAAGTAACAATGACAATAAGCAACGATTAATCATTAATCACAATTAAGTTCAATTTCCTTGAAAACCTACGTTTAGTCAATATATTTCATTCGTCTTCTCAACATTAGAAATATGCAATACCACATAAATATTGATAACGATTATTAGAAAAAAAATAACTATTTTTCAAAATTTCCCGCCTTTGGAAAACAACAAAAAAACTTTGCTTTGTAAACTTGCCTTCAGACGCAGCGCCACCTACTACCGTCTTATTTGGAATGAAGTATAGTATATTGTTCAACATGTAGTAAAAGTAAAATTTTGAAACAGAGAACAACTTTACGAAATTAGGAAAATGTTCACGAGCTTAAAAAATGTTTTCGACGAATTCAACACTATACTTTTTTCTATATCCAATTCTTTATTAAATTAAATAATAGGTACAAAGCTATAAACTTAGTTAAATTTTAATTTAAATAATTATTAATTAATATTAATGTTTGATAATCCAAGTTTTCTTCTGAATCCCATTTAAAATAAACAGCACAAAATTATACCGTGATAAAATGATTAATTGTTCATGTGGGTATAACTACGTGAAGTCGGTCAAACCCATTTGTTTTCGTTAATAACTTTTTAAGTATACTAGCACAACATTTTTATAATTATCAGCAATAAATAGCACAAAATTTATACCGTGATAAAAATGTCAAATTGATGAAATGGTAACGGCCACAAGAAGTCGGCCGAACTCATTTGTTTTCGTTAATAACTTTTTAAATATACTAGCACAACATTTTTAATAATCAGCAATAAATAACACAAAATTAGCACAACATTATTCCGTGACAAAATGTCAAATTGATGAAGAGGCCACGAGAAGTCGGCCGTACCCATTTGTTTTTGTTAATAACTTTTAAAATACATTAGCACAAATTGTTTAATTATCAGCAATAAATAGCATAAAATTATATTATAAGAAGAATGTCAATTCAATGAAGTGGGTATGGTTATGTAAATTCGGCCGTACCCATTTGTGTTTGTTGCTAACTTTTTAGTATACTAGCACAACATTTTTAATTATCAGCAAAAAATAGCATAAAATTATACAGTACTAAAAATGTCGAATTGATGAAGTGGGTACGTCCACGTGAAGGCGGCCGTACCCATTTGTTTTGTTCATAACTTTTTAAATGTACTAGTACAAATTTTTTAATTATCATCAGTAAATAGCACAAAATTATACAGTGATAAAAATGTCAAATTGATGAAAATGGTACGGCCACAAGAAGTCGGCCGAACTCATTTGTTTTCGTTAATAACTTTTTAAATATACTAGCACAAAATTTTTAATAATCAGCAATAAATAACACAAAATTAGCACAACATTATTCGGTGACAAAAATGTCAAATTGATGAAGAGGCCACGAGAAGTCGGCCGTACCCATTTGTTTTTGTTAATAACTTTTTAAATACACTACCACAAAATGTTTAATTATCAGCAATAAATAGCATAAAATTATATTATAAGAAGAATGTCAAATTCAATCAAGTGGGTATGGCTATGTGAATTCGGCCGTACCCGTTTGTTGTTGTTACTAACTTTTTAAGTATACTAGCACAACATTTTTAATTATCAGCAATAAATAGCACAAAATTATACCGTGATAAAAATGTCAAATTGATGAAAATGGTACGGCCAGAAGAAGTCGGCCGAACCCATTTGTTTTCGTTAATAACTTTTTAAATACACTACCACAAAATGTTTAATTATCAGCAATAAATAGCATAAAATTATATTATAAGAAGAATGTCAATTCAATCAAGTGGGTATGAAATGTAAACTTGGCCCCCCCCCTTTTTTTTTTTTTCTCACTTTTTAATAACCAAACCAAACTTTTTTATTTAACAAAAAAAAAAACAAAAAATTAAAAAAAAAAAAATGTCGAATTGATGAAGTGGGTACGTCCACGTGAAGGCGGCCGTACCCCCTTTTTTTTTTTTTTTAACTTTTTATGTTCCTTCACCATTTTTTTTTTTTTCAGCCACAAAAACACCAAATTTCTCCCTTTATAAAAAAGTCAAATTAAAAAAAAAGTAAAACCAAAACAAAAGAAAACAACCCAAACCTTTTGTTTTTTACTTTTTAAATTTTACAAAAACAAAAAAAAAAATTTTCAATTATTAACAACAAAAAAAAAAAAAAAATACCCCAAAAAACCACTAACAAAAAAAAAAAAACCCAAAAAAACACAAAAAACCCACATACCCTTTTTTATCCTTTTTTTAATTCTCCAATACAAAACCACAAAAATTTTAAATTATAAAAAAAAAAAAAAAAAAAAAGAAAAAAAAAAAATCAAGTCAATATAAACAAATTAATAAATCCAAATCCAAACACCTTTTTTTTTTCTTTAATTTTTTTATTTTTTTAAAAAAAAAATATAAAAAAAAATTAAATAACATTAAAAAAAAAAAAAAAAAAAAAAATAATAAAAAAGATCCAATCTTTTAAAAAAAGACTCAACCTTTTATTTTTGTTAAAAACTTTTTTATTATTCCAAAACAAAAAAAAAAACAAAATAAAAAAAAAAAAAAAACAAAAAAAAAAAAAAAAAAAAAAAAGAAAAAAAAAAAACCAAAAAAGAAAAAAAAAAAACCAACCCAAAAAAAAAAAAAAAAAAAAACAAAAAAAAAAAAACCAAAAAAACAAGACAGAAAAAAAAAAAACAAAAAAAACAAAAAAAAAAAAAAAAAAGAAAACAAAAAACAAAAAGAAACAAAAAAAAAAAAAAAAAGAGGAAGAACAACAAAAGGAGAACGGCCCACCAGGAAAAAGAAAAAAAAAAAAACAAAAAAAAAAAAAAAAAAAAAAGGGAGAAAGGGAAGAAGCCAACCAGGAAAAAAAAACCCACAAAAATTTAATTATCAGCAATAAATAGCCCAAAATTAGCACAAAACTTTTAGATGATATATTTGTCAACTAGATACGGTTAACTTCACGGACCTGCCGTTCCTTTTCGTATCATTATGCGGTGTTGGTATACAAATAATGAGTACTTTAAAACTTCTGTATTACTTATTACTCAACATCTTATGAGATAAGATGGGGAGTTATTTTATTTTATTTTATTTTATTTATTGATTAATCACCCAACAGGTTAAAATTACCCACTTACAGGACAATTTCTTAAACTTAAATTAAATTTTACTTCTACAAACAATTTGAAAAAATGAACAATTTCAGTTATGCGACGGTTTCCAAACTGGAAATTTTTACACCTCTTTTTTTAACTTTTTCCTACAAATTAGAATTAGTGCGTTGTAATGAAGCAAAAAAATTAGGTACAACGGCGGGCCGGCCGGCTGTTCGTCCGTATGTAAACAAGATATCAAGAAAACCACCTATCCGAGTTTTATGGACATTATTTATAATTTCGGAAATCTGATTAAATTTTGGGTATATTCTATGCAACCACAAGGCCTGTAAAACCCACACATATTTAAAAAAACATTCATTTTAAACATTTTTGTTTCAAATAAAAGTTGTTTATAATTTAATTATACACATCTATTTTTTGATACGATAAATAATTACTGAGATATAACAATCACGCGCGAAAAATTGTTTTAACAAAAGTTGAGAGAGAATATTTGTTGGAAATTCTATTGTCTATAGCTTTTGTTTGAACCATTTTTTTCAAAAACGCAATTTTATTTTTGCTTATCAGGGGCGATGTGGAGTTCTTGATTTATTTCTATATGAACTTTGAGATGAGTCTCATAAAACCGTAAAAAAATAATACAGGTTATTTTGTAGAAATTTAGTTTAAACATATACAAGCATTATTAATTACGTATAAAGATAATAAATAGATTTTTTAACGTATGAAAATCGTTACAATTGTTTTACCGTAAAACACATGCTATTTACCTTTGAAAAAGTGTTATTTTTAGTACGAAAGTCGTGACTTCTACATAAGTAATTATAAAAGTTATACAGAAATTACATTAGATTATCAATATTTTAGTAGTTATTTTGTAAGTAATGATACCATATGAACATTATTTAATATTTATAAGAGAATGTATACAATGGTGACTTACATCTTCTCCATGTTCGCGTTTTTGTTAAATTGTTGGTTTGGTTAAATAAATAAACATCCCAATATTTAACGTGACGTCTGTAAAAATGCGTGCGTCGTGATACCGATTTTACGTGGTCTGCAAGCCCGGAACACAAACTATTGAATCATGCCTAAACCGTAAAATACATTTCAAAGAATCGTCGTTTTTTACAAACGTTACATAAATGCTTAATATTGGTAGTTTGAAAAGAAATATGCGAGCGAAAACTTTAGAATTTTATATCTGGCTTGTTTTTTGACATTTGAAGAAACAATTTCGTTAAGTGTTACCAAAAAGATTCTGGTTAATAAATTAAAACGAAATTTCTCACACAATTGAACAATCTTCTAGTTATATTTATATTCAGATTAGACTTACCTAGAAGGCGCAAGATTAAAAGCTTATTTAAATGGAACATATTTTAGCTTGTCAAAGATTCGTCTTTTCTAATTAAACAATGCCATTGTTGAAATACTTCGAGTAAGTGAATTAATCTTATGAATAAATATTTTCTTAAAAACTCACCCGCATTCCAGTTTAAGTTTGGGTTTCGTGAACCACTTGAATATTTATCGTCGAAACATTTTATATTAAATAACTCCTTTATAATAATATAATATTTTCAAACTTTTTTTAATAATAAGTTTTTACCTACTAGTTGGCGTATAATTTAATTATTGATATAACCTTCAATTTCAATAAAAGTACAAGTTGCAGAATTTAATTCTCTTTCGGTTACTATTACACTTCCCTATAGCTAGCTGTTCACGTTTTTATGGAAAACGCATATTTTCGGAGCAACAAACAACAGGTTTAATGCAAATCTATTTTATTAGCAGCAGTAGGTAATTGTCATTTTAAATATTGTAGACTAATCTGAAAAAAAGAAATGGAAATAGCAGCTTATAGCGAATGTTCAAAATGACGACCGCCTGAATCTAAACCAAACGTATCTGATGCTTATTAATTTTCCCAACAGAGTTGGGCCTTCTATAGAGAGGCTAGGCAAGGTTCAGTTAAAACACCATAAGTAGTTTTGGTTGCCGACGTTCCGACCACTGAATTGTGTGGTCTTGCTCAAGGATCAAAAAGTCGTTGTTGTTATCAACCCGCGAATATCGTCCCTTTGAATCAGCGATATTCGCGGCTTAATAATCTGGTGGAGTCAAGTCAGGCGATCGCGGGGCTAATTTTGAAAGTCATTTCTTTCAATTCACCGATTTTGGGAAATGAGCATTTAAAAACTCTCGTACTTCACGATGAAAATGTGAGGGAGTTCCATCCATCTGCAACTACATATTTGCCCTCATGTTTAAGAAAATGTCTTCTAATAAAACTGGGAACTGATTTATCAAAAATTCTAAAAATAATCTTCCATTTAAATGGCCTTCACAAAAGTAAGGACCAACTAAATAACGGCCTATAATTCTGCACCAAACATTCACTGACCACATGTGTTGATTATCAACTATGCAAAATTGATAGGGTTGGTGTCAGAATAGTAATGGAAGTTACGTCTGTTAACGAATCCATTGTTGTAAAATGTACACTCGTCACTAAACAAAACAAGATTAAAAAAGTTTTATTTTCTGTCACTTTATTCACTACCCACATACAAAATGCAGCTCGATTTCCAAAATCACTTACGGAAAGTTCTTAGTGAAGTGGGAATTTATAATCATGATATGATGTTTTTTAAGAATCCTCGAGACCCTCGTTTGTCACAGATTTTTTTGTGGAATTTTTTTATTAAAAATTCACATTTTTTTTTAATAAAAAAAAAAATTTTTTAAAAAATTTTTTTTTTTTTTTTTTAAAAAAAAATTATTTATTTTTAAATTTTAAAATAAAAATTTTATATTTTTTTTAATATAAAAAAAAAAAAAAAAATAAATTAAAAAAAAAAAACCCCAAAAAAAAAACCAAAAAAATTTTTTTACTTTTAAAAAAAAAAACAAAAAAAAATTAAATTTAAAAAAAAATTTTTTTTTTTTTTTTTTTTTTTTTTTAAAATTTTTTTTTTTTTTTTTTTTTTTTTATATAATAAAAAAAAAAAAAAAAAAATTTTTTTTTTTTATTTTTTTTTTTAAAAAAAATAAAAAAAAAAGTTTTTTAAAAAAAAAAAAATATTTTAATTATTTAATAAAAAAAAATAAAAAAAAAAAAATTTATTTATATATAAAAAATTTTTAAAAAAAAAAAAAAAATTTTTTTTAAAATTAACATAAAAAAAAAAATTTTTTAAAAAAAAAAAATAAAAAAAAAAAAAAAAAGAAAAAAAAAAAAAAAAAAAAAAAAAAATAAAAAAAAAAAAAAAAAAAAAAAAAAAAAAAAAAAAAAAAAAAAAAAAAAAAAAAAAAAAAAAAAAAAAAAAAAAAAAAAAAAAAAAAAAAAAAAAAAAAAAAAAAAAAAAAAAAAAAAAAAAAAAAAAAAAAAAAAAAAAAAAAAAAAAAAAAAAAAAAAAAAAAAAAAAAAAAAAAAAAAAAAAAAAAAAAAAAAAAAAAAAAAAAAAAAAAAAAAAAAAAAAAAAAAAAAAAAAAAAAAAAAAAAAAAAAAAAAAAAAAAAAAAAAAGTACACTCAATAAAAGAAAAAATGAGACAGTTGGGTCGGCAAAATTAAATGAGCATATCTACTTTAAGGATTAGTTTTACCTGACCATATCCATATTGTTTACAATTCAACAACGAACATTTGTCAATATGAACGTTTATTCTTTGCTGATTCATTCACATATCCTAAAGGCTTGTTTGCAATGTCAATAAATTTAGATAATACGATTTTTAGAATTGTTTTGTTTAAATTGCCGTCGTATGACATTTATAAATCCGTTACTCTTATTACTAAACAATTTTTTCTATTATTATTAATTTATATTTATGCGATAAAGAAAGTGAAAAACGTAATAATGGGTATGACCTTGTTTCTGATTATACTCTTCACGTAATTGTCCCCAGGCATTCAAGCATTGCAGAGTATTGTTCAATTTTTGGAACAGTGGTAAAAAATAAAAACAGCAGTTTTTTAAATACAACATAAGACAATATTAAACAATCATCATTAAAAATGTGAGACATTAGCAAATAATCTAGTTTTATATCTATTTATTATTACTGAAAATTGAAAAAAATATTTCTAAATTAAGGAATTGTTTTCTGTGTTGACTTACAAATACATGTAAATCAACATTTTCTATTCAAATTAGGGCATACTCATTCGAAAACGGATTAAATATGGCAACATAATTTTTCTGATTTTGTATCCCCTGTAATTTCTGTTTATATTCTTATTTATCTGATAACATAACTAGGTATTACTTGTAAAAAATTCATGTCAATGCAAATATTTTATGATCTGCAAAGAATATCGAACAGTCTGACAATAGTAGTTTTTGAATGAGTTCTTGTGTAAATTGGGCGTTTTTTAGCACGAGTGTCTTTTCAAAACGCGAGTGAAATAATTTTAAACTACTGAACAATGTTACTTTGATGTTTCAATAAAGAAAACAATCAATTCTATTTTTAAGCATAGTCTTTACAATTATATATAGTATATACAGTCAGTAAATAAATAATAAGAAAAGTAGAGAAGATGAAGAAGGAGATAAACTAATAATGGGTGTGGCCTCCTTGGTTTTGGATACATTCTTGCAAACGAGTGGGTATTGATGTTACAAGACGGTTTAAATAATCCACATCAATTGTCCCCAGGCATTTTCAATCGCTGCTGTTAATTCGTTTCTATTTTGTGGGATAAAGTTTATTCCTTGCTGTTCTTGAATTGTATTCACCATTCGTCCCCAAACATTTTCTATTATGTTGAAATCTGGACTTTTAGCTGGCCAGGGCAACACACGTAAATTGCTCTCCCGTACCCAGTTTCGAACAATGGCGGCTGTGTGAATAGGAGCATTATCCTAGAAACAATAAAAAACTTATCAATCAAAATAATAATTTTAAATCAAGAAAAACGAGTTTAATAATATATTCAAACAAAAATCAAAATATACTTAATAACTATTTAAAAAAAAACCTATTTGGTAAAAAGTTAATAAACATAAACAGTAAACAAACCTTTCTATACATAAGAATACTTACATGTTGAAAAATGTAATCTTCCTCTGGATAGAGATTTTGAACTGATGGCACCATAATATTTTGCAAAATGTTCAAATATCTGTCAGCATTTAAACGACCATCGATGACCGAACATACTCCTGGGCCTCTAGAGCTTATCCATCCCCACACATTTACAGAAAAATAGCCGTTACGTTTTTTGTGTTGATGTAATCAGCCTCATACCGATTTCTTTGAGTTCGGTACACTTTCACTGGACCATCGTTAAAACTTTTAAAGGTTTTTTCATCACTGAAAATGACGTTGTTCCAAAACTGTAGTGGTTGGTTCACATATTGTCTGGCGAAATCTAAGCGGTTTCTCTTGTTTGCCTCGCTTAGGGCTTCTTTGGAAGCAGCTGTATATTTCTTTATCCCATTTTCTTTCAACCTTGCTGCAGCAGTAACTAGGGATCCAGGAAATTCTGTTTCTCGTATAGCATTCCTACAGGTTGAAAATGGATTTTCGGCGACATACGCAATCAACGCTTCATCTTGGGCCGGCGTAGAAATTCTTCTTCTGCCACTGCCAATTGCTCTCTGTACTGTGTGCTCTCGTTCCCACTTTATACGCACACGTCCCACAGTAGCATGTGAGACGTTTAACATACGAGCTACTTGACGCACACTAAGGCCGTTGCCCAACTCTGCTACAATTCGAACTTTTAAGTCGGTTGGTAAATGTGCTGGCATTTTTAAAAACGATCAAAATAAAATGAACAAAATTAACGTTTACTGTCTGTATTTATTATATTTTTACTCCCCTCTTCTAAGGAGCTACTAATTGCTCACAATTGTAATAATACCTCGAAATAAGAAATGTTATTAAGTATGTATTGGTGACAACATACTTAACTAATTATATCGACTAATACATCCATTGTATTGTATTTACAAAAGTTACCAAAATAAGGAAACATAAGATTAACTTTTAATGACTATTATTATAATAGCTAAAACATCCGCCAAAATTGCAACCATTAATGCACTTTCTAGGATAATGCTCCTATTCACACAGCCGTCATTGTTCGAAACTGGATACTATATATAATTGTAAAGACTATGCTTAAAAATAAAGTTGATTGTTTTCTTTATTGAAACATCAAAGTAACATTGTTCAGTAGTTTGAAATTATTTAAACACTATTGTAGAACATTTTTGACCGATTACACCGACACAAGTTAAATTTAATCCAGATTAAAAACAATCGTTGCTATGGTTTTAACAATTGTATCCAAGTTTTTAACTTAGGTTAAATTTAATTTGTGTCGATGCAACCGGCCATTAAAGTTCTAAAAAAGTCTCCTATAATTTTTCTTTCTTTCAAAAGTCTTTATCTGATATTTGTATAAAATATTTTTGAAGATCATATTATTATGTATAAATTTTGTTTGTAGTTCTCTAACGTCACAATTTAAAATTTTTCTCCTGTGTCAACGGGATATTTTAGTATTCAATAAAATGTCAAACAAAACGTCAAACTAATTTTAAGGATTCTAAACGACTTTAGCGTTTCAGAACGTCCTGTCGAATAAAAAATGTTGTTTTTAATTCGTTCTTATGAAAATTGGGCATTCAAACTGTTCGATATTCTTTGCAGATCATAAAATATTTGCATTGACATGAATTTTTTAGTAGGTATTTAAAAAACTGCTGTTTTTTATTTTTTACCACTGTTCCAAAAAATTGAACAATACTCTGCAATGCTTGAATGCCTGGGGACAATTACGTGAAGAGTATAATCAGAAACAAAGTCATACCCCTTATTACGTTTTTCACTTTCTTTATCGCATAAATATAAATTAATAATAATAGAAAAAATAGTTTAGTAATAAGAGTAACGGAGTTATAAATGTCATTTACGACGGCAATTTAAATAAAACAATTCCAAAAATTGTATTGTCTACCAAAACTAGAAAACATAGGATTAACTTTTAACGACTATTAATTATAATAACTAAAACATCCGCCAAAATTGCAACCATTAATGCAGTTCTTAATTTTACATTACTATTTACTATTTATATATAATTTTGGGGCAAGTAATGAACGCTGTATTTATTACAACGGCTTAGAATAACTTCAAGAGAAAACAAGTAAATGTTACTTATAATACAATTTCTGTCTTTCACTCTTTTTAATGCGATAAGAAGCAGGAATTAAAAAAATATATTCAATGTTAATTATTTATATTTGGTATTCAGTTAACCACCTGGCATATTGATGGGATTTAGTAGAAATTAATCATTAATTGTCATTAAATGAATAAACATTAACAAATTGTTTAGTAATAAGAGTAACGGATTTATAAATGTCATACGACGGCAATTTAAACAAAACAATTCTAAAAATCGTATTATCTAAATTTATTGAAATTGCAAACAAGCCTTTAGGATATGTGAATGAATCAGCAAAGAATAAACGTTCATATTGACAAATGTTCGTTGTTGAATTGTAAACAATATGGATATGGTCAGGTAAAACTAATCCTTAAAGTAGATATGCTCATTTAATTTTGCCGACCCAACTGTCTCATTTTTCTTTTATTGAGTGTACATTGTAGACAATATATGAGGAAATATAAAAATAGAAATTTTAGCAAAAATAAAAAAAAAAAAAAAAAAAAAAAAAAAAAAAAAAAAAAAAAAAAAAAAAAAAAAAAAAAAAAAAAAAAAAAAAAAAAATAAAAAAAAAAAAAAAAAAAAAAAATAAAATAAAAAAAATTAAAAAATTTTTTTTTTAAAAAAAAAAAAAAAAAAAAAAAAAAAAAAAAAAAAAAATTTTTAATTTATAAAAAAAAAAAAAAAAAAAAAAAAAAAAAAAAAAAAAAAAAAAAAAAAAAATTTTTTTTAAAAAAAAAAAAAAAAAAAAAAAAAAAAAAAAAAAAAAAAAAATAAAAAAAAAAAAAAAAAAAAAAAAAAAAAAAAAAAAAAAAAAATAAAAAAAAAAAAAATAAAAAAAAAAAAAAAAAAAAAAAAAAAAAAAAAAAAAAAAAAAAAAAAAAAAAAAAAAAAAAAAAAAAAAAAAAAAAAAAAAAAAAAAAAAAAAAAAAAAAAAAAAAAAAAAAAAAAAAAAAAAAAAAATATATTTAAAAAAATAAAAAAAAAAAAAAAAAAAAAAAAAAAAAAAAAAAAAAAAAAAAAAAAAAAAAAAAAAAAAAAAAAAAAAAAAAAAAAAAATTTTTTAAAAAAAAAAAAAAAAAAAAAAAAAAAAAAAAAAAAAAAAAAAAAAAAAAAAAAAAAAAAAAAAAAAAAAAAAAAAAAAAAAAAAAAAAAAAAAAAAAAATTAAAAAAAAAAAAAAAAAAAAAAAAAAAAAAAAAAAAAAAAAAAAAAAAAAAAAAAAAAAAAAAAAAAAAAAAAAAAAAAAAAAAAAAAAAAAAAAAAAAAAAAAAAAAAAAAAAAAAAAAAAAAAAAAAAAAAAAAAAATAAAAAAAAAAAAAAAAAATTAAAAAAAAAAAAAAAAAAAAAAAAAAAAAAAAAAAAAAAAAAAAAAAAAAAAAAAAAAAAAAAAAAAAAAAAAAAAAAAAAAAAAAAAAAAAAAAAAAAAAAAAAAAAAAAAAAAAAAAAAAAAAAAAAAAAAAAAAAAAAAAAAAAAAAAAAAAAAAAAAAAAAAAAAAAAAAAAAAAAAAAAAAAAAAAAAAAAAAAAAAAAAAAAAAAAAAAAAAAAAAAAAAAAAAAAAAAAAAAAAAAAAAAAAAACGTCTTCTAACATAATGATAGAAATTGCTGTTTGTTTCTTAAGTTGAAGCTTAAAAAACTTAAAAATAAAATTCCAATTATAATTTGAATTTAATAGTAAACGCAATAGTCACAATAACCCTCGTTGTTAACAACCATAGTCACGTAGCTTAAATTGGAAGTTTGAAACAAAGTTTTTTTAAAGAAAACAAGCTGAGACAGCTTCGTAACTTGTTAGTATAAGCAAAACTTACAGCAGAAACTTTCAAGCAGTGATAGAACTAAATGTTCACTTATCATAAAATCCCGTAGTAAAAAGTCGCTGAAAATGGTTGCAGTTGAAAGCAATTAACAACGATTTTTTTATTACAAAGTCTTATATACTTCGTTCAAAATTTCTCATTAGTTTACTTTAAAATTTAGGTTGTGATTTTGTAGCAAGTTTTAGATAGGTATCTTTAGAGAAAATGTTCAAAGTTAAATAAATATCCGGTACGTTTTGTTAAAAATTAACTTAATGTCATTTGAAAAGTTTGAAAGCATTCCAATTTTTCGCTTGAATGGGTGACTTTTTCTTAGATGAAACGAACCCGTAAATCCAATGAAGTTATGATACTACTTTCTGAAGAACTGTGATTTATTAAAAAGAAAAAAGAGAATTAGAATTTAACAAAGGTTATATTATACAAAACAAGAACGTGAAATAACATCAAGTCCGTAGATTTACTTTTAACACTATCATTTATAGCTAAGTCTTCCTGTTCTTTTTAAATACATGACACGTTAGTCGTTTTTATGTCGTCTTCATTATGTAAGCAACAAGTCTAGCCTTAAAACTAATTAAACTTGGGTTTAAATATTGCAATAGGTAATATAAATGCACGTACGTATACTGCAGTTAAATCTAAGTACATACAAGTTATGCATATACACAACTTCATTTCACCGGAAGCAATGAAATCGGTAATTTAAGCTTCATGTGCATGTTAAACTAAACCATATTTCCGTATAACAACAGAACTAATTTATTTGCAAAACAGATCGCTTCCACAATATTTCTTATACTGTTGAATTGCCAGAAAGCTATTTGAATAATTTAAAAAATGAAGAAGTAACGATAAGTACTAAAAATGTGTTGTTATTACAATATATTAAGTTAAAGTATAGAGAAGTGTGACGACATTTTTAATTCGAATGGAATTTGGTCACGACCCAAAGCGGGAGTGCAATGAATCGCATGAGAATGAAAAAATGTTTGCTGCTCGAATTATGCACCATTTAATTTATAATTATTCTAAAGATAACTCACTAGAGTCAAAATTGGTTAGTTATAAAAAAACATTGCAAATTTTTATCTAATTAATTAATAATATAAATATAACCAAGACATAAATTGGTTCCAATTTTCTTTTCTAAAACACAAGAATTCGAACTATTAAACATAATTTTTAATTAAAATTGAATCTATACTATCACTACAGTAAATGCATTTTTCACTTATGTGTAATTTTCATATAATTCTTCAATAACATTTAAAATTGGTAAAGTAGAAAAGTTTGAAATTATTAATTTAAAAGTTTTTTGTATGCGCTTTTAAAAAAAATAAATAAGCAAAGTTAAAAACATTAACGTGAAATAGAAACTTTACAGACAACCTTATACCATGAATATTCCTTCGGTTCAAAATGTGTCTAAACTAAACATAAAGTTTATATTAAAAATTATTAGAATTCAGTTTTATTATTTTATGTTCGTTGTAAAAAAACTAAATTGTTTTGAAAATATGAGATAAATTCTCGACTTAGATATTACATTTTTTAAAACCTTCAAACTTTTCTCGTCATTTGTCATAAAAGTTTGGGCGGAATAAAACGTTTTATATTGTAAATATTATACATCAAACTTTCTTAAAATTTGAATTAAATGTGTTATATATTTAATCAAAAACACAAAATACTTCTATTTCATAAATAAAAAAACATCAAAATAAGAGAAAGAAGAATCATAATTTTTTATTTATTTGTTGTGACGTCACCGAATTTTTTTTTCATTTTGAGAATTCTTATAGAGCAATTAAAGTACTTTTGCCGGTATAAAATTTTGGTAGAGTTATATCATGAATCTAAAAAAAACCAGTTTTCCTGGTTACCATATAGACAAAACTTCTCTAGAAAAAATAATTTTTATAATTAAGTAATCTGAAAACCACTTATTTGAATTAAAACAGAAAGAAACATACCATATGCAATTTGAATGTCTAGAAAAACAAAATAAAAATGATGTTTTTATAGTATCTGAAATAGAAATGAAAATCAGATTAAGAAAAAATTAAGAAAACCAATTCAAAAAGAAAATTGTAACTTAGAAGCTATAACAGAAACAAAGGAAGAAATTACATCTTTAACTAGATTGAGTAGAATTAAGATTGTATTACGGAAGGCGAATACTGCAAAAACACTATCAAAAATATTGAAGATGATAGAGCAAATGGGGAAAGGAAAAAGCACATAGGCAAGATACAAAGGAAAAATCGAAATGCATACAAAATCAATTAAGGAGCAAAAAGAAAAAACCCAAAACCTAAGAAAGAAAAAACTATGAATTTTACCAGTTAAATTGATAATGTGTTTAAGTAACAAAAAGGTTATTACCTTTAGTTTTGGATTAAACCTACTTTTATTGGTGGTTTTACTTGAAAGAATTGTTTCATTATATAATTAATATGTTCAAAATTTAATATAAAGTGCGTTCGTGTTATTTTTAGTTTGTACATTGCTTAGAAATACACCCGTGGTTATGGACGAAATTTTTAATTTGATCTTAGCATTTTTCAATTAAATCCGTCGAAGCTCATGTCAATAGTGCTTAGTTAGTGTTTTGCATTGGAAATTATCTTAATTTTTTGTTGTTTGTTTAAACTTTAGGTTCTTTGTAGAAACAAATCAAAATTCTACAACTCCCTTATTCAGTTGGTAAATTTTATGAGAACGCAATCTTGTTTTCAGAACCACGTTTTGTCAACATCTTTTTCTGAATTGCATTTTTCATTGTTTAAAAACTAAGTTGAAGGAAAAGGGCTTTTTAATTTTGTAAATTTAGTTAAGTAAGTCCCGTTCAGATCATGGCACGTAAGGTTCGTAATATCTTTGTATTCAAGTTAGTGTAAATAACAAATTTGTGACCGGTTGGATAATTTTTTCAAAGCATCGTCTTCAATAAACTGACATGAAAGAAAAAAGTGCCGGCAATCATGAATTTTAGTGTACTTATTGATAATTGTAAAGATTACCAAATGTTTGTTATTAATTATAAAAAGTCTTCCTGTGTGTTAGTATTATATATTTAGTGTTTATGCTTCTGAGACTTATTTAATTATTTACTGGCCTGGCTTCTACAATCAGAAGCGAAACGTAGCCACATACTAATCCTGTAAGTGATTACAAGCGTACCTTCCAATTAAAGCCTCCAGACGTCTATATCAAATCAAATTTATTTGTCTTTTAAAAAATAACAAAGTGATTCGGTTCTTTCACAAACTTTTAAACTTAAAACTAAATACGAAATTTAACTAAAAACCTTAACAATCATTTTCTTTTATCCATATTTGATTCCATCCATTATTAAATCGTTGTATTTGTCGTTATATCTTCCTTGTCTATTCTTCGTTCTTCTCTTTTTACTATCTCTTCTTTCATCTTTCTTCCTTCACCTCTTAGCTTTTTTTTATTTTTTTTTTCTTGCGTATCCTCCTCTTTGATAATATGCTTTCCTACCTTCTTTACCTTATTTCACTTTTTGTTCCTCTATCTCCTTCTAACATATGTACAGCATTTTATTCTCTTTTCTGTTTTCCATCTTTTCCTTCAGTTTCAATGCTCTATTTCCTGTTTGAATTATTAGGTATCCTGGTCTTTTATTATCTAATCCTAAAGTCTCACCTCTTTGAATAACTAAATCCTGTTTCCCTCTTCAACCTCCCATCCCTCTCTTCTCTAAGCTTTCAGTATTTTTCTTTTCCTCTCCTCCATCACTTTCCTCCTCTCCAACACTTCCCTCATCCATTGTTTTCCTTCCCTTTCTCTCCTAGTAGTAACTTCCATTCCTTTTCCTCGTGTCTTGTTTCCTGCATCCCTCTTTCATATGTATTATATTTTCCCATTCATCCCCACACAACCTGCATAATCTCTCCTCATCACTCATCCAATATTTATTTTCATTTTCTTCATTACCCATTCTGAACCTTGCAATCATTCTTATTTCATTCATTCCTTTTCCTTCTGTTATGTACTTTGGTGTCTTGTCTGTCATTATTTTATTTCTCGTTATATTTTCCTTCCTTTATTTTTGCCCTTCTTTCCTGCTTCTGAGTATCTTTATCTCTTGCAATTATTTCCTCTTCCATCTTTCTCCCCCACTCTTAATATCTTTATCTCTTCTCTCGCGTATCCCACTCTTTCATAGTATTTTCTTCTTTCTTCTTCCCCATATTTTACCTTCTGTGCCTCGATCTCTTTCCAACATTCATATAGTATTTCATTTTCCTTCCTACTTCCCATTTTTTCTTCATACCTTACTGCAATTCTTTCTGCTTGTATCCTTATTTTTCTATTTCTAGCTCTTCTTCCACTATATACCCCGGTGTCTCCTTCTCTAGTCCTAACGTCCACCTCCAGTATTTCTCCTGTATCTTCTCCAGCTCTTGCCATTCCCTCCAACCCCAAATCTCCGCTCCATACAGTACCACACTTCTTACCAACTTTTCAAACATCCATCTCCTTTTCTCTATATCTTTACCAAATATCCTTTCCCCTAACCCCCATACTTGTCCTACTATTCTATTTCCTTTCATTTTCATCTCTTTTATATGGTCTCCATCTTTGTTATCGTATCTGATGTTGTAACCTAAGTATCTATACTTGTCTCTCTCTACCTCCTCCCTCCCCACCACCATTTCACTTCCTTTCTTCTTCCTTTTCTTTTTTAAATTCCATAATTTTTGTTTTACCGACATTTGCTGCTAGTTTTTTCTTTTCCAGGTATTTCTTCATAAATTTAACTACTCCTCTCATCTCTTCTTCATTTCTCGCTATTGCCACAATGTCATCCGCGTTTGCTAAAGCCCATATCTTTTTCTTCCTACTACTATTCCTCCTACTTGATTTTTTCTATTTCCTCCTCAAGATCACTAATGAATATCGAGAATAAGATTGGGCTTAGCGGACATCCCTGTTTTAGTCCTTTTTCCGTCCTAAATTCTCTACCTATCTTCCTCCCTACCCTCGTTTTACACCTTGTTTTTTTGTATATTTCCTCTATTGCATTTTTTATATCTCTGTTTATACCTACCTCCTCCATCCTTTTCCATAATCCCTCTCTTTCCACCTTATCAAATGCCGCTTTAATTTCTAGGAATATTGCGTACATCTTTCCTCCTTTCTTGGCTAACTCTTTATTGATAATGTGCTTTAATATGTATATATTGTCTATCGTTCATTTTCCTTTCCTAAATCTTGCTTGCCAATCCGGTATTATATTCTTTTCTTCTATTTCTTTTTCCAATTTTTTCTAACTATTTCCGCATATATCTTATAGCCCGCATTCATTATACTCACTCCTCTATAGTTGTTCGGTTTCTTCCTATCTCCCCCTTGTAAATTGGTCATATTATTGCCTCTCTCCATTTTTCTGAAAACCCTTCTCCTTTCCATATTTTCTCGAATACTTCTCTTACTTTTTCTCTTATTCCTTCTCCGATGTACTTCAATTGTTCTCTTTGTATTCCATCCGTCCCTTTTGCTTTTTCTTTTTTTACTTTATTTATTGCTCTCTCAATTTCTTATTTTCCTATTCCACCCTCTCTGTGTCTTATCCTTTTTTTCCAACTTCTTCATTCCTTGCTTTTTCACTCTCTCCTACTAACTTCTTACAGTGTTCTTCCCATTTTTCCTCATCTATATTTGCTTCCATCCTTCCTCCTTTTTTCCTCTTTTTATTAATGAATTCCCATACCTTTCCTTCATTTTTATTTTTCTATTCTTTATCTTGTTTTGTTTTTTATGTTCTTCTTTATTTTTGCACATATTCCCTTAAAATTTACTTTTAACCTTTTGTATTTATCTATTTCTATCTTTCCTTTTTTCCATTTCCTTCTTCCTTTTCTTAATTCGTTTTCCCCTTCTCGCATTCTCCGTTCCACCAATCTTTTCTTACCTAATTCTTGTTTTCTTAATCTATACTTTCTCTTCTCTGTTGCAATTTCCATCCTGGTTGTAATTCTCTCCATCTCTTCCTCCACCTCTCTTTTAGTATTTACTTCCTCTTCCATTTCCTCTTAATATCTTTTTATACTCTCTTCAGTCCATACTTTCTTTTCTCTCCATACTTCTTCTTGTTCTTGTACCTCTTTCTCTCTCTCTTCCATCATGACTACTTCTAACGGCTTATGGTCCGATTCTATCTCCTCTCCTATTCTTAGTGTTTCTATGTCTTCCTTACTTTTTTCGTTTATAATTACATAATCTTGGTTGTCCTTCTCTATATCACCATCTGGAGTTTTTTCAATAATTTATAAGAGAAGGACAACCTTACCATTTAAATTGTTTAACTAAGTACTAGGCGCATATAGTTCTAATAACACATTCTTAGATTTTTTTAAAGAGGCAATTCTGTAACACATCATTATTTTCCTCGCTAATGAGGAAAAACGAAATTTTCTTACTATTTGTAGAAAAGAAACGTCCGTTTTCTAGTATGGAAAAAGTATTTAATTGAAACACCTTTGCATTGGTTAATTTATTGTAGGTTAATGAATTACAACCGTATGGAACTAACCTAAAAGTTAATACCATTTTCCATAATTCTTTGGAAACCGTAAATAACAAAACTCATGTTCTCTTCTGAAGACCCATTTTGTCCTGCCTTTGTAGAAGTTCCAACTCGCTAGTATATCTTTAATTAAAAAATCAGTATACTAGCTGAATGAATATTTTCTCTTCTTTCATGCTGATTATTATGCGTCTTATGAACTGGTTGCACTCTTTACAGTCAATACAAAGGAGTCGTGATAACCAACGACCTTTCATCTCCGACACCTGCGATAATCACGTAATCAACACTCTCCGTCAATCATCCTTACGAATCTACAGCATTGGATACCTTTAGACAGCCTTAAAGGAATAAGTGCCTAGATAATAAGATATGTATGTTTTTTTTACGTGCTTTGAATTATAATTTTCGTGTTTGTATTTGCATATGTATTCGACCAAATGTCATAATTACTATAAGCATCGAAGACGCGTTCTGTGACAATTAAAACCTTATAAATTAATTATATCTCATATATTTGCGTATTATTAGTTTTTAATTAGTTACAGTCGTATAAGTACAATTAGGGAAGTTCTAAATATTTCTCTTTTGCTCTTAACACCCTTAGTAAGTGTACTTTTTACGGAAACGTGTCAATCTAGTGTCGATTTTACAATAACCTGCTAATAGATAACGTTGGACGATAACTAGTCAGCTACCGGTGATATTACTATACTGTATTGTTCGGTATAATTTGTTTTATTATTACTCGCTATAACTGCGATTAATCTAATTGATGTTTGTGTGTTTGTTGACACAAATGGTAAAGTCAAAGCTCTATAAAATACACACATTTCTTTGTGGTAACAGTTTGTTTAGGACGAATCATACAGGGTAGGTGGCACCCGATTCGTTTCAAAGTATCTTTACATCTACAATTTAATAAACAATCTCTTACGACCCCTAGTGACGGCAACTAAACGGCGCTGTATTGAAACCAATATTAATTTTACTACCAATATTTATATTTTACTCAAACAAACTGTAATAAACACTCTTAATACACCTTTATTTAATCGTTTATGGTGCGTAATGTATATTAATTATAAATTAAGCATTGAAAATAATATGTGAACAAAAAATTTTCAAATTACATTAACAGTGTAATGCTAACATTTGAGTAATGCAGAAATTTCTTTGGTGTTGATACTTTCACTTTAGATTTTATTGATTTGCCCCGATTAAATGTGTATCTTTATTGGGTTATATTTTACAATATTTCCCAATATACGTTAAGTCACTTAAAATACTTAACACTTTTTCACAATTGAATTAATCACCACCTAAATTCTTGCACTTTATTAAGGTAGATTTAAAGTAGTTGGGGGTAATCTTGAATAATCCCACTCCGTAAAAGTGAAGTATTTACATTAAAATTTCTAAAAAACTAAAAATGTAAAAAGTAAACTAGAAAAAGGAGAAAAGTTTAAACTAAAAAAAGATGCATTTACTTTATGTAAAAATGCTCGCCTAAGTACTCCTAATCACACAATCTGCAAACTGTTGCAAAAATAAAGAAGAAATTTAAAAATGTCAAAAATAGACTTGAATGAGAAGAATAAATCAGTTCGTATGATTGACATAATTTTACTTAAAATTAAACCCAAAAAAGATGCAGTCGTAGAAAAATTTTCGGTTGATAAAAATTTGCAAAAAATGTACGAAATCAGTAGGAACATGTTTGCAGGTTATTCATAAATTAAAAGTGTTATGGGACGTTTTCAAAAAGATTTGTAAATACATTTCAAGGATCAACGATACACAGATCAAAACGATATACGGATCATCTTAAACCTGGCTTTAAAAATGCTACAAAATGTTCAAATGAAGAAGATTAATCTGATTAATTTTATTAGGATTTTGGTTTTCATACAGATGGTTTACCTATTTCCAAAAGTTCAGGAAGAATAATATTGTGGACCCAAAGTAGAAGATGTGTCTGTTTACCATAGTAATGAGAAACCTAATAAAACCTAATAGCTTATGAAAGATGTTCCAAAAGAAAACTCAGGGTTCTGGCAGATGCGATGACTCGCACCCTAAAATGGGTGCTTTTTCCAGGACAGTGACCAGATTAAGAGAACATTGCACATGAAGTTGAAGGCGTAACTTTTTTTTTTGTTTTCTGCCAGAACCCTGAGTTTCGAAACATTCGCACCATCCACAAGATGTCCAGATGTGTTAATACGAGGATGTATTGATATTTAGTTAGCCTAGACCAGTTCCTTGCATAAACAAAATATTGCGTTACCATAGCAACGTACAATAACTTATTAGAAGTGTCAGTGTAAAGTTTGACGTCAAAAAAGTAAACCAGAGTCACGCAATAAATTAAATGAAAAAAGATGTCCACCGAAATTGTGAAAATCGAAAAATTGGAGTATCAAGTCATCATCAAGTACCTGTACTTAAAAGGGTTAAGAGGTAACCAGATTTACGAAGATATGCTTAATACCCTTGGTGATCAATGTCCTTCGTATGCGACCGTCAAAAATTGGAATGCAAGCTTCAAAAGAGGTAAATTTTCCATTGAAAATGATGACCGATCGGGAAGGCCAGTTTCTGTGTCAGTCCCCGAAAATATCGATGCAGTTCATAACATGATTTTATCAGACCCTCGAATTGGGCTAAAACGGATATCTGAAGCACTGAATATTTCATACGAACGCGTTCATCATATGGTTCACGTCAATTTGGACATGAGAAAAATTGCTGCAAAATGGATCCCCAAATGTTTGAATGTTGACCAAAAGCGTGCAAGGGTAGAAGCATCACGTTCGATCTGTGCTCGATTTGAAAACGATGTAGACTTCTTAAACCGAATTGTTACTATGGATGAGACTTGGGTACATTTCTCCGATCCAGAAACAGAACAACAATCGATGGAATGGCGACACTCTGGTTCTCCAAGACCTAAGAAGTTTCGTGTCCAAAAATCTGCTGGAAAAGTTCTTGCTTCAGAAAAACACCAAAAACTGCAGTTGGTGTTCCTTTCCTTTGTTCTTGCTTCAGTTTTTTGGAATTGCCATGGAGTAATCATAATTGATTTTTTGGATAAGGGTAGAACAATAACTGGAGATTACTATTCGACATTACTGACTACTCTACAGGAAAATATTAAAGAGAAAAGACGCGGAAAGCTATCCAAAGGTGTTTTCTTTTTGCAGGACAACGCCCCTGCACACAAATCTCATGTTGCCATGCAAAAATTCGTGATTTAGGGTTTGAATTACTAGAACACCCCCCTTATTCACCCGATTTGGCTCCGTCCGACTATCGCCTCTTTCCTCAACTGAAAAAAAGTTTAAAAGGTCGTACATTTTCATCCAACAAGGAGGTAATAGAAGCTGTGAAGGTCTGGTTTGCAGAGCAAGAAGAAAAATTTCTTTTGAAAGGTCTAGAGACGTTGCAGGTTCGCTGTAATAAATGTATCCAATTAAGAGGAGAATATGTTGAGTAATAAAATATTTTGACATTAAAATTTTGTTTGGTTCTATAGTAGGCTAAGAATTTTTTAATATATCCTCGTACGTTCCTGGCAAAAAATCTTAGTACAGATAAAGTGTTGATTATTAATCATTTCTTTTTAAGTTCGAAAATAATTGTAACACTTCATGTAGCTGAGATAAGTTTGATGTTTTCACTGCCTTAGAACTTAAATCTTACAATATTAGTACTATTACTTATTACTTTTATGTATTACTTCTAAAAAAATTTTTTTTTTATTACATTCCAAAAGTAATTAACTACCGAATTAATTGTTATATTTTACATTAAATTAAAAAATTTCATTGATTGCATGGTAGACCTGTCTTTAATCATTATTAAATTCTTATTACAAAATAAAATAAAACATGGGTGTAAACACCTAGTCTATGGTAAACTTTATAAAAGTGAAAGTGTTCTTGAGATACCTACTGTATCGTTAAGGTCCAGCACACACGTGGCGATTGTTTTTTGACAAAAATCCGATTGAAGTCACAACCAGTTTGCAACCTAAATAAAACCTCTGCCTGCCAACGGATAACCTAGTTGTGAGTTTCAATAGTATGTAAAAAGTTTGTCGCTTTTGCTGTTTTGTGGTACAACTAAAATCTGCAACGCAACTGACACGTTGACAATTGGTTTGAGATTGGTCTTAAACCGGTATCACCGTGTACAGTTCTCCACCTACAGGAGGTGTCAATGACGCAAAACAGTTGCCAGCTTAACCGGTTTGCAATGGTTGCCATAAAACAGAGCACCCGTGTGCGCTAGTTCTACGACAAAAGGGTTAAAGACTACCTTCTTTGGCCACCTGGATCAAGTGACGTAGTTGCAATTTCCATGTATAATTTTTACGAATGGGACTTGCGGTTATGTGAATATTTTACAGAACAAAGAAAGCAGATGACACTCTAGATTTATACACGTCAGTAGTAAGATCTTCAAAATTCAAAGTTTCATAACCTAATGATGATGATTAACCAACTCCTATTTTTAAAGAAAAAAGAATCATTACGGTTATGTCGACTCGTGTTGGCGATCACGTACGCAAATGATTCGCATTAAACATTTTGTTTTTTTTCTGTTTTAGAAAGTCTTCCTGGTGAATATCCAAACTAGTACTGTGTGCACCTGTCAATGTTTCCATCATTAAAATGAAACAAAATTACTCTGACAATTTCGTTTATACGAAGAATTCCTCAATGAATTGATCACACAAAATGGTGTTTTGAGAACAAGTGCCTCCTAAATATTAACTTAACTGACTAATATTAACAAACATTTATCAGATAAGCAATCTTTTGAATACTAACAGCGAATAATCGATATTCAAAAATATACTATTATCAATGGCTACTGTTTTATCCGGTTGGTAGGAATTCAAATATTGCGTTAAAAATGCACTTAGTTTTTTACGCAATTTTGAGTTCACAACAGGCATTTTTCATACTACAGATCTCAATTTGATATTTTTTGATCTATAATTTGATGTCTCATGAATATACTAAGTTGTTTAGGCTAATAGAAAAGTCTATTATATGTGGTGGTTTCTCCTAGTTAATAGGAGCCTTCGTGTGGAGATTCGTGACAGGATGACTCTTAATGAAAATCCAAGTACTTCATTAAAGCGTATGTTTCGACGAGAGGGTCCCGTCTAGATCAAGGCATCTTTATTAGACTTAAATAATTAGTTTAAGCACAGTATGTATACAGGGTGTCCAGTAACTCTACAGACAAATTTATACACTTATACAATTATACACTTTTTTTTTTATTTTTGGGTCTAGAATTCCTACGTGAATTTATCCGTAGTGTTACTGGACACCCCGTATATGTTGTACATATATAAAAGTTTATAATAATTTAACAATTTCACAATATCAAAAACAAAATTATTTTTAAATTAGACTAGATTATAAGATTAAAATCAACAATTTTAAGGTGTTTACCTGAAGAATTTGGTATTCAAAAAAGGTTTTTATAAATATAATTGTTGGTTTTAAAAGTGAGAGAATTGGTAACATTGAAAGATATGTCAATTAATAAAATTGGACAAATTATTAATTAATTGTCAAAATAACTCAATCGTTAATTTTAAATCAATTATAACTTAAACGTTACTTTAGTAATAGTATGCACCTACCCAAATGTATTGATATAAAATTTTTAAAGAATTTTCCTTTACAAAAATTTAAGAGTGCAAGATAACAAGAATTCTTTTTGTTAAAGAAGTTGTAGTTAGACTAAGATTGTAGAAATTCTATTTTTGAACATTAAGTAATTAGACTTTTGTTTAATTAAAAGTGATAATAAAGTTATAATTTGATTTGTTAGCCTTGAATTATTATTTGTTAATTTTAATAGTGGAAATTAAATACTTTTAACTACTATTTAGGTTATTAGTATCTGTATTAACATTTATATTATTTTTGTGTGTGTTGATGTAAATCATCTCAGAAATGAGACGATTTTAAAGTTCGGTTCGATATCTAAAATTATGGGGGAATCAAATTTAATTGAACAGCATTCTTTAATGCAATGTGTTGATAAACCTGTGTTTACGTTACCCTTATTACAATCATATTGATGATTTTTGATTCTATTTTTAAGTTTTTGTTTTGTCTGGCCGATACATACTTTGGGACAGTTGTTACATAGTAGCTTATAGGTAATTCCAGACTTATCTAAGTCAGTGGTCTTGTCTTTAAAATATGGTTAAATCATTCCAAGTGGTTGTAAATGATATCATGTTCAACTCAAAAAATCAGAGTGAAAAGGTATAACATTCTTTAAAAAATATCGAAATTTGATAAACACTTACGTACAAATATACCATGTAAAAAGTTTTCAATTTTTTTAACTTTTTCCTAATTAACTAACACTCGTTTTAAGATTATCTTGATTTTGTCAATAAAAATAATTAAAAAAGTTTTAAATATGAAATATAACAATTGGTAAAAATACAATGATATAATAATAATCTTAATTAATTAAGAAATAAAGCCAATATAAAACACTAATATAAATGGAGTGTTAAAAGTTAAAAGGATACAAATACAGTAATAAAAGAAAAAATATATATTGCAAAAGAAGAATAAATAACAAAACATCATTTAGAGTACATCCATTTTATGTCATAAAAGCTACAGTAGGGATAAATTTCCTCGTAATAACAATAACTTTGTACTTAGAATTCGTCAAAAGAAATAATCATAAGTCTTAAGACTTCCATTGTATATCAAGTGTATGGCATTGTGTTACATACTCTAGTTTAAATTGCTTACACATAGTTTAGAACAATAGCTTTAGTTACTAATTTATCCTTTATCTATTCGCACACACTAACAATTACAAACACATTTTAGCTGTACAAATTAAACTTTGAATCAGATAATAAAAAGTATTTTCTTATAAGATCGTAAATATCCCGCCAACCCCAAAAAGACAGTATAAATTTACGCACCCGTTTTAAAAGTAAATTCGTGTAAAAAAAGATTATTATAAAACTTTGATAACGCCTTATCTTTTCTCTTAAACTTCATCTTTGCAAAAATGGTTCCTTAAAGCAATAAAAACTAAATTGATTACATGTGTCGAAGGCATTGTACGGATGTATGCTACTCTTTTTTATTGCTTTACTTGGTTTAATACGATTTTTTGATGTATAGGTTATGCCCTACACATTCTTGTAAAGAATCTTTAAGAACAGCATGTTTTCTTTAATAAGAAACCAGAAATGTACCTCCAAATCGAATTTACATAGCAATGTTAAACAACAATTTAAATCATTCATTCAGCCAAAATGTCGTTTTATCTCATTTGAGTAATGGTTAGATGAATTTCTTTCCATCTTTACAATTGTTCATTTTGTTTTGACTTTGTGTTACAGCATCTTATTCACTACTATACCTATATTTCTTTTATTTTAATTTTTATGTTATTTGAACTGGTTGTACATACGAGTAAGTACCATGAGGAGGTGGTATATGTAGCACTTGTTTAAATGAATTAATACATAATAATCTCTCATTATTATTTTTGCATTCATCTTTATTCTGATTTCGATCGTTGTCTTAACATAATTAACATTCGAGCTTCCTTTAGATGATGACTGTTTTTGTCGCCCACATTCCGTTGGTCAGTTATTTTTAAGATTCTTCTGTATAAACTAACGAGAAGCATATTGATTAATTCATTTCTTACTGCTAAATTTAATGTCATATTTTCTCTTGAAATTCTTTGCAAATAAAATTTTATTCTAAGTAATGTTTGTATTACCAATTTTTGATGCGGAAACTTTGATTAGTTACGATTTAATTAAAAGCTTTTATTGCAGACTTATACATAAGTAAACAATTAATGAAATTTGAAATTATTATATAACGAAAGTGTCTGGTATTGTTTATACGCAAAATTCAGGAAAATATAAAATTATAATTATACTAAGTGATATAACTAATTTTACTCTGTATAAAGGATTAAGAGAAAGTTTCAAAACATTATTATACAACACCCTTTTTACGTCAAATAGATGATTATTAAGCCAACAGAAAAACACCAAAAACTGCACCAAAAACTTTACTCGGACACGTGTTTCAACAGCTAATCTGTCATCATCAGCGATATTTCCTTTGATTAAGATGGTTTTCAGGTCTACACCACGGAACAGGTTCTTCGAGATTGAAAGTATGATTTCTTTTGTTAAATGTGACATTGTATTTCTTAAATCTTGCCGCAAAGCAGGTGTTTTTCCAAAGTTTATAAAGTTTATGCAAATTTTAATTAGATGATTATTATTTATATTCTTTTAAAATGTATTTTCGTGTATAAATCATTTATTTTAACTGATCACTAGGTACACTAATGAAATTTAAAACTTGGACACCACAATTTCTGAAAACAAAAGTTTGCACATTGTAAAGCGGGCTTAAGGGTATCATTTACAATTCTAACAGCAGGTAGTCTCAGCAGGGGTTATCTTATAGAAGGACTGTAGAATGAATCATTACACTAAGCACGTTTTAGAAAATAGGTAATTTACGTTGCTTACTTAATTTTTTCTTTAAAGAATATATTTGAAGGTATCGCTAATTAAACACCATAGCTCGATTAATTATCGAATCAAAATTTTGTTTAGGAAATGTTTACAAAATAAAATTAGAAATAATTTTGATTTAAAAACGTCTACAAGCAATAACTTTTAAATTAAATCAAAAACTAAACATGGTTATTTGGGTTGACTGATTATTACTTATTTTTAAATAAATCTAACCTACTAATTATTGTAAGTTATTAAAAAAATCATTAAACTCTCTATTCATAATATTTAGTCCTTACAAAATGTATATTTTATGACGTTTCATTTTTTTCTGTAGTTAATATAAAAGTGAAAATAAAAACTAAGGCAATTCTTATTGTCAACGTATATATTTAGTTTTTTGACAAGAATTTATTACATAATTATAATTAAGATACCAAGTTATAGTTTAAAATTAAATGAAAACTTTTTTTTAAATAAAGGTATTACTATATAAATAAATATAAGAAATCAATAATGGGTGTGACCTCCATTATTATTGATACATTCTTGGAGGCGTCTGCTCATTGACGCTATCAAGGTATCAATATAATTAATATTAATCGTTTCCCATGCGGTATCAATGGCTGCAATTAGTGCATTACGGTTTACTGGTATAAAATTTGGCCCTTGTTGTCTTCGGATAACAGCAAGTATTCGAGCCCAAACATTTTCGATAATGTTAAAATCTGGGCTTTTGCTGGCCAGGGTAACAGCTCCAAGTTATTTGCTTGTATCCAGTTGCGCACAACCTGCGAAGTATAGGGTCATCATATCCCCATAGTTAATTATCGAATGTTCCAAGAAAATATATGTAAATAGTAAATGGAATCTACTAACGTAACGTTAAGTCGTTAATTATAGTTACATAACTCTCCTTTCATAAGATATAGTTCATATTAATATGCTTATTGTAAAGCTTCGTACACACCTGAACAACAAACCGAGGAACAAACAGAACAACGAACCGAACGGCAATCGGAACATTAATTTGGACGGTGCTACGTACGAATTTTAGAACAGATTCGCAAGTCCTGATTGTTCCACGAACGGTTTGCGGCGTTCCCGCAACTTGTCGGTTTTTTCTCCGACATCAAAGAAAATGCGCGCGAATGCGTTTGCAGGTTTGGACGAATCTAAACAAAACGGCGAACAAACTTATGCGGGAGAATTAAATTATTTATTTTTTGTCCTCCCTTTTGTGGGTTTGTTGTGTTTTAGGTAATATTATGGAGTTGACAGAAGAAAAATGTTTTAAATTAATCAGTGTTTAAGAATGCAAGAAAAAATGATGTCCCTATTAGCATCATTTGGGCGGGAAATTTCCAAAATAAAAAAAAGCGAAGTAAATTATAATTTTTACTCTTCTTTGTGCGTAAAAAATTTGGTTGGCACTATCTTCTTGTTTTTCGCAATTTCTCTTCTCAATAATAAATATATATGAACTGAAAACTACTGAAAATAATTATGGGAACAGCACAAACGTTCCGTTTGTTGTTCGGATTGTGGAAATCATAAAAGATCGTTTGTCGTTCTGTTTGACTTTCGGTTCGTTGTTATGTTTGTTGCTCGGTTTGTTGTTCAGGTGTGTACGAAGCTTTACAACTTAAGCAACAATTTTTTGGCGAATAAAGATTAGTTTGTGATGTAATATTAGAAGCACGTATGTTATTGCTAAGAAATTATTAAGGAAAAAACGCAATTGCAGTGTAAATATTTATAATTATATATTTTCGAAAGTTTATAAGTCCTCTATTGTAATCTTAATACTTAAAAGAAAATCCTGTCCATTAGCATTATAAGGAAATGGCTTTTACTTTATGAATAAGTTTCAATAACAATAGAATATCCTTGCTTGTTTAATTTACTTCCTTTGAGTCATATTGCTCTAAGGGTTGTTACATTGGTCATTAGAAGTATGTAATAAATAAACAATTACCTACTGTTTGAGAAGGGGTAGTGTGAACCAATAAATAAAGTAAGAAATGTAAATTCCATTTTAGTTTAAAATTTCAAGTGTTGTGAAAATGCCACCTCATCTCGGTGCTGATTTGAAAACGCGGATTGTTTCGGAATTAGCGGCGGGCCGTAGCGTGCGTGAAATTTCACGTATGTTAGATATACCAAAAGCACCGTAGGGCATTACCGAGTAAAATGGAATCTTGAACACACTTTGGAAAGAGCCATCGGAAGTGGTAGACCTAAAGTATCTACACGTGCTCAAGATCTCGAGTTGTTTCATTACGTAACAGAACAACCATTTGCTACATACTCCAGGGCTATAGCAGATACACATTTTCCCGGATGCCGTATAACTGCACAAAAAGATTAAAGGAGATGGGAATAAAGAAGTATAATGCTGCTGCGAAAGAAGTTCTCAGTGACAAAAATATGAGACGTCGTCTGGAATTTGCAAGGCGATATGTGAACGAACCTTTGGAATTTTGGAATCGAGTGATTTTTAGCGACAAAAAAACGTTCAATAGCCGCAACGATGGACCACTAAAAGTTTTTAGAATGGAAGGAACTCGTTACGAAAATAATCACATATGTCCTAAAAAACGAAGTGGTTATTTTTCTGTGAATGTGTGGGGTTGGGTTAGCGCGCGGGGTCCAGGAGTTTGTTGGGCTATCGATGGACGTCTTGATTCTGCTGCGTATTTAGATATTTTGAAAACTATTATGAAACCTTCAGTCAAAGTGTTTTATCCAGACGAAGATTATATTTTCCAACAAGTAAGTATTCTTATTTCACTATACTTTCTCCAAAAATAGTTCGGGATCTGTTGAATTAACATTTTCATAATGTATTTTGTTATTAAAGGACAACGCCCTATTCATACTTCGCGGGTTGTGCGCAATTGGATACGAGAAAATAACTTAGAGCTGTTACCCTGGCCAGCAAAAGCCCAGATTTTAACATTATCGAAAATGTTTGGGCTCGAATACTTGCTGTTATCCGAAGACAACAAGGGCCAAATTTTATACCAGTAAACCGTAATGCACTAATTGCAGCCATTGATACCGCATGGGAAACGATTAATATTAATTATATTGATACCTTGATAGCGTCAATGAGCAGACGCCTCCAAGAATGTATCAATAATAATGGAGGTCACACCCATTATTGATTTCTTATATTTATTTATATAGTAATACCTTTATTTAAAAAAAAGTTTTCATTTAATTTTAAACTATAACTTGGTATCTTAATTATAATTATGTAATAAATTCTTGTCAAAAAACTAAATATATACGTTGACAATAAGAATTGCCTTAGTTTTTATTTTCACTTTTTATATTAACTACAGAAAAAAATGAAACGTCATAAAATATACATTTTGTAAGGACTAAATATTATGAATAGAGAGTTTAATGATTTTTTTAAATAACTTACAATAATTAGTAGGTTAGATTTATTTAAAAATAAGTAATAATCAGTCAACCCAAATAACCATGTTTAGTTTTTTGATTTAATTTAAAAGTTATTGCTTGTAGACGTTTTTAAATCAAAATTATTTCTAATTTTATTTTGTAAACATTTCCTAAACAAAATTTTGATTCGATAATTAATCGAGCTATGGTGTTTAATTAGCGATACCTTCAAATATATTCTTTAAAGAAAAAATTAAGTAAGCAACGTAAATTACCTATTTTCTAAAACGTGGTTAGTGTAATGATTCATTCTACAGTCCTTCTATAAGATAACCTTTGCTGAGACTACCTGCTGTTAGAATTGTAAATGATACCCTTAAGTCCGCTTCACAATGTGCAAACTTTTGTTTACAGAAATTGTGGTGTCCAAGTTTTAAATAATATAATTTCGGGTCCGCGTCTTAAGATATTTAAGACCAAAAGTCGCAAAAATCGCTAATATTTCGTTTCCTGTGCCTTAAATGACATTTTTACCTATTATGAAAATTGTAGAGTATAAAATATGCAACTTTTATATAGCTTTTTTTTTATACGAGTAACCGTTTTCTAGATACAGCTTAATGCACGGTCAAGCATGTGTAACGATTAATCGTACGTTTTAAGAAGATAATACTTCACTAAATATGACACTCATAAAATATAAAATCAGCGACCACAAAAACCCCCGAGTAAGAAGTTTCAAGCGAATACGTGCAATTTTTATTTTTTCTTCCGCCATATTGGATCCGCCATTTTGAATTTTTAAAATCTATGGTCGGATTCGTAATCAACGACCCCAAAAACTCCCGAGTGACAAGTTTCAAGCAAATTTGTCAATATTTAGAAAAGTTTAAAAGTTGAGTTTGCCACTCAAAATCCACAATGTTTTTGAGGTTAGAAACAAAGCATGACGTGATGGGGCAAAACAGACTTCGGATTTGTGCTCAGCAACCCCAAAAACATATATAATACATCAGGTTTGGTGAAAGGAACCCTACATCGATTTTTTTTGTGGACCTGTGTTTAAATATTAATTAATTAAAATAAGTAACTTAGTTATTTACATTTAATTAATAATAATATAAGTATTGAAAAATTTATTGCCCAAAGAAAAAATACATAATATTTTTTTGGCGTAAAATTTAAATAAGATATACAATGTAGAATTAAAACAGTAGATTATTTTACTAGGAGTTAAACAATATTTAAGTGTTGAGCTTAAAGTTTGCTGTCAGCCGTGACAGCAAATTAAACGAAAAATTATATTTTTTAACCCAAGTGAAATATATTATTTCTTCTTAAGCGTTAATTACTAGTTTTCATGTGTTATTTTTAAATTTTCGAGATTCTCGAGTGTTATAGTGACTTATTATTCTGGATGAATCAAGTTGGTACTTTACTGTTACATTCATAATATGGCATAACCGAGACACCAACCTCTAAATAGTAGTTGCCAGTAGTTTAATAATATGCCGTTTTAATGTCGCTTGAAGAAAATAGTAGATTATTTTACTAGGTGCCAAGTGAAATATACTATTTTTTTCTTCAAGCGTTTATTGCTGGTTTTCATGTGATATTTTCAAATTTTCGAGATTCTCAGTGTTATAGCGACGTTTTGTTCTAGACGAATCAAGTTGGTATCAACTTTCACTCTTTGTTTTGTGCATGTACATAACCTTAACAGTTGTCTAATTGTAATTACTGGATGTATGAAATAAAATGGTAACATAAACAATGAAATAATAATACTATTCTGGACTTCCATTGTCTATATTTTATTTTAATAGAATAAACACAACGTTTCAATTGCTATTGAATCTACAATCGTCTTCAGGTAAATACTAACAAACTTAAAGACTACTGTAACTTATATACTAATACAAAGTTAGTGAAGCGATCAAGTGTACAAAGTTAATGAAGGGGGACGTTACCGTAAACTAAGATTAGTCAGGCGTCTAATTAAGGGTTTCCACACATTGTTATTCTCTACGCTGGGTTAACTAAAGACATTCTTGTTGTTTTCGATAAACGCTGCTTCTTTAAATTTTCTCTTATACCAGTGCTCTTCTCGGGGTATAATTCTTGCCTCCGACCATTTTATTTTGTGATGTTTTTCCCAGGAGTGTTGGGCAATGCCAGAATTCAAAGTCTCTCCTCTCTGCGTATGGGTTTTATGTTCCTTCAACCTGATATCTAAGAGTCTTTTACTTTCCCCTACGTATGACTGGCCGCATTCACATGGGACTTCGTAGATGCAATTCTTGGAGTCACGACTGTTGTCTGGTCTAGTTTTGGAGATCATGCTACCAATAGTTCTTGATGATCTGAATACCGTGTTAATGTCATAATTTCTTTCTATCCGTTTTATTTTCTCAGATAATCCTTTGACATATGGAATGCTGAGTAGTGTTTTGGGTTTCTCTTCGGTCATGGCTGGTTGGTTCTTAGAGAGTTGTAGAGCAGTTTCAACCACTCGTTTCGGGTAACCATTTTGTTTAAGGTCTCTTCTGATGTTCTTGATTTCTTCTTGTAGTCCTACTTCTGTATTACATAGTCTGTGAGCTCTGTCGACTAAAGATTTAATAATCCCTTTCTTTGTTGTTCCACTGTGATTGGAGTCGTAATTCAGATATTGGCCGGTATGAGTTGGCTTTCTGTAAACTGATGTCACAATATCCTCATTGTTTCTTTTGCGAGGACGTCCAAGAATGGTAGTGAGTATTCCCTTTCTTTCTATATGGTGAATTTGATGGATGGCTTAATGTTGTTCAGGTGGTGTAGAAAAAGGTCTAGCTGACGGTCGCTATGGTTCCAAATTATGAACGTATCGTCTACATATCTGAGCCATAATTTTGGTTTAAATCTCGCTTTTTCCAGTGCTTGGACCTCGAACCAGTTTATGTAGATGTTGGCGATTACCGGTGAGAGAGACGAACCCTTAGGAAGACCGTCGTCTTGTGCAAAGAATTTATCCTTTAATTGGAATTATGAGTTCCTGAGGCAGCATTGTAGAAGTTCCATTATCCCCTTAACCGGTAGCAAAGTTCTATTATGTAATTCCTCGTCCTCTAGCAACTTCTTCTGAATAACTTATAAAGATTCTTCAACCGGAACATTAGAGTAGAGGCTTTCTACATCGAAGCTGACAAAACGATCTCGTTTTTGTAGTTCTACAGACTCAAGAATCTCTAAGAAATATCTGGAATCCTTCACAAACGATGGGCTGCCATCTTGAAGTGGTCGTATGCCATCTTGAAGTGGTCCATATGTCAAAGGATTATCTGAGAAAGTAAAACGGATAGGAAGAAATTATGACATTAACACGGTATTCAGATCATCAAAAACTATTGGTAGCATGATCTCCAAAACTAGACCAGACAACAATCGTGACTCCAAGAATTGCATCTACGAAGTCCTATGTGAATGCGGCCAGTCATACGTAGGGGAAACTAAAAGACCCTTAGATATCAGGTTGAAGGAACATAAAACCCATACGCAGAGAGGAGAGACTTTAAATTCCGGCATTGCCCAACACTCCTGGGAAAAACATCACAAAATGAAATGGTCGGAGGCAAGAACTATACACCGAGAAGAGCACTGGTACAAGAAAAAATTTAAAGAAGCAGCGTTTATTGAAAACAACAAGAATGTCTTTAGTCAACCCAGAGTAGAGATTAACAATGTGTGGAAAACTTTAATTAGACGCCTGACTAATCTTAGTTTACGGTAACGTCCCCCTTCATTAACTTTGTACACTTGATCGCTTCCTTAACTTTGTATTAGTATATAAGTTACATTAGTCTTTAAGTTTGTTAGTATTCACCTGAAGACGATTGCAGATTCAATAGCAATTGAAACGTTGTGTTTATTCTATTAAAATAAAATATAGACAATGGAAGTTCAGAATAGTGTTATTATTTCAAACATAACATTAGTCTAAACCATTCAATAAACAATGAATATAAGTAAAATGTATGTCTTGCGACACCTCGTGTAAACATTGACACGTGTGAATAGTATAAACTAAGAAAAATGTCAACAAGTTAATTGTAACGACATGTGTGTGTTAAAGTGCAAAGCGCTATCTAAGCGATAGCTTTAATGCTTAAAACACATGTTGTCGATAAAGCCAAGTATAACTTGTACAGAACCCCACATGCAACGAAAGTTGGCATGTTTCTTAGTATAAACAATGAACTACAATTTTCATGTCAATAAAATAAATGTAATTCAAAATAACTTTTGGAAAAAAAAGCATATGCTTATTTTTCAACTTGTGACGGTATTATTTTGCTAATAATTGATTTATAGACCAATTTCATCCTACAGTATAGACAGCCGTGTTACACTCATGCGTTTGAATATAAATTTTTGTATTGAAAAATCTTCTGGGGATTTTAGTTATTTGAAATTGCCAGTTCTGACAATTTATCTTAATTTGCTCGCAAAAGTTATTCCTTATTTCCTATTTACTCAGCGTCGTAAAAAGGTGTACGTGAAAAATGTTGTCTAAAAATTGAACAATTAGACATGTGCTTTGTAGTATCGATTGAACTAAAATCATCCTATTCAACTTAGGGAATAAGTATTGTTCCTGTGTAAGTACCTTTTTTTTACTTTCATTTGTTTTAATAAAATATTTGACACCACCCAAGATAAGCCTGTTATCTGGTTCTTCGTGAGCAGCCCAGCAACTGTTATCAACGGAGTCTATTTTGGTTTGTTCGTTTTTGTTATTGAATAATAAAATACTAGATTTGGATACGAAAGCTGACATTTCTGCCGATTAACTGTTGAACACCAAAGACTTTCTATTTATACAAGCTAAGTTAATTCTTTTATGCATGTCATTCATAAACTTTGTGGCGTTATATGTATACGTACCGCGGCCGTGAGTTTAGCAACGTACCTTTTTGGCGCTGTATAGATAATTTTGTAAACTAGAAAGATCTTTCCAAGTACCTGATTAATTTTGTGCGCTATTAACCTATTTAAATAATCGGCCAAGGTCCGGTACTTCCCGTAATTGTTGTCAAGTACATTCCGAACAATATTTGCCACGTGAACTCGGTGAATCGCTTGCATGGAATAATCGGTGCTACGACTGTCAAAATTTTATAATACGCTAACCTATTTGAGGCGTTTGTGCCTCCAATTATTATTTGTGCCTTAACTCGCTCTCGTGAATTATTATTATTTTATAACTATATTTTGCTATTAATTCTAGATTATATTACGTATTGTTGTGTCTATGTGTTTGTATGTGTGTTAATTGAACTCTAATCGCTATAAGAATATACATATTTCTATCAACGTACGGTTTGTTTTTGTGTCTACGAGTTCCTAGTGGCTCTAGAATATTTCTTATATAAAATCCTAGGTTGCGCCTTATAAATTCTTCGTGTAGTATAGAAGCCTTCATTTTGAACAATTCTCAATAAGCCCACGACCACTTTCGACTAAGAGGAGCTGCCGGCAAGGCTTTCTAACACTGCTATATTTTTGAGTTTGTTTACCAATAAACCGTAACAAACTATATTAAAGGTGCAATTATAAAGTGCACAAATTTGCAGATTTGAGCTACCGTTGGTAGTAGTGTCCAACGACAAATTTTTTTCTTCTGAAAACAAATTATTTGTGACGGAAGATTCTGAAATGGGAAACAATTCTTCAGCATTTTGTGGTATTAGTGATATGAGACGTTTTGAAATTTCTGATGGAATCGTTAATGATTGTTGTTGCAACATACTTTTTGACGTACTTGACAGTGATGTTTCAGTACACTCGATTTGGCAATGCTCTGGGAAGGATAAGATTGTTGCTGCTGCTTTCTTCTTATTTGACAGCGATTCATTAATGTATCATTCAGCAACACTTGTAGATTTCCATCCGCCATGTCGTTTCAATGATGTAATATCTGCATCGCCGTTAATTATGAGTGTTGCAGATGTCCTTCGTAGACAATGTCCAGTATAAGCTGCCGGTTGTTGTAATTATAAGTACGTTGCAGTACCTCTTGCCACTTGAGAAATTTTATGTATTCCCATTACAGTTCGATGACATTTACCATTTTGATATTTTACAAAAATCTTGGGTTGTCGAAATTAGTTGGACAAAGCGCTATAAATTGTCGACAACACTTTAGATAGAAGTCTCCAATAATGGTAAATGAACGAGCAGTTTTTGTTGTATTGTTTACGATTTTTAGTGAAATAAGTTGGTCTAGGTCTTCGATGTTATTGACAGTTAGATGTAGCAGTTCATCACAACGACAAGCTCCTTTGTTGCTAAATAAATTTGTTGTAAAATTGTTCTTTTGTGAAAACTTTTGATTTTTTAGATATATATTCTTCTCCGTTCTTTTTAAGGAAAGCTATTAACTTTTTGTGCGATTCTAAATTAATGTTATGTTTTATGTTAAAATTAGTCAATACTTTGAGAACCGCTAAAGTAAAATCCTTTAAACTAGGTATAGCCGTAAAGAGAATCGAAAGACCTTTCAAACAAAGTATAACTCGACCCACTATTCCATTTAAAATGTTCCCCCTGGCAATCTAAATTGACGTGTCCAAGCATTTTCTGTTTAAAATCTTTAAGAACCCGACATGGCCGCCGTTTCGTTTTTGTTTAGCCACCCTGTAATATAATTTATGATGTAAATAATTAAGTTACTTATTTTAATTAATTATGAATAACTAATTATTAGAAGATAAATAGTAGCCGTTATTGACACTTTTTAGTGAATAATTAACTTCTTACAACGTACGATTAATCGTTACACATGCTTGACGGTGCATTAAGCTATATATGGCAGTGTACTGCGCACTCTTGACGCTGTATCTGAAAAACTGTTACTCGTATAGAAAAAAGATTTAATAAAAGTTGTAGAGAATTTTATACTCTACAATTTTTATAACAAATAAAAATGTCATTTAAGGCACAGGAAGCAAAATATTCGCAAAAAAAACGATTTTTGCTATCTTTGACCTTCAATATCTTAAGACGCGAACACGAGATTATATGAGACTCTTGAGACAATATTTAAAAAGCCAAAACAAAAATTAATACTAATTTACAGTTTATTATCTTGTGTCTGTTTGAGTATTTGTCAAATTGTGCTAAACAGACTCACTAAAATGTGTAGTTCCAACGGTACTGTGTCTGCTCTGGCCTGTCCAATAATACTCCTATACGTGAGCATACCTGATCACGTCGAGTAAAGGCTTTATGTTGTGTGTCTGATTTTGGTTTTCTTTGATTTCTACAGCAGGGTCAAAGCACACTTATTGACGCAATAAATTGATGTGTATGTTATTATTATTATTTCTATGGCAACTTTTTCAAAATAATCAGTAATGCGTTTCCATAGCTATAAAACTGTTCGGAAATATCAACAAAAGTTTTTCCTTTATTGTACTCTAACACCATCTTTGGTTTTATTATTCGTTTTTTTTTTTTTGATCAAACTCATCGTTTTGCCAGTGTGTTTATTAGACAGCATTAAAACATTTTGCTTGTCCCTCTATTTGAAAATTGTAATTCCGTCAACATCTTCTTCTGCAACAACTTGACCTATCGTTAATTTCTTTTAATAACGTTTTTTGGAAATCATCTTCTGTTTTTTTGGAGCGTCCCCGCTAAATAGGTTTTCCGGTTCATCAGTTTACAGGCAAGGTCTAAACTCGTATAATAATTGTCTGTTACTGCAGTTCGACCAAAATCTAGTAGTTTTTTACTTCAATCTATAACTATATTTGTCGGAACAGACTGCCTTCCATCAGCCTGCTTGCCACAATACACCTTCATGCTGTATGTGTACCCTTGGTTACAACACAACCTAAACACTTTGATTCCGTACTTATGTGCTTTCTGGGGGATGTACTGGTAAAAAAACATTCAACCTTAAAATGGTATTAGGCATTCGTCAACACAAAAAGTTGTTACGGTTCAAATGGCTCGAACTCAAACGTAGGTCGCAAGCCTTCTAAGTAACGGTTGTCGTGAGTTGCACGTTCAATCAAATTTTCCGCGCACGCTACGCTTTTTCCCATTGGTGGATCCGTTATTTCACAAAATCTATTGAGACGACAAGCGTACATTGTGTGATTTTGCTTCTATTAGGCGTTTTTGGCGTGCTTCGTAAAGCTAAAAGTTTACACAAAAAATGTTAATGTGGCTTCAATAATTCCAAGTTAAATTGATGTGTAAATATAAATCCGACCGAAATTGCCGTAAATTGCTTCTTTTTCTATTTCTTTTGTTGTTTCGTCGTTGTGTTAATTCTAATTACAACGTATGTTTTAGCACTTGTTTTGACCTCATACTCTACTCATGTATTACCATCGAGATAATTCCTGGGGGGCTGGAGCAATAAGTTAAGAATCCTTCGCTATAAAAACGTGACAACTACCACGGTTTCGCCTACATCAAATCTGCCAACGGCCGATGAACTCCACCGGCTGAGGGTCGTTCACGCTGCGTGCCTGCTACTTCGAGGGAGCATCTCTGCTTTCTGAACTTTGTCGTCTAGTTCTTCTAAGGGAAATCCTGTAGCTACCGATTTTCTAATAGCTGTCAACTGTTGTCGTTAGCAAGAACCTCCCTTATCGTCAGTACACAGCTAAGTTTATTGTTTAAGGAATTTATTCATTTTACATGTGTGTGAAGCTCACGTACATATGACATTAAACGGTTTGAATCCCTAATATATAAACAAATTTTTTTATTTGGGGTAGATTCTATCCAACGACGTTCGGGTTTGTATCTACTAGCTCCATAAGAGCTTGGGCGCTTACGATAAAGTGGGTGAAGCTAAAACAAAAACCCAACTCACCGACGACTAAGCCGAACACTGCTGCACTAACTATTATAAATACGTGATCTTACATAACTTTAGTGGGTTATTTTGAGCCAACTAGTATTGTTCTTTTTTTCTAGGTTGTATCGCTAGAGCCGTCACTTTCTTTTATTTTTATTTGTGAACCCCAACCGTTACAAAGTATAATCTAATGGAACATCAGTTTGACTATTCTCAATAAACATGTCTATGAGAGACTGAATTTTATGATCTCTGCTTGTATTACTTCCGGATCCTTATTATTTGAAAAATATAACATAGTGAACAAAATTTTAAACTTGTTTCTAGCCATAGTATTTAGACAGATTATTAGTCTAAAAAATTTGTCATTTGACCAATAAGATCTTATACTATTTCCATGTATGCGAGAAGTCCAAACAAAATTTTTATTTCTACTTTTGTGGTCGGAACCCAGGCATGTTTCCGTGAATGTTGTGCAGTATCAACTAATTCGTCTGTAAGGCATTGTGTCGCAAACAAATTCGTTTCATCTAAGATTTTATTCCATATTTAGTCTTCGATAAAAATGGAATAAAAATCATATAGTGATTTGTCTTGTAGCAATGCGGTAACTGCATCATTGATACCTCTTAAACCAATACACGGTAAAATCATCTGATTCTCTTGGACTGGTCTAAACTCATTTGATCCAATTACTGGTTCATTGCTTTCAGCGCCTCATTCCATTACAGTAAAATCATCTTCTTGATTTCGGTGGTTTTCTCTTTGATCAATGTCCATTAGTGTCTTAATTATTTGTTGGTAATTCGGTCGATTCTTCTTCATGATAGCCATCCGAATATTCATTTAATCGAAAAAGAGAATACTCTAAGTAGTCTGAATCATAAAATGATTCTAGAAAGGTTGAAATATTTGTAACAATTAGTATTGGTTGATTACAATCATATTGAAGAATTTACAAAACTTAAAATTGGTTCATTTACAAAATTCGTATGAACAAATTAGTTTTGAAAGGAAAGAACTGCCAACCATATTGACTAATAAATCAAGTTTTTAATTTAATTAATTTCCTCAATATAATAGCATATTTATTATCGTCGTATGATTTTACAACTCACCGTAAGTTAATTGTTTTTCCTCAGCTAACTTTACTAATGTTTTAGCTGTGTTGCTCATAGAGGCGTTTACTGAACAACTACACGTGCTTTTATCAAAACGTTTTATTATCAGATGCAGGTTCAGACTTGTCTTCTAACAAGAACCTGTCTACTAAAGGTGTCCGTTTTGGCCGTGTGTCTGTGTCTAAAAATTGTGTCTGCTTTCACCTATTGTAGAAACTTTTTATCACAAAGCCAGTGCAGTCACCGAAGTCTGTTTTATATTTTTAAAGATTTTGCAGTTTAGAATCAACATTTTTAAAAATTAGCGGCAAACATAGCAGTAATTTAAAAAAAAACAATAAAGCTCTTTGTAATGAAAATATCAAAATTTTTCATGGCACTCCACGTGTTAAATGTCGGTTTATTTTATTACGTTAAATAGCGTTGAAATCGACTAATACGACATTTTCTGACAATTTCCGCTTTATCATTTTCTTCAATTGGCTTCGACGGTGGTACATGTGTTCTTTGTTACTGAAAGAGGTAAATACTTTCTTTTATTAAATAAATTTTTGAATTATTTAATTGCTTGTAGGTCGTGTAGTGCAGAACATTAACTGTCAGTCAGCTATAGACAATCCCAATCATTTTCTGAAAGGTTTTATTAAGTTCAGGATCAGCGCTCCTAAACTTAAACTACAGCTAATAAAAATCTTAAGCGCTTTATACACCTATAAGGGAATAGACAGAGTTAATAATATTAATAATTACAATAATTATGGAAAGAAGTTGCATTCGATGTGCACTGGGATGTATAGTGCTGACTATCGAGGCCATTATTCTCAAACAAACAGAGACGAACAAGCGAAATCTCAACATTTTGAACATCGACTATAAAAAAGCATATGATTCTGTCAACATAACTGGCTCATCAGGATTTTCCGGGTATACAAAGTGAGTTCATTAATCATCACCACCTTAGAACATCTAATGCGACAATGGAAAGCAAATCTGTATGTATCCAACCAATACTTTTCATTTATCAGCAATGAGAAGAGAGACTCGTTGTCTCCAGTATGGTTGTGCTTGGCGATGAATCCATTGTCAACGGTACTTAACAAATATGGAAGCGGATATAAAATAAACACGAAAAACAATGGGTGGATATGTCACTTACTATACATAAACGGCCTTAAATTATACGGAGGTAAGCATAGCTCACTTTACTAATAACTGAAACATTTATGTCATTTGGACTGACAAATGTGCCACAATACACATCAAAAGGAGAAAAATCAATTACGAACAACAGCCAATTTACAACAACCAAAAACTTAAACGGGGGGACACCTTGGTGGTTTGCAAAAATAACATGAAACAAAACTTATAAACACATGGTGAATGAAAACAACCTCATTAGAGCAATCGACTGGCGAGCTGGTATGGCACATTAATCTAGAGATCGACAGAATCACAAGAACGATTGTCACCAAATTCCGGTTTTTCACCCTAACTCTTCCATCAATAGATTGTACATTCCTCATCAATAGTAAAAAAACATTAGCAAAAAAATCTTTCATTCAACAACTCGCTTTTAAAGTTGGTAGTCAGAAATATACACCCCTTGACTTAAGCCCAGAAAATCAAAAACCAGCGGCAATATCCTTACAGGAAATTAGACAAAATTGGTACCAACAGCCGTTATAAGAACGCTACGCTAAATCCAATGCAGTATATAAAGTATGAAATCGGTAAAGTCTGTTGCAAATGGGATATTGAATCCGAAAACAAAAAGATTTACATTTTACTAGTAATTAAATTTAAACATCCCAAGTCTTTTGCTTGCTTACGATTCCATGCACTCCTTCGACGTTTAATAGGTAACACCTACTTAGAATTAAGATTATTCTTTTATGCCTGTTAAGATCGATTTTATTTAATTAATTTTGGTCTCGTATTCAAAACACAAATTTTCTTCTTTTAAATTAAATACGTTTATTGCCTACTTGACTATTATTTAACATCGTTAAGAATTTAAAATAAATCTACATAAATATTTGTCAATCACACTAATACTTGTTAATTTCTAAGTTAATACTGCATAACTTATTCACGTGACTTAAGGTAAGAAATGTTTTTGATAATTGTTCAGACGTTCAATTTCACCAAATTTTTATGCTTTTTTTTTACTTTAAAAATGTCTTGGCGACCTTGTAACTTTCTTATCTATTATAATTAAAAGTTCTATTACTTAACCACATATGTGTAGTGTGGGTTGTCGCTACTCCAGTAATATTTATTTAAATTGAGTTTAGATTTCTTTTACTCTTGCTTTAAGATATTTAAAACGTTTCAAAAGCAATAAAAAGTTGTGTGTTGTATTTCAACTAATTATTGCACTTGAACTAAATGTAGTATAAATTTTTTCGACTTGTCGTAGAACTTCAAACGTAATTTAATTCTAATGTTGTGTTTGTTTGTATAACGGGTGTTCAAATAAAAAACTGCAGCGTAAAAAAGAAATATATATTTTATAAGACAAATGAGATAAATATTAAAACCACAAAAGAAAATATTTGTTCGCTTTAAAACCATAATTTGCTCTATTAAATTTAAAACCGTATTTTATGTGCAATATAAATTAAGAACACAAAAATTATGTTATTATTTAAAAAAAACCTAAAATTGTGGTTATAATATAACTTCTATAATAAATGGTTTTGTAGTCAATGCATTTAATGGCTTTTCTAATTAAACTTAATTAATGTAGATACAATTTAGTTTGAACGTAATTGTGTGGTATTACGGAATTGTTGTTTAATTTCGGACTCGGTATTTGTTTTGTATTGTATTGTAATAACTAAAAGAAAAAATAGAATATTCTAAATAATGTCAAGAATTGTAGGAAGCAAAGCTTTCTGTTTTGATTTTATTTTTTTTAACAAAATGGCGATACATAATTATAGATTAAACTCTAACATAAACTGTTAGTTGTGAAATTACTTAAAAATGTAGAAAAAAATTAATTCAATTTTTACGTAATTTGAAGGGAGTATGCACATAACATACAATAGGGTATAAACGTATATAATGTAGCCGCAAATGGAGTGAAAATAGCGCCCCCAAGTGGTTGATCCATAACTTAATATGTATGGCGGTAAATGTAAAAAATAGAATGAAATAAGTAACGCACATTACATCAACCTTCTTTTGTTCCACATTTTAATGAAAATTGTTACCTATAAAAATACAATCGTTGAGTCAGTATCTTCTAAAGAGTGAAGGGGCAATTAATGTGAAATAACGCCATTCAATAAACAATACTAACAAATTTTTTATTTAACATCAAAACATACAATGTACTTAAAACTAGATAAACGCGCCTAATAATGTCTTCGCATTTATTGTTAATTTGAAACATTTTGAAAGTCTCGATATTTTTTTAAATACTTTTCATATGCTAACACTTTTACAGCATCTAAACAATTGTTTTTGTATATTTTCTCAAATTTCGAACTTCGTCCCTTATTCGAAATCGATGTCGCTTGGAAGTGAAATCAGTACAATTCATTACGCAACAACGCTTTGTTTTCATGGGCACTTCCATCATTGAGACTTATTTATTACACTCCACGCACAGTCAAAATTTATCTGCAGTTATTTATTTACAAACGCACAAACAATATATTTACAAACTAAAACTTAAAAGCTGAAACAATTAGCATTGTCAAACTCATTCTAATGTCTAATATTTTTTTAAGTTTTCTCACCTAGTAACCACATAAAACACCCAGCAACGGAGAAAGCTTCTAAAGCAACTTTTATGGGCTTTGAGATCTCTTATCAATCGAATGCTTAGTGGAAAGATTCCGGAGAACATAACACCCATTCTCTACAAAAAGCCACTGCGAGCTTTAGACAAAAAGTTGGAGGGATAAGGCTCATGACAGTTGAAAATACTTTTAAAATACTAGCAGCTAAATTTGAGTGTGCCTCTGTCCAGGATATTTTGGGAAAAATCTTCGACCAAAACAAGTTGGTTTCGGTTCCAAAGGAAGGTGTGAGGCTGTTGTACACACCGCAACAACTTTCCTAAAGAATAAAACTTGTTCTAACAAAGTGCTGTTGAAAGTGGAATTTAAGAACGCTTTTAATTCCGTACAAAGAGACCAAATGCTAACCCAGATCAAAATCCAGTCTCCAACTTTGTAGTTCCTTCTCTGACAATGCTATTCAAGACAATCGTCTTTGTTTTTTAGAGGCTGTGTATATGCTCTTAAGTAGGTGCACAACAAAGGGATCCTTGTGGGCTTTTGGCTTTCTCTCTAACCATCCAGCCAATAGTTGATTGCTTAGAATCAGAATTCAATGTCTGCGGTATTTAGATGACGGCACTATAGCAGGGGAAGAACGAACAGCCCTCAAAGATTTTAAGTTCTTAGTTGAAAATGACAATCTCTTGAGCTTCAAATTAACTCCTCAAAGTGCGAGCTGTTTTTTGGACAGGAATGGGTTCGACAATTTTACAAAACTTCCGGATTTTCCCCTGGAATCAAAATTTTAAAAGAAAATATCTCGCTTTTGGGTTCGCCTTTAACAGAATAAGCCACAGAAAGTATTATGGAATCCAAACAGAGTAAAATGACCTTGCTTTTCGAGCAAATTGCATGACATTGCTCATTTCTTGTTAAAAAGTTGACTGAGCGTGTCGAAGTTAACGTGCCTTTTGCACCGCTATATGGTTTTGATAGAATAATGGTAAGATTTGAGACGTCAATAAAATCTTTCGAGATCCTCACAAATACTACTTTAGATTTAAACTTGGTCACTTCCCATTCGTAATGGAGGAATTGGAATAAGGAAAATTAGTTATTTCTGCCCTCTTGCTTTTTGTCATCCGTCAATAGGACTTATAGCCATGTCGCTTTTATGTGCCCCACAATCTCAGATGTGACTGATTTGCCCTATCATACATGCTCTAGAAAAGTGAAATGTTTTCAATACTCACACACTCAAACTCGTTCAATTTCAAAAAAATTGGAATCAAATTACCTACAAAAGAATATAATCAGTGACTAAAGGCGGTATTCATAGTTGCTTTTCAAGCATTGACGAAGATTTTCTGATTCTAATTCTTAAGATAATCTTTATAATTCAGAGTCCTAAAATAAGCAAATCTTATTGTTTTCCTAATAAGACCATCTTGGCTAAGCAAAACTTTTTTGAAGATCGTCTTATTACATTTCATAGTGACATCTTATTGGACAAAAGACGAGACTTAAGAATCACTGATTTCATAAACAAAAATTCATTCTCATTTGATTTCTTATTTGCTAATAAGACAATCTTCAATTAAATTCAGTCCGACCTCGACTTGAGAATTTTCTTTATGCTGTGATTGTCATAAATCAACTGTCACATAAAACCGACGAATAAAATATGGAAGAATATTTCTTTTTTCCTAAAGATTCGGATAGTGACGATAATGATAATGGTGGGGTTGGGCGTTTGCCGAAGCGCTATATTAGAGACGGAATCAATCCATTTGAACGAAATCGCGATGACGAGTTTAAACGGAGATACCGGTTTAGTAAGGTTGATGTTCTTTATGGAGTGTTACCTTTGGTGCAAGGAGCACTTCAGAAAAAAAGCAATAGAGGCCTTCCAATACCACCAGTGCAACAGGTTCTAATTTGTTTGAGATTTGTTGCAACCGGAAGCTTTCAAGTAAACTTATATAATTCAAACAAAGTAATTACTGATTATACTAGAATTTTTCATTACATGCAAATGCGCTGCAGTCCGCGGACTAAGAACCGACATGGCTAACCGTTAAATAATAAATAAAAATAGAAGATTAAAATATGTAAGATAGATAAGAAAGTTAATATTGCAAGTAGTTAGGTTACCGATTGATACGAAATGCATTTAATAAAAAATTCTAGTTTAGAAGTACATATTTTTTTATTTTTGCTTTTAAACCTAATGACACCCGTTTGGAAAATAGAAGATTGTTTGCAGAGTTGGGAAGAAATGGAGCAGCAGTTAATGGACTTCCTGCTATTGACGGAGCAATTGACTGTACCCATGTTAGATTAACCCACAGTGTTCTTCGAAGATTACCGAAACAGAAAGGAATATTTTTCGTTAAATGTTCAAGCTGTGGTTGGGCCACGAATGGAATTTTTAGATATCGTTCCTAAATGGGCAGGCAGCGAATTTTTAGAAATTCTAGGATGCATATGCAATATGCCACGGGAATTTTAGATGGTTGTCTAGTGGGAGATAGTGGATATCATGCTTGCATTTTTTGTTAACACTAATTTTAAATACGCAGGATAATGCGGATGAAGTTTATAATACGGTCCAAAGACGAACCCGGGAAATAGTAGAATGGGCGTTTGGTATTTGGAAACGAAGGTTTCAGTGTTTGTCAAAAGGTCCTTCAAACAGGCTGATATGTACTACTTCAATAATTGTTGGGTGTGCTGTTTTGGATAATTTATCTTTAATGATCGATGATGATCTTCCACAAGATGTTAAAAATATAGTTGAAGATGAAGAAGTACCTGTAGATCTTCCACAATGGCAACTAGCAAAAGAGTTGGCTCGACGTAGAGCGCTTATACAACGATTGTATATGTAGGAATAAAAATAATAAAACAGATTCTGCAATGAAATTAAACTTTTTTTAGAAAACACAAGACTCGATAAGAAAATGAAAAAAAAAATAGATTATTCCAGCATTCTTTTTAACTTTAACTCCACCTACTGGGCCTTCGCTTCCGCTTCTTTCAATTCAAATTTTTGCAACTCCAACAAATGATTTTTTTTTATTTCGTACAATTCCTTCTCATATTGGAATTTTAATTGGTATAATTTTTTTTCTTCCTCAATTTAGCACAGCAAAATTTTCGACTCAATTTCCATTCTTCGCCGTTTAGTGCCTTTTTTAGTTTCTGAGTGCTTATTCTTCGAAATCAATAGTGGCTTTCCTTCTGAGTATAAAAATGAAGAAATTAAGAGACCACTTTCTAAATTTTCATCTTGCCGTGCTAATTTTGGAGACGCTTCTATGTCCTCAGGCTCCAGGCTTTGCTCGGTAGCATTGGTATCACTCCGCTTTTCAAATTTAAATATCTCATTTTCAATAGTTTCGCTGCTTTCTAGCAAAATAATTACAATATTAATTTCTATTTTATGATTACAATTAAGTGCTTACTTAAAAGCTCATCATCGAACATATTAGATGAAAACAAACTGGGGGCCGTTGTCATCAAATGTGGAGCAATAGCCGCCACATCGGGATCAATCGATGCAGGCGACGATTCAGGACCCCCGCCGGTTTTCAACTTATTTTGTTTTTCTTTGGTAAGGGCCTCCCTCTGAGTATGTTTCATATTAGACCACAACTTTTTTAATTGAACAATAGTTCTCTGCAAGATAAGAGCATGTTTAAATAATGTACAAATGTACAATTTCTTACTTCTTCGTTAATATCGCGGCAGTTGTTGTACTCTTCGGCGATAGTTTTCCAAGCTTTTTCTTTTTTTTTAGTGTGACGCCGTCGCTTTTTTAGTTTCTACAATTTGATGTCGTTTAAGAATTTCCAGAAAGACTTTTTTTTCTATGGCAGAATAGTGCTTCATCGTTAATAAAGATCTTAATAATTAACATAGACTAATTAGTTTGACAAATTATTTTTGAGTAATTTTGACATAGGTACTCATTCTTGATCACATAAACGGGTTGCAGTCATTGGTCAATTTTTCCGAATGTGTTCAAATGACAAATAAAATCGTCTTATTTGCCGTCTTGGTGAAGATCGTCTTATTCAAATAAGACGAATTTGAATAAGAATTTCTTGACGAAGACGGTCTTGTTTTATTTTATGAAATCACGTTGAAAAAATGATCTCCTTAAGCAATAAGATGATCTTGATGAAGATCGTCTTAAGTCGGTACTTGAGAGTTGACTATGAATACGACCCTTAAACTTCTTTTTTAATATATGCCAAGCAAGATACAATGCATCCTGTGCCCCCTAGTCTGATGCATGAATATCGTTAGTTCCCTCAAAATAGATTGAGACGTTTTTAAACAATAACAGTTTTAGGATTTCGATGGGACTGTGTTTGAGAAGTAAGATCTGCCAGCCTCACACATGCATTTCCGGGCATAATGTCGATTATTTAGGACTACATGGACTTCATTGTAAAAATTGCGCAGGCAGACGATCTTAAAACGCCCAATTAAATGAATTTATTAGATAGCATTGTCCTTCGTAGAAATACCATTAGCTTTGGAACCAGTTGGACTCTCGCGAGATGACAAAAAACCGGATGGGATCACCCTCATTCCTTGTAAAGATCGCCAGTCTCTTTTATGGGATGCGACCTGCAGTGACACCCGCTCTCCATCTCTCGTGAAAATCGCAACCTACAGTTACGAATTGATAGCACAGAATGCTACAAATAATAAGAAATGCAAATACAAAGGCATAACCGACGTTGGTTACACATTAATCCCTTTCGTAATAGAGACTTTAGGTCCTTTTAGTGATGAAACCAAACAATTTCTAAATAATTTAGAGAAATATATATCAAAAGTCAGGTAATTTAACCGCAAGTTTGTATTTGACTCAAACGATTAACCACACAAGAGGAAACGCCGCTAGTATTACGAGAACATTTCCTTCTATGGCCACAATGAAAGAATTATTCTATCTCGTTTAAATAATAATTGTTGAATGTTTCAAAATGTTCAACTATTTTATTTTAATTTAAAAATGAAAACAATCATACTCACTTATTTTATTATTATACTTACGAATAACAAGAAACCAAATAATAGTATATTATACACCAAGGTTGTGAAGTCTGTCATTATTGCCTAGGCAATAATGGACTTCACAACCATGGTGTATATACTATTTTTTCCACTACTAGCTAAATTTAAGCCAACAATAAAAAATACACATTTTTCTTGTAAAAATCAAGTAGCACAGGAATGCAAATAAATCAAAAAGCATTAAAAGTTACATACGTTGATAAACCAACTGCAACTGATTCACTAAACACTTGTGTGGTATATTTTACCTTCATTTTCTGAAAATTATTCGGAGTAATATGTAAATTAGTTGATTTTGGAGCCAATCGCAGCGGTTTAGATTTTTCTGACATGTAGAAATTTTTAATGTCTTTCCAAGATGCTTTATTGTTATTAAAGATTATATCGTATTTAATCAAGTTATTTTGCACCGACTTCAATAAATAGTGGACATTGAAGAAATAATAGATTTTCTAATCGTTTACGAGAAGGTATGGTTTTTTCGATGATACATCTATTCTTTTAATTAGGTTTCAAAAATTTTACTACTGCCCTAATATTGGAACCGCATCGTAGTTGTAGCTTTTCTATGCAGTTTAATACTATCGACTTCAATTTGTCACCTTTACATATCGTATTTGTAAAGATGTAGCACAAGGGTTGTTCATTTCATTTATTGCTTCGCCAATATACCTTGCATCATTTGAATATTGGGTTTCAGAAATTGACACTTGTAATTCATTTAGGAATGGCAAGTGTTCGCCACATACTCGTTAAGTTTTTATAGTCGACATTTTTATGCAACAGATCGAACCTTCCACATTCTGTTAACCATTCAAAACACCTACAACAAAATGTTTGTAATTTACTTAAAATTCTTCATGTAACTTTAACTCGCCTGTTTCCCTTTGGGAAACCTGAAAAAACTGATTCTACCATCATATTTAATAAATAAATTAATTCAGGTTATGTATTTGCGGTTATGGGATGGGGCGCGAATTTTAAACTAATGGCATTTTTTTATTCAAATAATTTTATCGTGTTAGGTAATTTTAAACAGCAAATACGTTAAAGATAATCTCCTGGATATACAAAATTATATTTCACTCGTTTTTGTTAAACAACTATTCTTAGATTCTCAAAAAAATTGAATTTGTCCATTATTAACCTAGGTCAACAATAGAAAAAATTATTAACCACTAATAGAGAAATTCAACTTCTCAGTTGGCTAGGAGACGCAATAATTGTCTACTTCACAGCTAGTAGTGGAAAAAAGTAACTTATTCTATGTTATCGAAGAATGAAAACAAACACTAATCAATAAAATAATTCACATCACATGGAACTTAATATCGCAAGATTTACAGTTTATAATCACATAACATAATCACAACGTTCAAAACATGCCGCCATAACCCAAACCGTGGTATGCAACGCGACCGTGGTTGATCCAAAAACTACAAACTTGTTCTCTGTTTTTCCCACTTAAGTTACATTTATACCCTAATTGTATGTTATGTAGGAGTATGTAATGATATAAATTTGGGATAACTATGTAAACGTTAGATTGCAAAAAAAAATAATAAAAATGTCAGGATTGTAATGTGTAATATTTTTTTTTAAAAAGATAGTCTATTTAAAATAAAGTTTAATGCTATTTGTTTAAACTTTTCTAAACCATTAAACTATAGAAACAAACTATTTCAATACTTGCTCACGACTTTTTCATCTTATTAAACTTTCTGATAAAACCTTAAGGCGGTCAATCGTGAACAATACGAGAACAAAGCATACCGATGTTTTCAACTTATTTGTGTACTTTGAAACTTCAGCTTTTTAAAATAGTAATAATATTAACTTTCCCGTTAGTACTTTAACACAAGTTTGATTATTGATTAAACAACATAAGCATAATTTTTATTTTCATTTCAACAACTTTTGTTTGTTTGTACCTCAATTTCGGTGTATCGTAATTTAATTAATAATACTACATGAACTGTGTGATTAATGTGTTCTGTAATTCCAACTTGCGACATAATTTTGCATTACTACTTCTAAATATCTATCTAAATATGTTTACAACCAATTATTGTATTCTATTCTGTGGTAAATTCCAGAAATAAATAAACTTGAATGTTTTCATTTTTACCCATACGTTAAATCAAAACATCGACATGTTGTAAACAAATATGAGACTTTAGTTCCTTAAATTATACAGGGTGTTAATATTAAATTGTAACACCTGATAGCGGCAGTTTGAAAACTCATTAAAGGAAATAACTTTTCTTAGCTGATTTTTTTTTAATTTTAGCCTTTTTGAATTTTTTTCAAAAATTGTGATTACTCTATATTTTAACCCTTAACCGCTACCAAACTCCGTCTGCAGCATTTCACTAGGTAGATTAAGTAGCTTAGTGAGTGCTGTTGCCGGTCCCAATCCCGGAAAAAGGAGGAGGGTTGAGATATATAGGCCTGCCACTCTGTACTCGTAAAAGCTTAAGTTGCAAAAAATCCAAAACCAAGCCTCGGATTTCGGGCGGAAACTCAAGACGACGACTAAAACGCGAAATGGTTATGAACTTAACAACATGGAATATTCAACACGGAGCATATTGTTCAGGGGATAGAGCTAATGGCAGCGGATATAGTGGTTCTAACCGAAACAAAGAAAAAAGGTAAATGAATAGAAGAAGAAGGGCATTTTATACACATTTTCAGTGGAGTACCAAAATACAAACGCGATAGTAGAGGTTTATCAATATTAATAAATGAAAAGTTTAAAAACAAAATATCTCAATGGGAAACCGTAAATGAAAATATCTCGTATGAACTATAAAGGAACCAGATCAACTGTAATCGGAGTATACGGGATAAGTGAAGTGAACACTAACGATACTATAAACTCTTTAGGAGATCAACTATAATATAAAACACAAACTGAAAGAGCTGTGTAGCTCAGAAGAACAAATAAATACACCGAAGTATAAAATAGATCTATTGGAACAAGAGAGCATACGAGAACTGTATAAAACGAGACTGGAACAAACCTGACAACGCAGAGGACCTTTACCAACATATTATAACAGCCATTACGAGAGCAGCAGAAGAAGTACTTGGGAAAGTAGAAACTGACAAAAAACGGAAACAAAATAATATAGCATGGAATGATGAGCTTGAAAAACAAAAAAACTTAAACAAAGCTATATAAAAATGGATTACATCAAACTCTTAACAAGACAGAGAAAATCATAAACGGGAACTAGCAACATTTAAAAAATTGACCTTAGAAAAAACAATAGATGGTGGGAAAAAATGCTTAGAAATCAAAATGTATTTAGGATGAACAAGATCATCTGATGCGTGGAAATTCATAAAAACATGGGAGCATCATTACAAGAAGGAACTAACAGAAGATAGACAAGAATATTGAATACAATCTCCGGTGGCGTACCAGATAGAGGGTGAACCAATTGAGATGAATACGACATTAGTAAAAAAAAAGCAATAGGCAACATGAAAAACAAAAAAGCTAGAAGGTATACCAGCCGAACTGCTTAAATGTAGCTCAGAAAAATTAATAATATTGCTGGCATATTTTTTTGAATGATATTTGAATGGAGAATGTATCCCCAAAAATTGGAAGAACGGATGGATAACACCAGTTTATAAGAAAGAATAAAAGAACAAATGTGAGAACTATAGATGCATAACCGTAACCAGTACATTTAGCCGAATATATGGAAAAGTATTAAAGTATTTAATAGAAGAAGATTACAATACCTCGGAGATTGAACAGCAATCAGGATTTAGAGCAAGTCGTACTTGCATGGACAACACCTTTTGTATAACACAAATAGTAGAGGAGAAATTGGCAACAGCAAAAGAAGTCCATTTAATGTTCGTGGATCTAAATAAAGCATATGACAATGTACCAATCTGTAAACTATGAAAAATACTAGAAAAATCAGTAATAAATAGTACAGTAATTTAGGCTATGCAACAACTATATGTATAAAAGTCGATGTCTAGAGTAAAAATCGGCAATGGACTATCGAAAACGTTTGAGGTGACTTAGGACTTAGGAAAGACTGCTCGATATCGCTAACTGCCTAACTCTCGCTAACATCTACCTCAACTATGCTTTACAACAATGGAAAAACAAATGACGTGGAATGGGAATCTAGTTGACTACCGATACATCCCTATACACGCTTCATCAGCGGGGATATCACGCCTAGATAAAGCAAGAAAAGAGAAAGGATGGGAGAAGAAAGAATCCTGAAACAAGTCATACACTGGTCATCAAGAGAAAATAGAAAAAAGGAAGACCAAGGACCAGTGAACCGAAATCTTCAAAAGTTTAGGTCTGTTCGGACCTGACGATACAAGTAAAGTCATTTTTTTCTTGAGATGGATTGTATTGCTATTGATGGAAAACGTTATACTGAAGAAGAGGTAAGAAAATAATTTTTACTTGACGATGATGAGGAAATAAGTAATGCTCCAACTGATATTCTTCTCATAATTCAGAAGTAAAATATGATATTGAACCAGAAAATGTTGAAAATTGGGATGTCATTGATTTTGATACAAACATTGACGTTGCGTCGTCTACTAATGTACATAATATTCCCTCAACTATAGCTTAACATAACAATGCATGTAACACAAATTAGTGATGTATACGGTAAAAATAGATACAAATGGTCAAAAAATCCTTCTGCAGTAGGTTGTACCCGAGCTCATAGTATCATTGTGCATCTGTCAGGTCTAAAGCAGTATGCAATAAATTTACCTTAAATCACGCCAATGGGATATTGGTCACTTCTTATAACTGATGATATGATATATATTATAGTTAAATGCACAACTGAAAAAAAAATCTGATTTATCGTCTAACTATGGTCAAATATCCTTTTTCGTGAATCACACTGACGATGTTGAAATGAAGGCGTTTTTAAGTTTAAAAAAATCGGATTCAAAAATTAGTAAGAATGTGTTAAACAAAATAAAACGTTGCTGTGAAGAAGTGCCATCGAAATTAGTGTAGCTCTACTATTAAAGACAGAAAAAAATAAAGAGTAAAACCTAAAAACAAAAAGATGTTTGACTGCTATTTTTTTGGGCGGGAGTACCCGTCCGCAGCGCGTTTATATAAATTGCAATCCCATCAAACGGCGCTAGCGGACTGGTACCACCACTACTCCGCCGTTTTGTCACACTCGGTCATTTTTAGTCATCTTTGCATGCATTTTTTGCGTGTTAAATATCATTTTATCAAAAAATAAGAATATAGGTTTTGATATTTTCTATTTCAACTTTAAGGCGTTTTTAAGTTTATTATACCTTACTTCAATATTTAAATCAAAGCATGAAGACCTTGAGAGCCTATTTGCAACAGATGGTACTGGAAGAGATATATTTCTTGCCACAATATCCCAGAAAAGATTTTAATTTTTATTAGTTGCTTTACGATTTGATCTCATGAGTACCATCGACGAAAGAAAAACTGATAGATCTATCCTGTACGACAAATTTTTGACGCCTTTATAGAAAATTGTAAGAAGTGCTACAGTCCCGGAGAAAATCTGACCGTAGATGAGAGGCTTGTAGGATTCCGCAAAAGGTGTGCATTTCAAGTGTATATGAAATGCAAACCTAACAAGTATAGACTGAAAACTATGTGCCTATCTGATTCTAAAACTCTTTTGAATGTTATTGTATATACTGAAAAAGTTGAGTTAACTGAACCAATCAAAAACACCAATAAAAATATCACTAGTGACAACTGGTTCACTTCTATACAATTAGTTGACGAACTTCAGAAATACAAATTGACGTATCTGGGTACTATTCGTAAAGATAAAAGAGAAATACCAGAATATATGAGATCAAACAAAAAAGCTCCAATAGATACTGTTACTAAACTCTGGTTTCTTATGTGCCAAAGCCAAACAAATACGTGTTATTACTTTTATCCATGCACCATGACAATAAAGTAGACAAGATCTCAAATAAACCTAATCTCATATTAGACTACAATATGAATAAATCTGGTATAGATGCACTTGACCAGAAATATGCTTCTTTTAATACTGGTCGAAGCATTAGAAGATGGCTTTGTGTAATGTGGTATGCTCTAATAAATATAGGTTCAGTAAATTCGTTTGTTTTATATAAAGCAGCTCCAAATAATGTGAACACGACGTTATGAAGACGGGATTTTATTTTACAACTTGGTCGAACACTGATAGAAACCCATATGAAAAGAAAACTGGTTGAAACTAAATTACCTAGAGAAATACAGAAAATTGTTGGATCGACAGATACCCATCAACAAGCCAATGTAGATCATCCCAATGAAAATGTAAATGATCAACAAAGGAAACGACGTAGATATTTCTTATGTTCTTTAAACTGTGATAATAAACAACAAAACATACAAGGTGTCCCACCGGAAACGCCATCGATAGATTATAGAAAAACTGTACATGGGAAAAATTTGAAAATTTGGTAGTATACTAACATCGGCGGGGGCAGTTCCGTTAAAATATTTTCAAGATGGTGACACTTCCGGTTATACGGGAAGTATGTGTCAAGTTGCTTATTTTAAATAGAACATCCTATATATTATTCTATTTTTGGATTTTGCATAAAATTGTTGACACATTTTGTGTATAATGTCCTATACCTAAGTCTAACTGTTTTGGGCTTACTTTAAATTTTATGTCAAAAATGACCTTTTCAGGCCTAAACAAAATTATAAAATTTTCCTATACTAATGCCTTTATTATTTAATTGGAATAGGTTTTCTTGTAGCAGGGGACCCATTGCAAATATCGTTATAAACTGTGGAGGGCCACTAAGGGTACCTCCAAAACAGTATCAGATACAGAGTTGGTTAAATGGGACAAAAGGTGAGCCTTTAAAGACCCAAAAAATGGCAGTCACATCATATTCTGGAAGCCCCTTTTATTCCAAATTCATCGGTATATCACACTTTGCGGGTTATTACTATTATATTATTATTTTGAATTTAATAAAGAATTTTCCTATTACAGACCTGTAATTACACAGTATTTAAAGTAAAGTACTAAACAACTAGCTATATCATTTAACATTTTAAGTTCAATAATATTCCAATTGATAAATTTAAGTAATAATTTAATGGAATAAGCACAGAACAAATTACCTTACATTAAAAAGACAGAAGCAGGCTTTGGAAAACAAATGCATGTTTATTGAACCATTAAATTACTTAGAGTTTTAAATTGTATCATTAGTTGTTTAGTACTTTACTTTAAATGCTATGTACAGATCCGTAATAGAAAAATTCTTTATTAAACTCAAAAAAAAGTGTGATACACCGATGTATTTGGAATGAAAAGGGCTTTCAGGATATAAAACAAAAAATAAGGGTCCTGTTTAAGAAAAAAAATTAATGATGCTTTCACAAAAACGAAACGTCGGATTCAAAAATTAGTAAGAATGTGTTAGACAAAATAAAACGTTGCTGTGAAGAAGTGCCATCGAAATTAGTGTAGCTCTACTATTAAAGACAGAAAAAATAAAGAGTAAAACCTAAAACAAAAAATTTTCAAAATATCACAAAAACGCATAAAGTTTTTGAAGATGTTTGACTGCTATTTTTTTGGGCGGAAGTACAAGTCCGCAGCGCGTTTATATAAATTGCAATCCCCTCAAACGGCGCTAGCGGACTGGTACCACCACTACTCCGCCGTTTTGTCACACTTGGTCATTTTCAGTCATCTTTGCATGCATTTTTTACGTGTTAAATATCATTTTATCAAAAAAACAAGAATATAGGTTTTGTTCCTTTCTATTTCAACTTCAAATTTTTTTTTTATTTCTGACAATCGGACGACCACACAAGCATTCAGCCTCGATTGAATATACTGCTTTAAAAAAATTAATTCGCAATTTTGCATATACTAGTTGCCTGACAATTACAGGGTTTTGCACACTTTAAGTAAGTATCATTACTTCCTATTTCCTAAAATATTTATGCTACATCTCAAAACATGACGGATCTACAAATTTTAAAGAAATCAAATATTTAACTTTTTCAGATTTTTTTGGGAAAGTTATTACCTGATTGAGTCAAATTGGTGCTAATTTTTTTCAAATTATTATCCTCTACAACTTTTCTTTTTACACCATTAACATTGGTTTACTAGTTTTCACTTAGGAAAAAAAATTGAAAAAAAAAACACGTTTCTTTGCATTTAAATGTTAATTAACTGTAAATGACAATTTATTTTCCGTATAAAACATTTACTTATTTACTTATTATTTGCTCTATTGACTGGGGTATTATCTGTCTTTGCAGTTTGTCAAAAAAAAAATTTTATATAAATTTAAAGTTTAAGTTTTTTTATTCCTTTGTAAACGTTGCCAAGTGAAAAAATGCATTGATTTTGCTTTGCATTTTCAAAATAAAAACAAATATAAAATATTGTTGTTTTTGTATACAGGTTGATTGTAAATTCAGAACTATTTGATTTACTCTTTTTATTAAAAAGTTTTGGCAAGTATACAAGATGAGTATTTACAAAACTTTGCACAAAATTGCTGACTTCCGGTTTAAGCGGAAATATCATTAACTTTATTATTTTTAATTAATCATGTAGTATTTTTTACACTAAAGTGATTCTTTGATAAATTTTCTTTAAAAGACTATAAGACAAGTACAGCTCTAAACCAACAGAAAAACACCAAAAACTGCACCAAAAAAAAAGTTTTTGGTGTTTTTCAGTTGGTTAAATAGACGCCGCTGCAGTTGGTGTTCTTTTCCTTTGATATAGCTCTAAAGTTACTAATAAATTAGTTATTTATTATACAAAATCTAAAGAGATGCTTTCGATTGGTACAATTAATCTTAGGAGGCTGTGAAAACTAATGGGCACAAAATACACGATTGTTAGTAGTCTTTAAAAGGCTATAAAACAAATATAGTGTTTAAAGTCACGATTTAAAATTTAACAGCAGTCGATCAACTTATAAAAACAGAAAACTGCTAATACAAATAACAGCTCCCCATTTTGTTGTATACATAAGCGGTTTCTATTCACAATACTTCCTTGTACATCTTACAGCATTTTGGGTGTTATTTCATCGTATTCTGACCGTTGTCGACATTAGTTTCTACAGCCTCCTAAGATTAATTGTACCAATCGACAGTATCTCTTTATATTTTGAATAGTACATAACAAATATATATACTTGGGTTATATACATAAGCGATTTCTATCCACTTCTTTGTACGTGTTGCAGCATTTCGGGTGTTATTTCATCGTATTCTGACCGTTGTGCACATTAGTTTTTACAGCCTCCTAAGATTAATTGTAGATTTTTAATAATGAATAACTAATTTATTAGTAACTTTAGCGCTATACTTGTGTTATAGTTTTTTAAGGAAAATTTATCAAAGAATCACTTTAGTCTAAAAAATACAATATAATTCATTTAAAAAAATAAAGTTGATATCATTTCCTTTTAAACCGGAAGTCAGCCATTTTGTGCAAAGATTGGAAAATACTCTTCTTGTATACTTGTAAAACTTTTGTTAATAAACTTATTGTCTATCATCTTAATTTATATATTTCTTAACACCTCACAACACAACCAGTGTTAAGTATATCGCGACATGCTGTAGGATACGCAACGCACTTGAGGAAAAGGTGTTTCTTCGTTCGTGGCGCTCCTAGGGGCCTGGGGTCAGCTAGTGGATTATAAAAGAGTAAATCAAGTGTCCCTGAATTTACAATCAACCGGTATACAGTTTGTATTTATATCTCCAATGTCAAAATTCAAGCACAGACACTTTACAAAAAATTTATAACTGTCTTTTTAACGCTAAAAATGACGATACTGGTTAAGGGTTAAAGAATAATTTAAAAAATTCAAAAACTTTCAACAATTGCATTCGGTTTTCTGAAATATTTTTAGATTGTAATTATTGTTGTAGTTCGTTATTTCAGTAAAACTCTTTTTGAACAAATACATTTTTTTTTAAATATGATGGTAGGTAGTTTACGGATTTTATAATTTTGTTATTTTCAAAAATCGGTCAAGTGGTTTCCAAAATATTTTATTTTAAAGTTTTTGGTGGGTCGCCATTTTGTTATTTGATAAAATATAAATTAATTGTAACTACAAATGTTTTGAAGAACCGAAAGCAAAAAATGGTGAAAGTTTTGGTATTTTCAAATATTCTTTAAAATAAGAAAGTAGTGGCGACTTTCTGAAAAACAAAAAAAAAAACGCCAACAACAATTGACTAGGTTATTTCTTTTGATAAGTGTCAGTTAATTTAAGTACCAGTAGTAAATTGTGGGAGTTTTTTTCAAAAATGTGAAAATTTTGTATAAAACTGTTAAAGATAATAAATTTGATGATAAAACTTAAATTTAAAAATTTTGCATTTAATTCAAATGCATTTTATTCTAAATAGTTTTTATCTCTGTTTAAAAACATGTCACAAGTAATGGTTCAAAAGAATTTAAACTGGTGTGCTTACATGCTCAGTTAAATGACGACAAGTTATTCCTTCAAAAAATTAATGTTTTCTATTGCATGCACAATGTGAAATTAAATAAATTTCTCTGAAATTGTCATTAAACTTGAAGTTTAAGTACTCAAAGATGGCACTAAAGTCGATTTTTAATGCCTAGGTTTTAACATTCAGAATTTAAAAATTTTAACGACCAGGCGTTAAAGTTTTTAATGATGATTATACGGTATGCAACCAACATAACAGGCCAATGACAGTTGACACTTTACCTTTAACATAATCTGTAGAACTCAAAATTAAAGCTTAATCTAACATTAATAAGAACTAATTAATAAAGAAACTGGGACATTAAAATACCTGAACTGAGTTTCACTCAATCTTGTAAAATTAAATCGTTATTCCACTAAAATTGTGTACTTTTTTTAATATCCTGCCGAATAATGTCAATTCCATTTCCGTTTTGGCTGTCAATCAGACTGCCAATGTCAGATTGTTTTTTTCCTTATTATCCTAACCTAAACTTTAACATCAAAAAGTTGTTACAATTAGTTGGTAAGTATATTATCAATATATCAATCTAAATAGTGGTAAGTATCAAATTTCCCAATTCAGGATTACTAACATGCAAAATAACGATAATTTTTTGGAATGTACCCCACCTGAAATTGCTGCTGTGGCTAATAATGTGATGGCCAATTTGTTACCAAATAAATCTGTTAAACTGTATGAAAAACAGTATGAAAAGTTTATGCAATGGGCAAACACAATTCTAACAGCAGGTAGTCTCAGCAGGGGTTATCTTATAGAAGGACTGTAGAATGAATCATAATACTAAGCACGTTTTAGAAAATAGGTAATTTACGTTGCTTACTTAATTTTTTTCTTTAAAGAATATATTTGAAGGTATCGCTAATTAAACACCATAGCTCGATTAATTATCGAATCAAAATTTTGTTTAGGAAATGTTTACAAAATAAAATTAGAAATAATTTTGATTTAAAAACGTCTACAAGCAATAACTTTTAAATTAAATCAAAAACTAAACATGGTTATTTGGGTTGACTGATTATTACTTATTTTTAAATAAATCTAACCTACTAATTATTGTAAGTTATTAAAAAAATCATTAAACTCTCTATTCATAATATTTAGTCCTTACAAAATGTATATTTTATGACGTTTCATTTTTTTCTGTAGTTAATATAAAAAGTGAAAATAAAAACTAAGGCAATTCTTATTGTCAACGTATATATTTAGTTTTTTGACAAGAATTTATTACATAATTATAATTAAGATACCAAGTTATAGTTTAAAATTAAATGAAAACTTTTTTTTAAATAAAGGTATTACTATATAAATAAATATAAGAAATCAATAATGGGTGTGACCTCCATTATTATTGATACATTCTTGGAGGCGTCTGCTCATTGACGCTATCAAGGTATCAATATAATTAATATTAATCGTTTCCCATGCGGTATCAATGGCTGCAATTAGTGCATTACGGTTTACTGGTATAAAATTTGGCCCTTGTTGTCTTCGGATAACAGCAAGTATTCGAGCCCAAACATTTTCGATAATGTTAAAATCTGGGCTTTTTGCTGGCCAGGGTAACAGCTCCAAGTTATTTGCTTGTATCCAGTTGCGCACAACCTGCGAAGTATAGGGTCATCATATCCCGATAGTTAATTATCGAATGTTCCAAGAAAATATGTGTAAATAGTAAATGGAATCTACTAACGTAACGTTAAGTCGTTAATTATAGTTACATAACTCTCCTTTCATAAGATATAGTTCATATTAATATGCTTATTGTAAAGCTTCGTACACACCTGAACAACAAACCGAGGAACAAACAGAACAACGAACCGAACGGCAATCGGAACATTAATTTGGACGGTGCTACGTACGAATTTTAGAACAGATTCGCAAGTCCTGATTGTTCCACGAACGGTTTGCGGCGTTCCCGCAACTTGTCGGTTTTTTCTCCGACATCAAAGAAAATGCGCGCGAATGCGTTTGCAGGTTTGGACGAATCTAAACAAAACGGCGAACAAACTTATGCGGGAAATTAAATTATTTATTTTTTTCCTCCCTTTTGTGGGTTTGTTGTGTTTTAGGTAATATTATGGAGTTGACAGAAGAAAAATGTTTTAAATTAATCAGTGTTTAAGAATGCAAGAAAAAAATGATGTCCCTATTAGCATCATTTGGGCGGGAAATTTCCAAAATAAAAAAAAACGAAGTAAATTATAATTTTTTACTCTTCTTTGTGCGTAAAAATTTGGTTGGCACTATCTTCTTGTTTTCCGCAATTTTCTCTTCTCAATAATAAATATATATGAACTGAAAACTACTGAAAATAATTATGGAACAGCACAAACGTTCCGTTTGTTGTTCGGATTGTGGAAATCATAAAAGATCGTTTGTCGTTCTGTTTGACTTTCGGTTCGTTGTTATGTTTGTTGCTCGGTTTGTTGTTCAGGTGTGTACGAAGCTTTACAACTTAAGCAACAATTTTTTGGCGAATAAAGATTAGTTTGTGATGTAATATTAGAAACACAAATTTATATCATATCAAATTTATGACAACTTAAAAACCAAGAACGTGTATGTTATTGCTAAGAAATTATTAAGGAAAAAGCGCAATTGCAGTGTAAATATTTATAATTAGATGTTTTCGAAAGTTTATAAGTCCTCTATTGTAATCTTAATACTTAAAAGAAAATCCTGTCCATTAAGCACAACGCCCCTATTCATACTTCGCGGGTTGTGCGCAATTGGATACGAGAAAATAACTTGGAGCTGTTACCCTGGCAAGCAAAGCCCAGATTTTAACATTATCGAAAATGTTTGGGTTCGAATACTTGCTGTTATCCGAAGACAACAAGGGCAAAATTTTATACCAGTAAACCGTAATGCACTAATTGCAGCCATTGATACCGCATGGGAAACAATTAATATTAATTATATTGATACCTTGACAGCATCAATGAGCAGACACCTCCAAGAATGTATCAATAATAATGGAGGTCACACCCATTATTGATTTCTTATATTTATTTATATAGTAATACCTGTATTTAAAAAAAAAAGTTTACATTTAATTCTTTAAAGAAAAAAAATAAGTAAGCAACGTAAATTACCTATTTTCTAAAACGTGCTTAGTGTAATAATTCATTCTACAATCCTTCTATAAGATAACCCCTGCTGAGACTACCTGAATGTTAGAATTGTAAATGATACCCTTAAGCCCGCTTCACAATGTGCAAACTTTTGTTTACAGAAATTGTGGTGTACAAGTTTTAAATTTCATGAATGTACATAAATAACTATTATTTTGAAGACCTGAGGTTTTTCATAAAATATAATGAGACTGATGCAAACCCTTAAACCAGTCATAACTGTTTAAAGTACTGATAACATTTTTCTTTCTTTATTTTAAATTCGTGTAGTGTACCTACTCAGCACTCAAAGTATATCATAAGAATGAAATAATAAGGTGAAACAGTGCGATTTATGTTTCCTTTGTTATTAGTAGAACAATAAAATAAAAAACCTTTGTGAAAAGAAAATCAAAGAGATTGGAGAATTTTGAAGTACAAACTTAGTTTTTCGATTTAAAACTTTCACTCTGCACAACAAATAACATGTTTGGAAAATCCTCACAAAGCTTTGGTGATTAATGTAAGTTCATACGGGATACTTATGTTTAATCATCTCCTTCAAGATTCTGTATAAATTCGTCATGTATTCTCCACTCTTCTTTAATAAACTACTATAGAAAGAACACGTCGGATGCTTTACAACACTTTTTAGAATCGGTCTTCGAACACAAAGGATTCTACTTACTTCTTGATTACACGTGCGTGAATTTTAGATACGTGCACATTCTTTGTTTTAAAAGAAACAAACTTCACAAATTTAAATGCAAGTTTAAAGTATGGATTAAATTTTAAATTACTCAAAATGCATAGCAACGATTAAGTGTTAATACGAAAATATTTTTATAGATGAAAACGCAAAAATATAATAACAACCACAAATACATAAATCTCTTGTACACAATTTACCTACCTACAAACTTTCTAGACGTTATAAATCTGTTAGCGTTAAATTACACATTGTTTCCACAAACCTAAAAGTTGAACAACACCATTGACATATTCTACAGTAGCAAAAGGTTATTTTTCAGCAAAAATATGATATATAAAAAAAACTTGTAAGAGCAAAAAAATAATAAAATTCTTTGTTGACGCCGGAGTATTATTTATGTTTTAATTTTCCGGCGATTATATTAAAAATATTTGAGTATTTCAAAGTGTATGCAAGAATGGATGAAAATTGTTTTTAATGATGTGCTGTAGTATTTATTATAATAATTTTAGACGTACACAGAATTAATTTACTTCCTTTAAATTACAAATTCCCTACTCCACGATATATTTTCTTTAATAAATTCTTTAATAAAGGGTTTATTTTCTTGCTTTTGCGAGTAACTATCAATTGTATCACGTACTAATAATATTTCACAGAAAGCATGTGACATTTAACAAATAGAGGATTTTTTCCTACAAATTGAAAATTGTGTAGAATGTTTTTAAAAACATTCTGCGACAAAGTTGTTATTTGTTATAAGAGATTTATTATCATTTTATGTTTTGTATTTTATGATTAGTAGCCCAGTCAAATTAGCATTCAACTTCGGAAAAATTACGATACGGCTAAATTTTTACTTACGACTAGATATTACCAATATACAGGATGGTCCAAAATATAGGTCGCTAACTATACTACGCTACACTAAGCATAAAAAGTTATTAAAATTTTTATTATAAACTTTTGTTTAGTAGGGCTTACTTAAAGAGGTGCGGCCTTGTAAAATTTGAATATAAATTTGTTTTTTTCTTATTATCTCAGAAATGAGTTAAAGATATAATCTGAAAATTTATATTGTAAAATATGTCATTATGGTACACAATTAAATAATCTTTTCAAAAAAAAAAGATATTAAACAGATATTGGGGTAGCTGTGAGGTTATTTAGCAATTTTTACGGACAAAAAAGTGTTTTTTTAATTTTTCGTTTGTATAATAAATTTTTCGAGAAAAATCGTTTTCTTTAATGTTCTGATAGTACGGGGAAGTCTAAAAAAAAGAAAATAACGCGGTCGGAGGAAGGTTAAGAAAAAGTGTTGGAACGCTTTTGTGGCAAATTTTATAAGCTTTGAAGGGCAATAGAACTATTTCGTTTTAAGACTAGATATTTGGAAAAAATATTTTCGCCAAATTTCTTCCTCTCCACAAGAACTTTAGCAGAAGCCAAATCGTTGACAACTTTTAACGCAATTTTTATTATAATGAATATAGTAATATTCACCCACATTTTCGTTTAGGAGGGGGCTACTCGGTAAACTGCAACTTTTTTGACATATTACCTACTTAAGTGTTGACAAATGCTTTTAAGCCATCGAGTGTATGACCTAAAGTGTAAAGTTGAAACCGACGTATGTTTTTAATAAAGTGTACTGTTTTAACATAATACACTCGATTACCAGATAATGTTAAAATTTTAGAAAAAACCGACCCACCCATCTATTTCCAAATGGTTCGCAAAAAACTGATTTCCTTTCTCTTTGACACTACATAGTAAATTTAACAGGGGTCGGATTGTTAGAGACTTTTGACACAATGTATATAGGGTAGTCTAAAAAATACGTCGCAAACTATACTACGCTATTAAGCATAAAAAGATTTCTTATAAACTTTTGTTCAGTTGGGCTTACGGCCCTGTAAAGTTTCAATTTAAAATTAGTTTTTTCTTATTATCTCAGAAATAAGATAAAGAAAAATCTAAAAATTTATATAGTAAAATACATTAATATGATACACAATTTATTAAAGTTTTCAAAAAAATATTTTAAGCAATAGCTTAGATACCGGGGTAGCTGTGAAGATATCATTAAAACAAATGTAAATCTTTCGATAAATTTCAATCACCCTGTACGAATTTTGGAATAAGCACTTTATTACAGACAAAAAAGTGTCCTTTCAATTTTTTCGTTAATACAATATTTTTCGAAAAAAATCGTTTTCTTTAATGTCTGTTTTTTCGCATAAAAAATTATAATGGTGAAGTTCTCATTAAAAAAAAGTAAAACTCAAAATTTTATTTTTTTTAATTTATAAATTTATTTAAAAATAAATATCAACAATAAAAAAAAATTAACTTAACAATTTACACTTACATCTCACAAGAGATGCTCAAAATGTTGCCCTTGTGAATCCACACATGCCATGATTTTGAACTTTTGAATCTTTCTCAACGTTTACGTTATAAAAATAAATTATACAATCATAAAAACAATTGCAGTTGTTTAATTTAGAAAGCCTCCTATTATTTATTTAAAATTTGTATTTTGCTTTTAAATCAAACGAAAAACAGACATTAAAAGAAAACGTTTTGTTTCGAAAAATATTACATTAAAAATGAAAGAACACTTTTTGTTCATAATAAAGTGCTTATTCCAAAATTCGTACAGGGTGATCAAAATTTCTAAAATTTACATTTTTTTAAAATAATATCTTTACAGCTATCCCGGTGTTTAAGCTACTGCTTAATATACTTTTTGAAAACTTTAATAAATCGTGTATCATATAGTATTTTACCATATACATTTTCAGATTTTTTCTTTAATTTATTTCTGAGAAAATAAGAAAAACTTTACAGGGCCTTACCTCTTTAAGTAAGCTCAACTAAACAAAAATTTATAAGAAAAATTTTCATAACTTTTTGATCTAAGAATACCACAAAGGCTTAATTTTTTTCTGAAAGTTTCTGAGCCAGTGATAGGATTGTGAAAAAATTATCTGTTGTTATCTAATGACAAGGCTGTAAGTGTTCTACTAGAACAAGGACAACTCTTTTGCCTTGATTTTTCTCAGGTTTTATCGAGTTTTTCCTAAATAGACCTGCATTTGGCAGTATAATCGTCAGCAGCATCTGCAAGGGCCCAAATTTTAATTCCATAATTATCGGGTTTACTTTTCATAAACGAACAATGACTTCAAAACCAATTAGTTAGGTTTCATCAACAGTTAGATAAGTTCCAGGATTATAATATAAGTTCTCTTACAGCACTTTCGTCCCTTGTTGTAAAATTGTCAAACCGAATAAAAGCTGTTAAAGTTTGAAATCGTGTGTGAGACATTATTCCTAGCGCTATTGGACAACATATGCTGTATCGGTACCCCATAGGTTCTCTGCGGGTTTGTGTGAAGCTTGTAGAGCACCTAAAATGTATGTAGAGAAATCACAAACCTTATATACGCACGATTCTCCATTGAATGTTTAGTCTTCCAAAACCGAATTCTTGGAGGATTCTTCTCATTCCACTGATTCGTCAACTGTTCAAATTTCTTGTTGGTCTCTATAACTATAGTACCAATCATTTCGTTGGAAAAAATAACCTAAATGCTTCTTTTTCCGTAGTAAATTGTGAACCATACTGGGTTAATCCTAGCGTGTTTTTATCACATTTACTAGTATCTAAGCCCATTTGAAAAATAGGCCTATCTAGACAAACCTGAAATTAAAGACGTGAGGTCACTGCTCCAGGTCAGAGGTCAAACGTTATTTTTCCGCTTCTTTATCAAAATTTACATCATAGTCGTTCTATAAAAATATTCGTAGTTTATCATCTGTGAGATTGTTATGATCGATTTTATCAACATATCCCGCTTTTGAGAGCACATACTTTAAAATTTAGAGACACTTAAACTACCGTGTGGTGTACAAGTGCACCCCAAAACAGTTTTGAGCTGTAAAATTTACCTAAAATTAGTAAACCTAAAAGTTATAAAAGAAACATAATCAACTAGGTTGAACTAACAATGTCTTAAAGTAAAACCCATCAAAAAAATTTATTACGACAAGAAATGTTGTACGTGGGGTGCATTTGTATCCCAGGCGGTAGGAGGAACGTTAAAATCTTTAAGTTAAAGTACAAAATAAGGTAAACTTCCTCATCTCCACAAGAAATTTAGCAGACGTCAGATCGTTGACAACTTTTGACGCAATTTTTATTATAATGATACCCACCAGTATACAGCAATTAAGCATTTCAGGCGTGTTTTGGGCTGAGTTTATAGAATAAACACAAGTTATTACGTTTAGGGGGGCTACTCTGTAAACTGCAACTTTTTTGACATCTTACCTAGATAATTGTTGACAACTGCTTTTAAGCAATCAAGTGTATAAATTTAAATTTTTTCTAACGATCATTTAGACACCTTAAAGCCCGTTGTTAGATTAACTGGTAGCAAGTTTAAAGAACTTTTTACTTAACATATATTTTGTGCAAAACCAGTGCTGAGATGAGTCAAGGCTCTGAGGAATATTACGTTGAAAGAAAAATCACCTAAGGTGTGAAATTGAAGTCAGTGGTTTTTTTTTATAAAGTGTGTTTTTTTTTATCATTTTACACTCTATTGCCAGATAATGTTAAAATTTAGAGAAAAACTGACCCATTTTTCTATTTCCCAATTGTTTAAGCTACAAATTAGCTAATCGCTATTTTTTTGAAAACCCCGTAGTTTGCAAGATATTTATAAAAATCTGATTTTCCTCCTCTTTGACACGACAGACAATTTAGCAGGGGTCGAATCGTTGGGGACTTTTGATACAATCTATATAATGGCCATATCTTGTCATACACAAAAATCCAGCCGTATCGAAATTTTTCCGGGTTCCTTTATATTTTTGTCTAATTTGACTGGGCTATAGTTATAGAATCATGATACTCCATTGAAAGAAAAAAAGAGGGCAGTAGTATACCCCATTAAGGCACAACTTTATTACTTCTTTTATATAATACTACAAAAAAATATGTGCACCTACCACGAAGACGAAGTTTGCAGATGACTGAAAGGAAAAAAGTATGGTTTTTGGCACTTGTTTTTTATTACACTATTATTACTGTCGAATTGACTACTTTATTTGACAAACGGGTGCGGTAGTGACATAGAAAAAAGAACACCCAGTAATAATGAATATTTTGTAAGTTTTTTGGGAATATATTTGTTTATATTAAGATAAAAAACGTTCAGTTTTTTAGCCATATTGCCCTAGCGGTTGTTTTGTTAACCTCATTCAAAAACACTTACGATTAAGTAGCCCTAAAACAATGAATGAATCATTTCTAAGTACAGTTGTCATTTAAGCAATTTAAATTGCATTTCAAAGAGCTTCTTTAATTCATTCACAATGCCTCCAGTGCGAAGACGCTTTAATTTTCGGCAATTAAGCGAGTTTGATAGGGGTAGAATTGTGGGATTGCGTGAGGCTGGTTTGTCTATGAGAGATATAGCCGCTAGAACGCAACGGAGTTTAAACACTGTAGTAGTCTGTGTTTGGGCATGGAACCAAGAGGGCCGTACACGAAGAGCGAGAGGTACAGGATGTCGACGAAGAACCACAGAACGCGAAGATCGCCGTCCATGAGTGACGACACCGCTACCATTTAATTTTTATAGTACAATCATTGATTACAAAGTTACTAAAGATCCACAATGCATATGGAAAAAATGTAACGTACAATTTCACCGATTTGTAGATGGCTTCACCCTCAATTTTCAGCGAAATATTTTAGTTACTTTCTTGCGCGCGTTGAATTAGCGTCACGGTTAAACCGCTCCGAGTTTGTGCGTGTGTCTGAAAGTTAGTGTGATTTGTTGTTACAATGGCTAAGTGCCAATACGTGAATTGCAAAAAACAATACCCTAAAGAACAGAAACAAAAGTTTTTTTTTAATTTCCAATAAAAGATGTACACCGCGCCAGCGAGTGGCAAAAAAATTGGGGCAACATTGTTATTGCTCTTGTAGATATTGACGCTTTAGAAAATATGTAAAATTCGAGAAATAAGGTACGTATAAAGTATTGTGTATTAACTTATCCTTCTATAGATTTTTTTTAATTTCAAATCGATAAGATAAAGAATTATGCACTCGTTTGAAGTGATTCACATAAATTCATTGCGTGTTTTATTAACTTTGGTCCGTTTGAAAATTGATCGCATATAATTTATGATTTTTAATTTATCCAACTGTAAGTTTTTGCGCAAAAACAAAAATACAAAACAAATTTAATAGCCCGTTAACAACTTATTTGTTGTTTGATTACAATGTACTAACAGTTGTGTGTAATTAATGAGAATTGACTCAGCAAATCGTTTATCAATCAATTTATGTAATTTTTTTCTTCTTAGAATCAACTTGCAAAGTCCTTATCGATTTATAAGAAAAACTCAGCAGATTCATCTTTTTCAACTGGGTCCAAAGCGAATAAATTTTTTATGTAAATAATAACCACAATTTTCATGTAAATACATAAAAATGTTGTTTTTATTATATGTTGTATTTAATTTAATTTTCTGAGTGTATTTAACCGATTGACCTCGAAAAAAGTTTAGATCGTTCAGGAGAAGATTGTAACTAGTTTTCGGGTAATTTCTTAAAATTTCATCTATTTCCAATGTGCTGCAGATTTAACAAATTTTAAAACAAATTTGTTTTATAAATTCTTTTGCGTAGTTTGATGCAAACTTTTAAGAATAATATAAAATTTTTATTGTTTTATAATTACACTTCGAGATATGATCCCTCAAAATTAGTTGATTTTCAAAAAATAGGGATTTTCAAATAGCTTCAACTTTTTTCTTTGAACTTTGATTTACTTAACAAACGACGTCGTTCTATGATAACGTATCATATGATGTTATAACTTGTGTTAATCAGTTTATAAGGACACCGGTTGTAAAAATATTTGATAAATTATTTTAATTATTAAATTTCTAATCCACTTTTAAAATAAAAATTAGTATTTACAATCATTGCATTTATTTACAACGTAGACTGGCTGGCGATAAATCATCAAAACCTGATACCGTTGCTGATAACATTTTATTAAGGCTAAATTCAGTTTTACGAATTGTTAGAAATTGTCCAAAATAATACTAGTACACAAAAGTGATAGTAAAAGCAGAATTGAAAACTATTGTCCTATATCTCTGATTAACAAATTTTCCAAATCCTTTGAAGTTGTGCTAGATGACTTGATCTATTTTAAAGTAAAAAATAAATCACACTGATATAACACGGACTTGTCAAGGGCCGCTCTGCTATTACTAACTTATTTATTTATTACACAGGGCATTGTTAGTGCATTAGACGGCGCATCTCAACATTTGACTGTCTTACGTCATGACGGAGAAAACTTAAATGTCAGTTGAAAAACTCTAGCATAAAAGGAGCAGGTAAAAAAACGCATACATATTAATTAAAAAGCAAATATGATTTGTTTGATGCGGAATGCAAGAATTAGAACTCAGATCAATAAAACAAAAAATGTTAAGTTTGAAGACAACAGACTTGCAGACTGCAGAAGGAAAAAAAGAGAAGGTAGTAAAGAAATTGGAGAAAATTATAACAAAAAGAATATGAGAATGTTTCACAAACAAATGAAAGTTAGTAAGAGAAAAACAAACCCAAAAAATACAGTGTGTAAAGACAAAAAAAACTGGATAGCTGTAGTAGTAGTAAAAACAATATGAAAATAGAAACAAAACCGCAAGACAAGGATCAACAACAACTATAGAACAATAGATCTAAAGAAAAGAAATCAAAACAGTTTTAAGAAATTTGAAAAATAATAAGACCCCAGGAAGTGATGGATTGAACCAAAATTATTAAAGAACAGAGGAAAAACATTACAGAAAAAACTACTAGATATTATCACACAGAGCTGAATAACTCTTAAAATGCCCGACGAACGGAAAGATACAATCATTATTCATATATACAAAAAAGGAAGACAGGCTGAGTTGTGCAAATTACAGACCGATCTCCTTATCAAACATCATACAGTATTATAACATTTAATCATATATAAAGTTCTTGTATCACTAATTAATGAGAAATCAAAACCATTGGCAGAACAAGTAATATGGGACTTCAAGCATTCTTCAGAGCACAATGACATCAATTATTCACACTAAAAAATAATACAAAAACAAACAAAATGCAATACAATACAAATTCACACGCTGTTTATAGACTATAAGCAAACCTACGTCAATATAAACAGTACACATATAATCGAAGCCTTGCGTGAACTAAGAATCTTCTAATAGCTAGTGAAACGTGTAAAAATGACTCTGAAGTAAACACCAAGTAAGATGAGAGTAGTAGGAACAACATTAGAAAAGTTCAGAACACACAAATATTTAGTCAAACATGGACATTAGCTGAATCAACACAAGAAAGAACAAGATCTTTGGAGACAAAGAACTGATAAAGAGATTTACAACATTTACAAGCAACTCCCGTTACCCAAACTAATAATGCAGGAAAGATTACGCTGGGTGGGTCATATGAAGATAATGAAGGAGGCTATAAAGCTCAAAAAACATCTTGTACAAAATACCAGAAGGTCGAAACAGAATAGATGGAGCTGGTGGTAAGTGGTAAAAAAGATATGGAAGTACTGCGGATAACATATAATTGAAGAATTATAGAAAGAGACAGGAAAGACACCACCAACTGGACGAAGATTTATAGCGAAACAGTAAAAGTTTTGTCATTTTAGTAGCTTGCAGGTTGGTAAATTTTACATTTTAAAATTATTTTAAAATATACAGTATGTCATAAAAAAATGTGGCACATCAAAGTTATATTTTTTCTTATGGAACACCCTGTATCTTATTGCGTTTTTTTATTGCCCGTAAAAAATAAGTTATTTTTCATAAAGGTTCCCTATACCTAAACACAGAGTGTCGAGTTTTCTTAAAATATAGAGTATTAAAAAAATTCAATATTTTCTAATCTAACAGATCATAACAAATTTACTCTTACGTCTAAATATTTAAATATTAAATTAATGTATTCCATGATCAAATATTAAACATCTCTTTACAGGGTAATAATTGCATCATTCAATATGTAATTGCACTATTTGTATAATAAGTGGAACCATTAAATCTACTCCTCTCGATTGGCTTCCTGTTCTTTGTAATATTACTCCATCGGACATTCGACGAAAAGCTGCATTAAAACGAGAATGGGATAAATGCCAACTTAACGAAAAGTTTTGTATTCTTATCCTGATTATTTGTTTTTCCATTATTTTGTTTTGATATTTCTTTAACCTACTATTTTTTCGTCATTGTCGTGACGGGCGCCTAGACCGGTTCATTATATGTCATTCATTCATTCAATGGCTGTGCTGTTATATTTCATGTTCATATTTACCTTTTATAATGTTTACATTGTTTAATTAATATTATTACATGTGAATACTAGGGGGGTAAGGGTTGGCATGTTTAGGTTTTAGTGGTTTTCCTAAACCTTGAAGTAAATGCTTTGCCAAGACGAACCAATCCACTATTGCACACGGTTTTGTCACCACACTACAGGTTTATACTGATTTTCTGAGGCACCATACTTAACACTTACATTATAATACAATATTTGTATAATGTACCATACGAATAAATAAATAAATAAAATATGTAATATGAGCTTTATTTTAAATGGAACACCCTGTATTTTATTATTTCATAATATTAACAAAAAGTCCGCTTTTGAATGCATAAGAGTGTCATATGCCTAAGTGTTACAGGTTTATAATTTATAATTTCTTTAAAATTAATGATAGCGACAGATTTTTAAACAAAAAATGCATATGTAATTTAATTAGTTAATAACATTTTAGAACATTGAAACTACTCAATCTTCTGGTGAATATATTCTTTACTTGCTTGACCGAAGCGAAACATTTTTTACGTCGTGCCGCTTGACAGCTTTAAAACTGAGATAATTTTATGTTAAGGTTTTACTTAGTTGCCATAGTAACTAAATAATCAAGTCTACCAAACGTTCTATGTTTGGCTGATGACTAATTAATAAAACAAAATGACATTGTTGAATTATGACATTGAACTACTTTAATTTTCAAACACAGTTTAATGTGGAATTTTCTTACCGAATACCACACAAAGTAAAATTAAGTCCGTAAATAATTTAATCTCTAGTGGTATTATTAGTGAAAATACGATAGAGTTATTTTGATCTTGTTTTTGTGTTTGAATAGTTTTAGCGGAGTTTAATTGATTATTGCAATTTATTTAAGATTGTGTAATGCGACTGTAACATGAATAGCCAAGGGCGTTTTAAGGCATTATATGTTGTAAAAGATGATGAAGGAAGATTTCAACTCAATAAATATTTCAACTAACAAATATATATATACCGTGAATACAAACTCTTCATATTTTCTGGAAACACCACTTTATCTTCAGATGATATTTGTTATGGTTGAATCATTGGTCCCATTTTTTTGAAATCATAATATTAATGCTTATCAAGTTTTTGACAAACGTGCAGCTATTAAAAATGTTAATGGAGTGTTAATGTTAGTACCCACTTTCGAAAATTATTTGGTGAGCTCTAAATGTATAGTCTGTATAGCCAGAGGTACTGTGAGCTACATAGAATCATATTTTTATATTCGCCTCTTGTTGCCATTTAAGCATTTAAAACCTCGTTAAGTTCCTACATGCATATTGCAGTGATCGGAAAGTCGTTGCAATGTATGAATTTGTAACCATGTGTATTGTATACTATTAGGATATCAATATAAGGTGTCCAATTAAGATGGTGCAGAAATAAATTAAATTAACAATAATTACTCAATCATGTAGCTTCCTACAAAATATATAATCCGTCTCTTTAACACTAACACATACTTCACCTTTTTCTATTAGCTGGTAAGTCTCTTTAAATAATTTTTCACATTTTTACCATTTGTTTTTTCATAGACCGACGTTTTTTATGTACGTATTTGTATTTTCTGTCTGAAGATGACCTATATATTTTTGTAAGATTGAAAACTAGTTAATACTTTTTATTTTATTTTATTCAAGTAAACCTTCAATTTTAAGTATTGATTTTGAATTTGAGTTTCCACCTACACATTTAAACTAACAAAGATAAAACCAATGAACAATAATAAATTAATTTATTAATTAATTTAATTTAATTTACGGTATAACACCTTTTACAATACTTATTTTGTACTTATGACGGTTACATTCGATTAATATATTACAAAATTATTATATGAATTCTAAAATAAAAAGTATAGAAGGTAAACATGAAGGTTATTACAAACAAAGGATATTGTATGAAACACCCAGGTCATAGAGGTGTCGCAGAAGGTTGCACCGATTATGTCATAAGGAAATGTAAATAGGATTAATATATTAAAAATATGTAACAATAAAATTTTGTATACAGAAATAAAAGATTGTAACAAAATTATATTTTAAGTTACTTTAAACGCTAATTAATATTCATTAAAATTTAACCAATAAGTAAAACTGTATGTTTCATTATTTTAGTTGTATTAAAATTTGTTTTAATATTTCAAACCACATACTTTATTTAAGACGCCAAGATCCCGAGATAAATTTTCAAATAAAAGAATTAAAAGAGTCTCATGTTTAATAAAAGTCAATTGAATTTATTTTGTTAAGTGCCGAATTGCAGTCACCGCATTATGTACTACGTAGTAATTGTTTAAAACTGTTATTTAAATTTTTTTACTCAATTTCTCTTAAATTGTTACGCACTTCCTTCCAGATTTAAAAATGTAATCACAAACACATAGAACAAAAATAAATAAAAGAATTACGAGGAATTAAAATAAACTTTTCGTAAGTAAAAATTATTTTCAGAGGTGAATTTTGATGATTAAAGTTTCACTATTTATTTGTAAAAGCATAAGATGTGCAAAGTAGAATGAAAAGATAAATCTTTGATGTCCAATTATCTGGGTGGCTAATTATTTACAGGCTGAAGCACTTAAACTTTTATACAACTACCGCAAACAAAAGTCACACTTTAAGGTCTCCTTTCTAAAAAAAGTAATAAATAAAATAATTCTTCCGGTAGAGATTGTTTACCCAACAAGCAAAATTATAGTGCATTGAAAGCAGTTTACATATTCATATTATTTTTATATTAGCACGTTTTTAATTGCAAATTATTTTAACGTTAAACATAACATAACTGACGTAAGATTTACAAAGAAATGAGCAGTCATTCATAAACATTTACAAATAAGACCAGATGACAAGCCAACAAACTTAATTAACCTTGCCGTAGTTTATTATTCTGTATTAAGCTAAGGAAACGGAAGTTAAATTTTGCATACTCTTTTCAGTGCAATTCAATACTATATTACCAGGAAAGTCTTTGATGGTAAAATTTTGTAAATTTAATAGTCTCGTTTCTTTTAATAACGCGCGAACAACATCGACATTGACATTTTTGTAGTCTGAAAATAAAGTTGATTAGATTAACTGAAATCGCATTGTACGACAGAATGTTAAGCCCGCGATTAGTGTGAAGGTTGCGGATTATGGAGAAGTCTTCCACGCTTTTCGGGTGGTAAACTACGTGAGAATAATTGCAAGTACTTATTTTGCCGGAATCTTTTTAATAAAAAATATTTTTAGACCTGAAATGTGAATGATTGATTTTTTCGTAAGTTGGTATAAATGATATCAAATCGTAACACTTTCAAGTTTACATGCTGCATGCACACCTTGTTCAAATCTAATCAATTATTGTATCCACAGGTAGTTTTGTAAATATAGTTTTCAATACTATAGCTTGATATTCTCCCTAAAGTGATACGACAGAATAGACCTGTTATTAATAAAATATTGGCGTCTAATATAAATTGGTCCTTCCAACCGGATTTATTTGATTAATTGACGTAATAACTCGTCTCGGATACTGAACGCTAAAATTCTAAAGCGCCTATCTGTAGAAATTAATTAACAATGAAACACATACCAAAATGCAAGGTTTCAGCATATCTTAATTGAGAATAATCTCTTGTTTTTATTGCTGATTATCAATCAGATCGCGTCAAAATTAAATTAATTTTATGTAATTAGTAAAACATTATTTAGATGTAAATTTGGTAGTGTAGAATAATGAGATTACTGATTTGTCTTTTATTAAATAACTACACTTTTTTTTTTAAAGATAACAGAATGATTGTTATAGGATCGGTAAAAATTTTTCGACAAAATTTCTTCGAATGAGAATTCTTAGACAGCAATTCTTCAAAAAACAATTCTTTGACAATGCAGTTGTTCGAAACAGAATTTTTCGAAAATACAATTGATCGACATAAAAATTCTTCGAATAAATAATGTATATGCAGTCACTGAAGTATGCCAATGCTTCTGATAATTTACTTTAATAATTCTAAATATAAATAATATGTTTTTAAGAACCTATAAGCGTTTGAATTTATTTTTATTGTTTTTATATCACTTTATATTTAACGTTGCACTAGTATTATTTTTACGTATCATGTACGTTCTCAACATTTGTTGTGGTTTATAAGATTTGGATTTAAATTATGCTAATCCATACTTTAGATAATTATCCTTTAATAGGTATTCTAAGTTACTATGTACATACATACTGGATGATTCAAAAGTAACCGGCATCTTTACGCGGGCGTAATCTTTGAATAATAATTAGACAAAAAGTTCTTATTAGCGTGGATCCGAAAACGCGTTATAAGGGGGCTACGTCACTTTGAATAGGATACCTTAATCAATTTTGAAAGTTTTATTATTTGGGTATGTTTATTGACAATAATTAATCTGCTTTACAATAAAAAAAAACGTTTATCTAGGTTCTTATTGAAAATAGTTGGAATTCCGCATACATATAAACAACGATTTTCAAAATGCATAATACCCTGAGTAAACAAATAATCAACTTTACATTATTCAACAATTACACAGTATTTAATTAGTTGAAAGAATAAAATATGTATTAAAATGAAATTCACAATATTACAAATTTTTATTATGTTACGAATTTATAACCAATAGGAATGCGTCATTCTACAAACATTAAATGTTACTTTTGATTAAAAACAAATTCAGAATCAATAAAAACATTTTAATTTTTGACAATTCGTACTTGTCAGCATAACTACTAAATTCTATTATAAAATGTGTTTTTATTGAGTGTTTGTGCTGTCGTAAAAAAAAATAGTGTATACAATTTGCATGTATTATCGATTAATAGCCATAATTACAAGTTCATTGCATAAGATACTAATTTATATTTAAAACAAGCGTTTACCGAAGAACTCCACATTCCTCTGTTAAGCAAAAATAAAATTGCATTTTACAAAAAAATTGTTTAAACAAAAGCTATAGATAATAAATCAAAAATCTGTGTAGCTTAACGGCCCTTTTAACTACATAGAATATACTCAAAATCTAATCAAATCTTTGGAATTATAAGTAAACGCTATATACAAAGTTTCATAAAAATCGGACTAGTGGTTTTCTTGATATGTATCTTGTTTACATACGGACGGAAGGACAGCCGGCCGGTCGGCCTCCGAACATAAAATTTTTTTTGTTTTATTATAACATACTAACTCTAATTTGTCAGAAAATGTAAAAAAAAGGGGTGTTAAAATTTTCGGTTTGGAAACCGTCGCATAACGCCCCATCTTATTTCATAAGATGTGTAATTATTATAAGTAAATTATCGTATGTTAAGTTATCATAATGTTACCAATAAATTTGAGTAAATATTTAACGGTGGGGAAATTATTGTTGGATCAAAATTATCTTGTATAGTATATTACGATCACGAAACATATTTTATTAGAGAATTTCCCAAATATAGATTTCAAATGAATCAAGTGGAAACCCTCCCAAAAATATGTTGTCTTGAAAAAAAATTAATTAAAAATTAGTTATTAAATTATTGAAAATAAATAGTGAGAACCCTGAGTGACATCTGAACTTGCATGTACACTTATCAATGACAATTTATATCTAACTGAGTGTACCGATAACACCATAAACATTTATTTATACGTACTATGAATGAAGATTTAAAAGAACAATTAAATAAGGAAGATTTATTTGAAAGGGGTACACCAAAATCAGATACTCTTGTATTACGAAAAAGACCCCGGAGTTCACCAGATTTAGATACATATTTGAAAAAAACATCGCTCTGAAATGGACGAAAATTTAATAAAGAAATTTACCGAAATTCTTGATGCAAAATTTGCTGTTGTTTCGGATATAAAAACGATACAAAAAGCATTAGGGATAAACTAGAAGCAATATCGGTTGAAAATCTAATGTTAAAAACTGAAATAATTACTTTAAAAGAGGATAACAGGAAAATTAAAACAATTTAGAGTTTATGCAGAGAAAGGCTAAAATGAAAAATTTAATAATATCAGGACTGCAAGATTTAAAAGATAAAGATAATCTTGAAAAAATTGTAAAAGAACTATGCGTGCATTCTTTCAACATGCATGAACCGATGGTCGATAGGGTGCACACTGTCAGTGGTGGAAAATCTTTATTAGCTGAGTTTGTTAAACACTCGGATGTGCAGATAATTTTGAAGAATGCGAGAAAACTAAAAGGAACAGGCATCTGGATAAACAGGGACTTAACATTACAAGATCGAAAGAGCAGGAAAAATTTACTGGAGGTAAAGAAGAAGATAATGGAAGTGGATAAGAACGAAAGAGTTTTGATAAGAGACGGGTATATGTTGTTTAAAAAAGAAGAAGTACGTCTGGGATGAAGAAAATGGCGTCAGCTCTGCTAAACAAGAAGATGTACAGCTTATTATTGATTTATTGAAGAAGTATGAAGAACAGCAAGCAACATCATCATCAAAAAACTAAGAAATGAAACTCGATCTCAACAAGAATGTATTCAAGTGAGTGAGAGTCACAATAGAAAATTTTAATTTAATTAAATGTAAATTAGGAGATAATACCATCCATATTCTACCTTTATATGTTAACGGTACGAAATGGAATCGGGATTTCGCTTTCATTGAAAATTTTTTGAATAATAATTTATTGCAGTTCATTGTTATTGGTGATTTAAATGTAAGAATTGGGGAGTCACAAACTATTCCAGCCAAATTGCTTGAAGGAAAATTTAAATTCAATTTGAACAGAAAGTCCAAAGATAAAACTATTAACGGTAAGGGGAAAACGCTTTTGGATACTTGTGACAACCACAATTTAATTATATTAAACGGAAGGACGCCCGGTGACGTGCAAGGGGAACACACATTTGTGGGAGGTCCTGGGATATCTGTAAATGATATTTGTGCTATATCTTTCAATGTTATCGGCCTTGTTAACGATTTCACTGTGAGATCTGAAATTTTCTCGGATCATATGCCTATAGAACTGACATTAAACTTGAATATTTATAGTACCAAAAAGAAAATGTACAACCCCTATTACCGAAGTTAGTATGGACCCCGCTAGATAATATAAATTTTAAATACAAACTAGAAAACTTAGTGGACACTATTAATTTGAAAACTGGTAATACACAAGAATTAATTAATTCCTTTATAACGTTAATCAAAAATTCTGCTGCCCTTGGATGTCAAAAGTTGAATACCCCTTTGTCGAATAAAAATAAGGTAAATAAGCCGTGGTTTGATAAAAATTGTAAAATATTACGAACTAGATCTTTCGCTTTGTTAAATTTATTTAGGAAATCAAACAAAAATATTATAAAAGATATGTACATACAAGTTAATAATCAATATAAGCAAACATGTTTTAACAAAAAGAAAGAATATTATGCTAGTATCAACGAAAATTTTAAAGCTGTGTATGATAATAGAAGTTTTTGGCAATTGATAAGAAAAGTTAGATGCTCGAGTTTTATATGCAGTGCTGATATAGAGGCAGACGAATGGTTTAAACATTTTAATGATTTATTGAATCCGCCCCTTAACGTCCATCAGATTAACTACGCCGCTCCTTTAATTTTAGATCGTCAATTAGATAACTCGTTCCATATTAATGAATTAAAGTATGTAATTAAAAAGCTAAAGATGGTAAAGCGCCTGGGCCCGACAGAGTGCCATATGAATTTTTAAAAATAGCCCGACAAATTTTTTAGAGAAACTACTTGATGTTTTTAATTATATGTATGAAACTGCAAATGTCCCTACAAGTTTTGGTAGTTCAATTATTTTCCCTATATTTAAAAAGGCGACAAAAATGATGTTAGTAACTACAGGGGAGTAGCCTTTTCTGATTCTGTTGCTAAGTTATTTACAGGATTGCTGCTAAAAAGGCTAAATGAGTGGGTAAATGACAAAATGTACTCTGTGAATACCAAGCGGGATTCAGAGCGGGTTACTCGACTGTTGATAATATCTTCAACTTAATGAACATTATAAAAATTAAAACATCGGTAAAAGCGGTAAGCTATATTGTTTCTTTGTTGATTTCAAAACTGCGTTTGACTCGCTAGATCGAAATGCATTGTATTATAAATTATTTGCTCACGGGGTATCTTCTAAATTTATAGCAGCTCTTCAAGGATTATACAAGAATACTAAATCTTGTGTATGGACATTTCAAGGTATAACTGATAGTTTTACCAACACAATAGGTTTAAAACAGGGTTGTCTTCTGTCACCACTGTTGTTTTCTCTTTTATTGACGATATTAATGAATATATTAAAGGTGGTGTACGAATCGCTGGAATTAATATCAGATGCCTGATGTACGCAGACGACATTGTTTTGTGGCAGATCACCCCTTAATACTTCAAGAAATGATCAATAGACTTAGTGATTATTCCAAAATGTGGAATTTAACTATTAATCTCAATAAATCTCAAATAGTTGTATTTCGAAACGGAGGTAGATTAGCAAGAAGCGAACAGTGGCGATTGAATGGGGAACCCATAGCTGTTATGAATGAATACAAGTACTTGGGAGTCATTCTTACTAGTAAACTGTCCTTAAACAAACACTTTAATGAAAAATTGTGTGTCGCTAAGTTTAGTATTCATTCAACTTATAATAATTTCTTTAAGAATAGTAAAATACCGGTTACCTTTAAATTTACTGCTTTTAATGCTGTTTGCCGAGCCATTATTTGTTATGCCGCTCAAGTCTGGGGTTTTACGTGTTTTGATAGAATGGAACAACTATTTATTTATTTTGTTAGAAAATTATTCTCTCTTCCACAGAACACACCACATTATGTTATATATCTAGAGACTAAATCATATCCCCTATTTTTGTTTACTTTAAACCTTCATATTGCGTATATACAGAAAGTGTTACTGTTGCCTAATCATAGACTGACTAAAATTTTGGCTGAGGAAGTAATCAGAAGAAAATTGTTTTGGTTTGGTGAATTCAGGTCGCTCTGTCGGAGATACGACTGGCAAAATAGTAACTATGTAATTGACGGAGTTAAACAGCGATTTGATGGACTAATGGAGAATATAAAAGTGAATTTAGAAGAAATATGTTGGTTAAAGTTAATAATTCTTCCTATCATCAGCTGTATAAAAAATTAAACCATGAATTAGGTGTTAATAGTTATATTTCTGATAGTTACGGCTTGAATCTCATTAGATCAGTAATCAAGATTAGGGGACAGCTTCTTTACCTTAATTGCAATATCAGTCGGGCGGTGGAGGTACATTATTGTATAATGTGTAATAAAAAGACATTGAGGATATGTACCATTATATTGGTGTTTGTTCTGCCTTAAAAGAATTTAGAATAAGATGGCTCGGCAAGGCAGTATTGTCTAAAAAAGAATACATTAATTATATGAACGGCCAAGACTGGCAAGCATTATATAGCTATCATGTGAAGGCATGGAATTATAGATATTTTCTTATTTCTGAATTTAACAATTAATTCTAAAAAATAAGTTAAGGTTTTGTTTAATTTATCTATTACTAAACTTTTTTTTATAATTACTACTCTGCAGATGGACTTGTGCCCATGCATTGTGTTTTTACCAATAAATAATAATTAGAAATGTATCTTAATTTATCTGTTCAAAAATAAACACTTTATTATTATTATTATTATTATTATTGAACTTTTAGTTTTTGACGATAATTTGAGGGAGACACAGTAATTATCAACAATTATCACTTACTTCGTCTGTAACGATTTTGTTATTGGCTCAAATTTTATGAGGGAAATTCTCCGAAACATTGACATACTTTAAAAACTTCAATGGCTCTATATAGGTGCATTATCAGTTCAAAGAATTTTCATGTCGATGAATTGTATTGTCGAACAATTGTATTTTCAAAAAATTCTGTTTCGAACAACTGCATTGTCGAAGAATTGTTGTTTTGAAAAATTGTTTTTCAAAGAATAGCTGCCATTCGAAGTAATTCTGTCGAAGAATTTTCCGCACACCCTGTAGTTCATTATAAGCAACGTAACTTTATGCGGCGGATCGTTCTATGCAAGGATGTTATAGACGACTTAAACGTAAAATATGTTGATCTATTTCATGGCGCCCATTAAATTAGAACGATAAAAATGATTAAAACAACTTGCGAGATTAAATATTACCATTGCATTAAAAGATGTATTAATTTTGATCATGCTATTAATTGGAAGCTTTCTGATTTTAAAACATGAGCATCACTCATTTGAAGAAATCAAAATAACATGATCAACACCGAACATATGTATACGTGCATATGTTATTATATCTTCTAAAATTAGAAAATGTTTAACAATTTTTTCCAAAACAAAAACTTTAGCATGTGTGATTCAACAAAACATCATCTTCGTTGATTACGACAAAATGGTCTCTTTCGTTTCGTTTTCAAATAAAAACTATACCGTAATCTGTTAGGATGTATAGTTCTTATTTATTTCAATTAAATATTATTTCAACGAATGTTTATTTGGAGGAAATATTTTTTAATTATCAATTTGTTTCAAACATCATCTCTTTGTAAATATTTCTTTGTAATTCATTTTTAAATTAATACAATTCAGTTTAGTTCTTTTATTTATTTTCCAATATATACACAAATATAAAATCAAACATTTGCTAAAATTAATCGTTCACTCATGCTATAGAAGTCTATGCGATAGAAATCCATACACAGCAAACTAATGTTTTTTTTAATTAATCGTTTCACCTAAATACACTAAAAAGCAATTTTCTATTTTGGGTCGCTTACAGAGCTATAAAAGCACCCAAATGAGTTCTTTTATAGAAAATTGAGTTCTTTTATAGAAATAGAACAATTTTTATTCCGGACGGTGGTAACACTGATTTGATATTAAACGTCAAACTTGTCGTTACGTTCGGCGTGCGTTGACTTAAATCGTAGTTAATGTTCAGTAGATTTATTTATCTACTTATTTTTATTTCTGTCCATTTTTTTTAAATTAAACGTATGATAAATGTACTAATTAAACTTAAACTAGCATTTGAACCAAAATTTAATGAAAATATTGCCACTCTAGAAATGATACTTTAAAATTCCCTAAATTTAAAAACTCGCGAAATTTTATTTTAAAATCAATCTGAAAAGCCTAAAATAGAAAAAATAGTATAAAGAATTCGTTTCAGAAGGGCATTTTAATAACTGGTACTTCTGAAACTGTACTCGTCTTATAAAATGCGTCTTCTGAAACTAGTTCTTTAATATACTATTACTAGGTTAAAAGCCCCACGATGTGTATAGAAGGAGAACACCAGGAGAATTAACTCAATTATTATATGTGATAACATTTAAAAAGTTTGTTGTATGCGTTTTTCCTACAACATTAAGAAACATGTCCACATTACGCTTTACTAAAATAAAAAAGGTATTCTGAGAATTGAATACAGAATCATGCTTCTTTATTGCAAATTATTGTATACAATTTTAAATATTAAGTAACCGCAATATCTTTATAGTTTATTATGTAGAAAATCTACTTAACTCATTTTGTATTTCGCAACACAACTGTAGTAAATTTAAAAGCAGCTTTCTACTACACTTTGCTCCTCAATTAATTATCAAATATCTATCCTTATTTAATAAACACTCTTCTATTCAAAAATTTAATACAATTTTTTAAAATACATTGCTAAGTGTGCAATATATACCGGGTGGTTGATCCCACCTTAATCGTTATAGAAGAATTATTAAGGTATAGATTTTCAACCTTTGGATGGTATAGTTTCCGAATGGGGCCTCTCTCTTTAAATTATTTAAAACCATGTAGCACTTCCTGTTACGCGCCGTAAATAGAACTCAACTTTGTTATTTTAAATAAAACTATATACAAATGTCTTATGGTATGAATTTGGTTATCATGTTTGGTGAGAATCTGAAGATAAACGAAAGAACTTGCAGAAAATTTAATAAAAAATTAGCAAAAATTTAAAGACTAGTTTTGACAACGGTTTGCAAAACAAAACCAAACCGCGTTAAAATTATGGCGGATATAAGAAAGATATTATTATCCTTGTACTTGGATATTTTTTGCATATCTATCCGGAGTACCACGGATGCATTTGTGTATATCATTGTTGAAGAATAATAATGTGCATAATTATAAATTCGTCCTGACGCAGAATTTAACCCATTTCATTATGACAGGCGTGTAAGGTTTGGCAAATTTGTTTTGACAAGAATTGGAGAGAGTCCGAAATTTTTAAAGACGTCATGTGGTTCAATCAAACCAAATTTAATAGAGACTGAGTATTTAATAGGAGAAATAACCATTGGTGGTCATATTCTAATCCACATGTAACTCATGTACGGTCATTTTAACAAAAATTCAGTTAGAATGTCTTTTGTTTGTTAAAAACTTAACTAACGCTGTGTACTTGGAAATTTTGAATCCCACTGTTGAAGATTTTTTAGACGGCCTTTCTTTGAATAAATTATCCAGGGCTTGTTGTAGCTCCTTAGTTTTTTTAATTATAGTTTTTTCCAAACAAAAGTGGGCCTTCTTTTATAGGAGTAGTGAAGGGGATGATGGAGTGAAACACCTTGTTGCAACAAGTTTGGGAAAAACTATAATTATACTTTTTGTTTGGGACTTTTGAAGAAGTAAATCCAGACCATATTCAAAACGTGGTTTGTTCTGTAGGTTTTAAATATTTTAGAGAGAGATATCCTACCATACAGAATTTCAAAATCCAGATCTTGGAAATTACCCCATAACGTCTAATGATTAAGGCAAGATCAATCACCTTGTATATATGCATTTACTCATTTAGTTAGTATAAGAAAAAATTGTTAGTATAAGAAAAAAGTGGAAAATGACTTTGCCGATCATCTGTCCCTATTGACTGAAAAATCAATTTGTATGTGGTTTTTCAGTTCAATAAAAATTATTATTATTATTAGGGTGAGCTAATTCGCCGGTAGGAATGATTCGCCTCGCCGAAAATAATTTGCACACATAAAAACGATTTAAAGATTGTGCGGTTAAAAATATGTCGTATTTTTTTTATTGTCAACATAAACCATGAATAATTTATTTCATATCGGCATCTTTGAATTTACTAAAAAATCAACAATTAGTGGTTTTATCAATTTCCTGTTTTTTATTTTATTTTAAGAATTAAATAAATTAATTAAGAATAATGTTTGAATATATTTCTGGTGTTCTATCGGTATGTTTGTAGTTATTTACCATTTAGTTTCTTTAAATAATTATGTTGTTATACAAATAAATAATCAAACGTCACGATATGTTCGGCCAAAAATATCCACCGGCAGATAATTCTCGGCCAAATTCTTCTTGGCGAATTGTACCTAACGGCGAATAGTTTCCGGCGAACCGTTCACGCCGAAGTATTTATCGGCGAAACGTTCCCGGCGAATGGTAGGGCTCCCTTATTATTAATATTATTATTATTATTTATACTTAATTTTGAAACTATTGTAACATCTTATGAAATTCTAGGACGATAAATGAAACGTTATTCTACATATTTTAGAACAAATGTCAACGTATTTGACGTCAGCTCAGCGCTTAGCGTACGGCCGCCATCTTGAATGGCGACCAAGTAGATGAGTGACGTATCACAAAAAAGCTTATTTGTTTCTGTTTTTAAAAATAATAGCAATGTATCATTTTACTCAAAAATTATGATGAGAAAATATTCAATTAATTAAATTACCCGAATACTTGTCTGGGCTGTTGACGAAAGTATGTGAAGTTCACAATGATAACACACGTTCCAAAGCCATATTGTATGTAAAGTACTTAAAGAGATAACCAAACAGTGATTATTTTATGACGGTCTGGATAAGTTTAATAAATTGCCTGTGGGGGTCAGAGATGTTAGAAATTTTTACGCATTTAAGTCAAAAATTTTAAATTTTATATGTTATGACTTACAACCTGAAAATTAATTTATTAAATATGTATAGTCATTTTTTGTTCGTTTGTTTAATTTTGTTTATTGTTGTTGTAATTTAAAATTTATTCTTATATTGTTGAGCATGTTTATATTTGCTAATATTATCAATTTTTGTTTTCTGTTTGTATTGTATATGCTCTTGTAAGCATTTAATAAATTTCTATTCTATTTCTATTCTATATAAATTTGTTTATTAATCCCGTCATCGTAGACCTATTTATAGTAGGGCTTTCAGAACTTAAACAGCTAAAAAATTGAGTTGCTTCATCATTGGTACATTTGAGATCCCCATATTTAACTAAAATTAAGATTTAGATTCGTTGTTTTTCTGATAAATGTGCCAATATTCTTTATTTACTTAAAATTAGTATCAGTGTTGGCAATTTCTACATAAATAATTACGTGGTTGGCGTTTGAATACCTACTATAGTCTGTCCAGAAACGAAGCGAAGTAATAAATCAATATGTTTAACAGATTCCAATGGCGTACCGATGTATTGATACTTTTTCGAAAAGGGGGTTAAAAATGTAGAAGATGTGTAACGTTTCATCATTAATTAATTATTTTGACACATTCCATCTTATTAAATGTTCAAATTGACTTCCACCTACTTCCATGCAATGGTATAAACTACTGACTGTAATAAACTGAAATTTGACACATGGGTTTGTCTAAACATTACGGTTTATTATAGTCACTAGTTTTTGACATATTCTAAAAAATTTCAATTTTTTTTTAAGTTTACCACCCTGTAACTTTTTAACGAAGCTTTCCTGATAAAAACTTTATATGAAAAATCCAATTTAAAATTTTTATTAAATAATACGTGGGTTTATTTTTGGCCACCACTAGTGAATCACCTTGTTTAACAGAAATTGCTAATATCATTATCGATCACATTTTTAGGAATTTTAACTAATTAATTACTAATAATTGAACTAGAAAGTATGTACTGTATTTGGAATGACAATTTAATAAATTTTAATGCGTGCTTAAAAATATAATTAGAGGAGAAATATGGTTTGTAATTATAACGATAGCCTAACTAATGATTTATTGTCATATAATATCGGTATATCATAAGGTGTACTTACGCTGCAGTATTGAGTTTTATTAGAATGGCATCGAGTCTTGAATTTATTTCAAAGAAACGCGTGAAGAGGTCTGCGCTTTCTGCCAACGAAAAAACTATTGTGCTCTATGTGTACAATTATTTGAAATGCCATAATCCGTTTAAAATAGTTCAAGAGTGACTGGCATTAGAAAAACAACAATATTCAGACTTTTGCGTGAAGACAAAGTTTCTGTGCGTGAGCCTAGTTTATCTCATGGTAGAAAAAAAACTGAAATACCCGAATATGTGAAAAGTACAATTAGAGGAATAGTGCATTCGTTTTATTTTAAAAAGAAATACCCACATTAAATAAAATTGTGTCAGATGTGAAAGAGGAAGAGGGTATACCCAATTTAAGTAGAACAATGTTGTGGCAAGTTTTGCACGAATTTTCATGGAAAAAATGAATAGAAAATCAGCTCTCATTGATAAGGAAGAAATTGTATGTTGGAGAAGAAATTACCTACGAAATATCTCTAAATTACATTCTGAAGACAAGAAAATTTGTTATTTAGACAAAACGTGGGTAAATGAAGGTTATACTGTGGGAAAAATGTGGCAAGACAAAAATGTAACCAGTGGACGACAGGCTTTTTAGAAGGATTATCTACAGGTAAGACCTCCTTCAGAAAAAGGGCGACGCTTAATTATTACGCATATTGGAAGTGACGAAGGCTTTATGAGAGAGGTTTACTGCTATTTGAATCGAGAAATACCGGTGATTACCACGAGGATATGAATGGGGATGTTTTTGAGGAATATTTTGAACAAATGTTAGATTTAATACCAAAGGGTTCCGTAATTGTTATTGACAATGCCAGCTACCATTCCAGACAAATTGAACGTTTACCTACAACTTCCTGGAAAAACACGTTATAATGGAATGGCTTTCCTCAAAACATATTGCTTTTGAAAATGATATGGTAAAAAGGGAACTACTAAGTCTAGTACAAAGTGTTAGGACAAAGTTTAAAAGATATGCAGTTGACGAAATTGCAGCAAAACGTGATATTTTTGTTCTACGCTTACCGCCATACCATTGTGAATTAAACCCTATAGAATTAATATGGGCGCAGGTAAAGGGTGCAGTAGTGAGAATTAAATTAAGTAACATTCGACAACTTTTAATGACTTCTTTAAGTGATGTGACTGCGGAAAAATTGAAAAAGTTATAGAACATGTAATGAAAGAGGAACAAAAAATGTGGGACAATTTGATAGAAGTTACTATAGAGCCTATTGTAATTTCAATATGATCAAATGATACTTCTTCCAAAGAAACAAATGAATTTTTAGATTATCTGTGTTTTAAAATTATATATTTATTATTCTTCTTATAAATTTAGTTTGTTTTTGCTATATTTTATTATACCTTAAATTTTCAAACTCTATAAAATGGTTTCTAACAAACCATGTGTTTTATAATTACAATGATATGTTTAAAATTACTTTCAATAAAACACAATAAAACGCAATTGTAATTTTTTTTGTCAGCAAAACCCATGTACACGCCTATGATCTTTAGTTTAGACCTCAAGAAAAGGTACGTCCCATTGTTAACGGATTAGGAGCTATTCATAAATAACTTACGTTGTAACACTATAATATGGAAGCGGTATATCCTAAAACTAGTTTTAAAATCTTTTATGTATTTCATACAAAATCGTGTACCGCTTATATGTAAAATAAATGAACTATTTTAATTTATTACTACGCTTCGTTTCTGTACAGATTTTAATGTTTTTATTTATTTTTAAAAACCTACAAGATCATATCATTAGTACAGTACTATTTAATTTAACTAATATTTTATGACATTTTGTATTTAAGTGACACATTGCTATTATTTTTGGAATAAAAAAAATTAGCTTTTTGTGATACATCACTCCAGCTAGGTTGCTTTTTGAAAAATTTAAGATGACGGGCGTTCACTAAACGCTGACGTCAGAAACATTTGACATTTGATCTAAAGCATGCAGAATAAAATCTCATTCATCATCTTAGAATTTCATAAATTTTTCTTTATCCGTTTCAAAGATAATCCGTTGGTGCGAGACTTCTAAGGAACCTTGTATCAAAAGCACAATAGTAATCCAATTAAAACGATTTCATTTCAGATGCTAGCAAGGAGAGTTTTAGCTAAGTAAAATTTTCCAAACTGTGCAAGTAAAATTAAAATTTAAAATAAAAATGGTCTTTTGGGTGAGGTAGGTTGTTTGTTTGTTTTCCTCCCTCCACACTGAAGGGGTCCCAAAAGACCATTTTTATTTTAAATTGAATTTTTGGACGAATACTTACCTAAAATTAAAATAAAATTTATTAGAGTTAATTAATAAATTTACTGCCATAGCATTTTACGCTATTGTACGAAATGCTTTAAATGGGTAAAATCCTTTAATATAATACACTTTTATTACAATATTCAGTTTAATTAAAAATAATCCATAGTCGAATACAATCAAGTGTCTTAAAAAGCGAAGGTTGAGCATGTTTATTTCATTACGAAATGAACAATGCATATTAAAATATTCTAATTAAAAAATTAATTTTTAAGTGAAAACGTAAATAATAGTAACCAACCAACAGAAAACCACCAAAAACTTGACTCGGACACGTGTTTCAACAGCTAAGCTGTTATCATCAGCGATACCGATACTAAAAATAAAAACAATGGGAAGCTTATATATACTATCTGCTTATCACGCATCGTTAAACTTAATTGATTCTTAGATAAGCTTAAATAATTCCGAAAATCCTAATGGACCGTTATCAGAATAATTCATAAGCAAATTTCTGTTTTTAAAAATTTCTAAACTTTCATAAGAATCAAGTTCGTTTTTATTATCTACCCTCTTAATTAATTTAATGTCGCCTACTCTATGGCCATTTTCAAGCATATGCATGGCAACACTGGACCTATCTGTGCGATGATATTTGACATGAGCTACGTGCTCTTTAAAACGAGTTTTAATAGGTCTCTTGGTTTGCCCTATATATACTTGGTTACAGTCTTTAGAATTAATTTTATATATTCCCGATTTATCACACATTTCTATTGGGTCTTTCGGATTGCCTAAAAAATTTTGCAAGTTGTTACTACTAGAGGTTACTGTTTTATAATCAAATAATAGTGCTTTTGTGTGTATCAGTAAACATTCATTATTCTAGTGCACTTTAATTGAAATAATGAACTTCAGAGTTAATAAAAATGAAACCGAAAAATAAATGTATGATGAATTTAAAAACAAAACCCATAAAAAATTATAACTATCTATATACATATAGTGTAAAACTCAACCATCAGGTTTACTTTAAGAGCATGATGTAAAATTATACGAATTTATATTTTCGTGATGTTTTATTTATTTGAGAATCTGTATATTTCCAATATATTGATACACTAGTCTAAAAATTAAATTTAAAGTAGAATATTAATTTGTTTGCTTTGACTTATCCCGATTCCAAAACATAGCTGGCTATAATAATTGAAGGATCGACTTATGTAACTGCTTTCACATCTGTCGACAAAGTTCGTCTTTTACCCTTATTGATGTTGAGGTGTTTCTTGTTGGGTCGGGTGTATTCAGAATACAAAGTTTTTCCAGGCTTGTCTGTCCTAGTTCTACTGCTTCTTCGCATTTTTTCTTTGAGCTTAAAGTATTTTCATTATTGTGCTAGTCACTTAATTCTGGGTCTCCATCTGGGTTTTTTTGCCTGTGCTTTTCAGTTTCATATTATTTGGTTGGCATTTTGTTCTTCCACCCTGGTTAGATCCATCTTACTTTATTTCCGTCTATGCAAAGTCGTACTTGTTTCATTTTTAGATTTTGCCCATTTTTGACTGTTTGTTACTCCTCTTCCTAAAGAATTTCATGTCTAGTCTTTGTAGTCGGATATATTGTTTTTCACTGAAAGACCACAATTCCTTACCATATTTGAGGGTGGGTATGTGTGCCAATTTCTACACTTTACTTTTAGCGTCCATTGAAATTTGAGGCCTTTCTCCATGTAACCTGTTGTTGTCTGGATTCTGCTCTTGAGTTCTTCTAGTGACCCATCTGCTCTGATTATTTTCCGAAGTACTTAACTTTCTATCTTTCCTAATTTATTGTTCTTTACTTCTATGTTGATATCTTCCTGTTGTCTTGCAATTATCATTTTTTTCCTATTTTTCTATGTTTCTTAATATCTTCCATGTTTCTTCTCTTTGTAGGCAATGAAATACCTTGATTAAGTCTATAAAACAACAGTAAAACTTGTGGTTGTATTCTATGGCGTTTTCTATGGTTCGTTCGTACAGCCTTCTGAGTACGCAAAGTAGAGACATCCCTCTATAGTTCTTGCATTTGATGTCTCATTTTTAAATGTGAGCGGAATAACTACCATTTGCCAACCTGCGGTTATTATTTTGTCATGCCACACTTTATTTATGATTCTGAGTAGTAGTTTTACCTAGTCTTCTCCCATTTGTGGGTTGATATCGTCGTGCCCACTAGCTTTCCCAAATTTCAGTAGTTGATCTCTATGGTCTTGCCAAATTTCTTGTACGTTTGATTGTTTGTCTCTATAACTTTCTGCTTTGCTGTATCCATTGTTCTATATACTTTTTCTAAGTTGTCTGCTTATTTGTGTTCAGATATCTTGTCCATAATTCCTTGTTCTTTCCTATCTAGATTTTTATCTCACTTGTTTTGTATATATGTTTGTATTCATTCTGCTTTTTTCCGCTTGTCTTTTCTGCCGCAGTTAGCAGAATTCGGTTGAATTTTCCCATTTTTGTTCTATGTCTTCTTTTACATTTTCTTTGTCAAATTCATGTTTGAGAAACTCTTAATATTTTTATATGTATTTTGATTTTGTAGTTTGTGTATCTTGATTTTTTGTATGGTTATATTATCCAATTCTTCTGGTTCTGGTCGGTTGTGTTGGAGTTTTACTTTTATTTCAAATATTAATAGAAAATGTTCGATGTCAACTTCGGGTTTTCTCCTATGTATGATTTCTAATATTCTACCGCTACAATTATGTAGTATATTATAGATCCTTTATTTCTGCTAACCATTCTTCTACTGAATTTATATGTTCTTGATAATGAAATTGTTTGCGATGCAGAATTCTTCTTTCCTCCTTTGCCAAACATATGTTTTTTGTTTTTCCCCACTTTCCCATTGAAACCTCCTATTAGTATACTTGTCCCTCTGATGGAATCCCATACATCCTGCAGTTTTTTATATAATTCCTTTTTCATCTCTTTTTTCTTGTCACTGTTCGGTGCATACATACAATTACTAAACAACAACTTTTCTTCTTCGATTGTTGTTATTTCCAACTCTATCCTTTCAGAACAAAATTGTTATACTTTTTATCTTTTCGTTCCAGTCTGCTGCAATTACACATGCTGATTTCGTTCTATCGTTTTTGTTAACACCGCTGTACATTAGGATATGTCCGTCTTCTGTTTCAGTACAGTCTTGGCTTTTCTTTTCGTTTCTGTTATTTCCAATAATTTGAATTTGTTATAGTTGAATTCTTTCTCTAGTTCTACCTTTTCCCGATCAGACTCTTAACGTTTTAGGTCCCTATTTTAATTAATCCATTTTTCTCTTCAACATTGTTCGTGTTCGTGCACATTTTCGTTTCCATGATCCTCCTGGTATCTTTTTGGTTAGTTTTTTGGAGTCTAGTCCCGTATCAGACTTCACCCCAACCACGAATGTTTTGGTAATTTCGATTTTTGTTTCTGAATTTCCCGTTCTTACATTTTACTATTACTGTGCTTGCTTCCGGTTTTCCAACCCTCTTTGTAGAAAATTTCTTGTATAAAGTTTTGTTCAGCAAATTTAACTACTTTTATTGCTAAGTTGTTCCTTATTTTCCTGTTCTTCTAGTTTGCATTTCAATGTTTTTATTTCATTACTTAATTCTTCATTTTCTTGTTCTCCCCACGTTTTAATTGTTCTTCTTTCTTCTTTTAACATTGTCTTTGATTTCTTATAACAGTGGATTTATGCTCGCTAACAGTTTCCCTCTTGGGAGGAGTCATTAGCATTCTTTTATTATTTTTCTGTCTCGTTTCGTATCTTTTCCCCTCTTGGTTGTCTTCTACCTTTTTTTTATGTAAGTATTATTATATTGATCCGGTGCTGAGCGTTCTTCCCCTTGTTTTGTTTTCATTCATTTACGCTTGCGATTTTGTAAATCGTTTTTTGGTGAATTGGTGCGTCATATAAGCTTTAATCTTTCCTTTTCTGTTAAGAACGGTGTTACGGTATTCGCGCTGTACTGATACGTTTTGAATGTAGGCTTGTCTGACGTAAGTGTTTTTCTTTTGTTTACCTTTCGCATTTATATGTTTCTTAAGCGTAATTCTTGCTTCTGTGTGTGTTATTTTAGAATTTAAAGTTGTTATCCTTCTAGGTGGAGGTGAGGATGACAGTAACGGTGTCAAAATTACATGTAAAGCCGAAGTTTCGCCCAATTCTGTAAGGGCTTTACCGAGGCTAAACGTAAATTAAAAAATCGTGTAGGTCACAAAATTTAAAATGATCATCAAAAATTGATGATGTTACAAAGATTAAAAATGATTAAAAATTAAAAACTTATAGGGTTGTCAGCTAAGCGCGCATCAGTCTATAGCTCCTAAACCAATGAGGTTAGGAATTTCGTTCATATGTCAATCTATACTATTTGTACGAGTCTATTTTTGGAAAAAATTTTGAGCTCACAGGGTGTCCTAAATAAGTGTCACGATATGAAAGTCATTTTTTTTAATGAGACACCCTGTATTTTTTTGCATATTTTGGTTCACCCATGCACTCTATCAATTGCCGAAAAGCTACTAATTCTGGCATTTTAGGAGAAATAAATAAAAAATGAAAAAAAAACTTTGCGGACTGGAAATAAAAAATTTTAAAAATTTCTAAATAATTTTTTTTGCTCACGGTTTAATATGGATTGAATTGCGAAAGGTCTAAAGTTACTGTCATTTTGTAAATTTTGTACGGGGTTCTAAAATTATGACCGAAACATGACAAACTTCAAACCAATTTTTCTCGCGTTTCTTAAATGAAATCCTCTATATATTTTTTGTAATCACAACTGTACTCAAATTCTCGACGGTTTTCTAGATATTTACGAAAAACCATTTATTTTACTTTCCACGGTAAATTTTAATTAACAGAATACCTAGGCGGCTATGAATAACATTAGAGATTTTTTTAAACATGATTAGATTAAGTATTCAAACACTTGTCCATTTTGTTGTAAACACAGACTTAACCTGTTTGTTAAAGACCTATTTACATTTTCTAACATTAAAGGAGTAACTAGTATTAAAGGCTTCTCTTATTCTTTCCCGCATGTTTTCTGGTGTGGTTGGAGGTATGCGGTAGACCAGGTCTTTAACGTATCCCCATAAGAAATAATCAAGTTTGGTCAGATCTGGTAACCTTGCGGGCCACGGAACAGGTCCTTGTCTGCCAATTCAGCTGCCTGGAAACTTTTCATTCGAAGTATGTCGAACTCCAATACTAAAATGAGCCTAACTGGAGCACATTCTTCCTATTAGCCCTAATAGTATATTTTCTAGAAGATTATCAAGGTCTTCGTCTAAAAATGTTTGAAAAATATCCCCATTTAGATGACCACTAAAAAAATGAGGTCCTATTACGCGGTCTCCAATTATGCCTCCCTAGACGTTTACACTCCACCTGTGTTGCCTGTCAACTGCCCTCGTAAAATTTGGATTCACATTGGCATAGTAATGTAAATTATGTCTGTTCACATGACCATTATTGTGAAAGATTGCCTCATCGGTAAACAATACAGTATTAAAAAACCGTTCATCTTCTCCAATTCGAGCTAGACCCCAATTACGGAAATTTACCCTATTTTCAAAATCTTGTCCTTGAAGTGCTTGATTCAGTTGTACATGATACGGATAGAACTTATGTTTCTTCAAAATGTTTTTTACGGAAGTTTGACTTATGTGCAGCAAATCACTAATGTCTGCTGAACTTCTATGTGGGTCTTCAACACCACTAGCAATAATGTCAAATTCGTTTTCTTCGTTTAGTTCGGGCTTTATTCTGTCATGCTTTTCATATTTAACTATCCCAGTCGTGTCAAATCTATCCTTCAATTTTTTAAATGATCTTGCATCTGTGTGCTTTGTATCAGGAAACCTCTCTTTGTACACTCTGGATGCTAGAAGGCAATTCTTTAAGCATTCTCCGATGATATAGATCATGTCAATTGATTCTTCTATCGTATATTTTTTTTATTACAGAAGAAAATAAAACATGCACTTGATGCCACTGAACGTCAAAAGATTACGCGAATAATTAATAACATTGCCATACCAACGAGTAACTTTTTTCCATAGCCGCCTAGGTATTCTGTTAATTAAAATTTACTGTGGAAAGTAAAATAAATGGTTTTTCGTAAATATCTAGAAAACCGTCAAGAATTTCAGTACAGTTGTGATTACAAAAAAGACTCATTTTTCAATTCTACATCTAGTGGTGAAAAAATATACAGGGAGTTTCATTTAAAAAACGCGAAAAAATCGGTTTGAAGTTTGTTATGTTTCGGCCATAATTTTGGAAACCCTGTACAAAATTTACAAAATGTTAATAGGTTGACAGTAACTTTAGACCTTTCGCAATTCAATCCATATTAAACCGTAAGCCAAAAAATATATCTTGAAATTTTTAAAATTTTTTATTTCCAGTCCGCAAATTTTATGTTTTTCCATTTTTTATTTATTTCTCCTAAAATGCCAGAACTAGTAGATTTTCGGCAATTGATAGAGTGCATGGGTGAACCAAAATATGCAAAAAAATACAAGGTGTCTCATTAAAAAGAATGACTTTCATATCGTCACACTTATTTGGGAAACCCTGTGAACTCAAAATTTTTTCCAAAAATAGACTCTTACAAATAGTATAGATTGACATATGAACGAAATTCTTAACCTCATTGGTTTAGGAGCTATAGATCGACGCGCGCTTAGTTGACAACCCTGTATAAGACAAACAGTATAACTAAACGAACGAACTAATAAATATTTTTTTTTATTCGTTATTGTCAACCCTACCTCCACCTAGAAGGATAACAACTTTAAATTATTAACCACAATTGGAGAAAAAATACTCCCAAATGTGTTATTTTGTATAGTAGTAACTTTACTATTTTACACGTATATGTTCTTTTGTTTCCCAATTCCCAACCGGCAGCTTTGACAGTCACTCAGTTATCGTATTCTGTACCGTACTATTTCTTTGCACTAAACCTAAAATAATGCATAGCTACCTAAGCTGTATAACGAGGTTTGTCATATTGGTTCTGATTCCCACTTGTAAGGCGTGAATAAAGTGCGCACCAAAAATTTTAGTTAAGTAATTGCGTTGTTAAAATAAAACTTATAGATAATGTAGTTTGCAATTATTCTGATTTAAATACTTTTTTGAATAGGTAATTATTATCCTTGAAATTATTGTCGAATAAGTAGATTTGCCTATTGTTATAAATATTTAATATAAAAAAATGGCATATCGGACTATTGTCTAAAATCCAATTAAACTTCTAATATTATAATAACATCTACATAGCTTGTTTAATTAAAATCGTACAAGAGAATTTTGAGGTATCGTGTTTAGTCCGGACTGTCGTTTGCCTCTCTTTAAATTTTTGGGTTTGGAAATGGTCGCATAACTATTTATTTATAAGATGTGAAGTAAAAACGGTTTGAAAAAAAATTAACGATTTTGATAATCTTATATTAATATGTTATGTCGTTAGTGTGAACGCACACCTACTCTCGATTCATTTTCAAATCTATACGAAAATCAACCTTTTTTCAAATTCGTCTCACATTAGAACGGCTTAAGATATTTTCGTTTCGAAAAAGTTTCGAGTTTACGAAAGATGTGTCTTTATTTTTCGATTTAGATTTTTTCTGTACGAGGGCATCTTCGAGGTTAAAAAAATGTTAAAAATAGTCAAAAAATTTCAAACAAATTGAGCCGTAAGTTGACCACAACTCGCTTATTTACGGACCGATTTTCAAAATTCAAAAGCATCATACGCGAATAAAGAAATAAATTTTTTGGCCGTTTCAGTTTTGTTAGACCTCGCGTGTTTTCAAAAGTTATAAGCGAAAAACGTTTCCGACAAAATTTCATTCAAAAACTAAAACGGCCATAATTTCTAAATTATAACAGATAAAAAAAAATTATTTAAAAAAAACATTCCTTTTATGACCCTATCACATAATGTTTAAAAAAATTTATCATTTTAAAAAATTTTTTTTTAAGGAATTTTACATTGTTATACGAATACTGTAATTTTTATAACTCCGGAACCATATTACGTAAAAACACGAATAAAAATCAAAATATTCGTAATTAGTAAATAAGTAAATTTTCGAATGGTTTAACTGTAGAGGATTCAATTTCACCCAAAAAAATCTTCGTATGCACGAACTTGATGACTCACACACGCGTAACTGCGAGCGTTATGCGAACCAAACAATCAATTTCACCTAAATAAACTTTGTTGTATTACGTTAAAGCGGTCGAGCCAATAAATCCGCTTCTAAATATTTTTTAATAAATAATTTCTATTCGGACTACATCCATATCTTCTATATTAATATGTTAGGTCGTTTGTGCGTCCTCACCTACTCTCGATTCGTTGCGAGCGCACACCCGAATACTCTCGACTCATTTGTACGAATTCACATGGAGTACATACTCTGCATTCATATTGATTACTCAACTGATGAATGTTAATGTAAGTGCTAATTATTGTTCATGACTGTCTGCTCTTTAGAAGCTAATTTATTTTTGTGACTTAACGCATGCGTAGCATGCTGGCTTTGTCTAGTATTACATATAGGATGGTATTAAAACGTCAAATGTCAAATATTCCAGAAAGGATGTAGAAAGTTCTTAGTAAGGTGGTGTAAGACAAAGATGCTTGTTCTTATTTATTTTGAAGTTACTGTATTTTTTTTGGAAAGTCTGCAAATCAGGTAAAATCGATTTATCTCCGAAACGAAAGTAAGTAGGTATAGGGACATGTTAACAAACATACATTATTTTTTATCATACAATTCAAAAATGGAAAAAATATAGGGTAATCGATTTAAAATAACCCAACGTAGATATGATACGTATTTCTGGAGCACCCTGAACAATCCAAAATATTTTTAAAATGTAGTCTCAAATAATCTTGATAGGATTTCTAATATTATTTGCTGTTTTAATGCCACAGAGTAATTCGTTGGTAATGCCCCACTCTGTATAACCCCGATTTCTAAAAACTTTTAAATTTAAATTAAGAGAGCACTTAACGTAGTACGCCTCTTAATAAAGTGTTTACGAGGGTAAAAACTTTACTTTAAAATTAAAACACAATATCTACCTAAGAACATTGCGAAAACTCACCGAAATGTAGATTTGGTTTTCTAGTGCATGTTTAATGCCAGAAGATAAGTAATATAGAATTTTAAAGAAAATGAGAAAAGTATTGCTTTTAAAAGAAAATTTGCATTTAGAATATTCTTGAAAATACTAAAACCATCCTTACAAAATACGAAAGCTAACGTTGTTGTGTTTTAGTTCAGTATAAACGTAACCAAAGAAGACTGTATAAAAATAATAAAAACAGGGCGAAATAGACTGTTAGTCAAAAAATTTTTTGGAGGGTTCCAATAACAAATGTTTCCGATATTTTCACTTACAAACGTGCATGTATACATTGGTCAGATAAATGAATATTACATTATTGAAATATAATAAAATTTTTGTGTATGTAGTACCAATTAGTCACTTAATTAAATTTCTAAACCCGTTGTGGTTTGTATTTATGTTTCTGTTCCAACATCATTAACCGTTCAAATCATTAGGTATAAGTAGATTCATTTTCCACATCCATAATTCTGCCAAAATAATTATGTGATTCAGTTTCAGTTTTTTTCTATCTATCGCTTTACTCTATTTATACATTTTCCTACTTAAATTGTTCAGTTAATTTTTAGAAAACATAAGTAGGTATTATTTTTAAGGCTGCACATAATATTTATTCTTAGATTTACTTTAGGAGCCTTAACACGTCGGATCCCATTATTTCAGCGAAACCGCGGACTTGGTTTTATTTTAAATACATTTTGTGTAAAATATTCAGTAGTTATATTAATAATACAACATTTTTACGAGTGTACGTAGGGTATGCAAGAGGTATATATCGAGGACTTCCCGAAGACAATTTCATGCAATCATTGTAGTAGGAATCTCATTATAGAAATTAAAAAAAATACTCTCTTTTTAATTAATCACAATAAGAAAATCGAGATTGTTAATGTACCGTAATTATGACATCTCAAACCTAAAAATATAAATAAACAAACGTTTACCGCAGAACTCCACATCGCCCGATAAGCGAAAATAAAATTACGTTTTAGAAAAAAAAATAGTTCAAATAAAAGCTATAGACAGTAGCATTTCCAACAATTTTTTCCCTTCAACTTTTTTTGTAAAATTAATATTAGTGGAGATATTGTTACAACAATTATTGTCACGTAATTCTTATATTTCAGTAATTACTTATTGTATCAAAAATAATTTAAACAAAAGTTGTGTATAATTAAATTATAAACAACTTTTATTTGAAACAAAAATATGTTCTTCAAATGTTCTCCTCCTTAACCTCTCAGCTTTATATGGACAACAGTAACCAATTTTTTTGACAATTTAGCATTGTTTAAACATATGTGGATTTGACTACACTGGCCTTAGTTGTGACAAGCTAAAAGTCAATATCTCAGTACATTGTTTGTCAGTTTTTTTATGTTACTAATTTTCTTATTTACGTTATTAATATTGATGAAAATTCTTTGGTGCTTAAACAATTTAATAAATCAGTTATAATATTAAAGGTATTGCAATTTTGACTAATGTTGTGATCATCGCACACTGTATTCGACATTGATAATTAAAGGGCGGATTATATGCAAACCGCATATATTTTATTTTGTGCATTGGTATAGAGAAGGTGTATTTTAAAATCACCGACAAAACGAAAACTGAAGATTCTATGATCCAAAAAAAAAACAAAAATTGTTATTTTTCCAAAAATGCTTTGTAACCGAGATATAGGATGTTTAAAAAATATTGTTTTGAAGTTTTTTTGAGATATCCCAGAAATTACAAAAGATATTAAACTGAGATTTGGTACACGTAAATATCCAATTAAGTACAGTTAATGAGGAGAATTTGATATTTGCGTTAACATTTGTGTTGTCGTTTATGGTAATGCAAATATTTCAAAAACGGAGTGCCGAATAGAAAAATACTAAGTATGATTTTATTTGCAGAATTAAGTGTTGAATCTCAAAAAAAATATTTCTTCAAAAAAAGTCAAGAGCATACATTTTTCTTTCACTTTCAGTAATTAACTACGCCACTGGATCAACCCAGTTAACTCACACCCTCCTCATTAACTGTACTTAGTTAGATATTTACGTGTGCCAAATCTCAGTTTAATATCTTTTGTGATTTGTGGGATATCTCAAAAAAATTATTTTTTAAAGTCACTATACACAAAATAAAATATATGCGGCAGTACGTGTGGTCCTGTCAGCAGGACGTAATTTGGACAATGTTGTTTTCAATGGGATTTTGTTCTCTCTGGAGGACAAACAATTTACCATTGTTTCCGCCGTAATATTTGGCGTATATGATGTACAAGTATTAACCCGTTAGTACTAATACTGATAAAGATACGACTCTCGTCAGTCTACACAGATGCAGTGTCGTGCGAAGTAAAAATATTAAATATGAAAGAACTTGAGATGTGGCTATTGTTTTTCTCGTACTAGAAAATTAATACTATCCTTGAAGCTTGTAACAAAAACCTAGATCCAGAGACGAAACAATAAGCAAATCTGAGTTTTTTAAAGTTATTAGACTTTTATATGCCATGAGTACCAACATTCTTCACACAAAACGCGAATATTGGTCAACAATCATTCGGAAAACGCTTTGGCATGGGATACCACAGATTTGAATTTATTCTCAATAATTTATCCTTTTTTGCGTTTGAGGATAATGACGGCAGATGGAAACCTATCACAGACTTTATAAATATAATACATGCAAAACTGAATGATGTTTTTAGACCAGGTTCCAAACTTTGTGCAGATGAGTCAATGTTCGCTTCGTACAGCAGGGGAAATTATGATGAAACGGTATGCAAACCGTTATAAAAATTAAAAGAAAGCCGAAGGGGATTGGTTGTTGTGAAGCTAAAACTTTAGCAGATGTTGATAGTAACATAATAATTCAAATAGAACTAAATGAAGGTAAAGATGTAATGGGTCAAAAAAAGTGGCAAGTTGAATTAGGTGCCGGAACAGGAACAATTTGGCAACTAACAGAATCTTGGTATGGCACAGGAAGAATTATCGTGGCCGATTCTTGGTTTGCCTCTGTCAAAACAACAGTGAAGTTTGAAAAGAGAGGTCTCATCTTTATAGAGACAGCAACGAAGCAATTTCACATTGAAATGTTAAAAAAAATGTTCAGAGAGCTACCATTGTCGCCCAAACAACTATCAATGACGTGAATCTTATCAGCTGCAGTTGGCACGATGAAAAAATATATACTTTTGTGGGGTCATTTGCGTCAATCTGGCTTAGCTCTGGAAGAAGTTTTGGGAGTTATAGAAACTAATGCTTACCTAGTTTTTAAATATTTTTTTAAATGGATAATAAACAATCTCATGCCGATTTTACCAAAACCTTAGCCTATCAGTTGGTAACACATGACTGGGAAACTGAAGAAAGTATAGTAGTAGAAAGATATTTGAATAATCACAATAATTCTGTAACCACTACTAATGTAGATAGTACTGCGTCTCGTGCAGAGCATCCTATATGGACGAAATACGACACAAAAGTACGACCAAACGTAGATGGCTCTAAGGCTCTAACGTCGAATTGCGACGAGATTTCTCTCTTTTGCCATCTTTTAATTTATGTCACTACCATCCTACCTGTCTCAATGCGCGTTTCTTGAATAGGAATCTGAAAGTGGTTTGGGGTTTGAAGTTACTGCATTGTTACAAGATACTGCGTTGATTATAAAATTAGTTACCATAATTTTTGTGGCAATCAGTAAATATGAATACGTCAGTTGCATAAATTATAAAAAAAATAGCGTAGACGCCGTAGACATAAGTTTTTTTTTTAATTTTCTGTAAAAAATGTAAAGTGTACAAGGGAGTAGCAAAAAAATTGTAGAAAAATTGATACGCGGTTGTGGATATTGACACTTTAGGAAATAAGTTAATATGTAAAAAAACTTTTTACCCTCCAAAATGATTATAAACAATAAACATAAATTATTAAGTGTAAAATCAGCGCCTGTAAAATTTGAGAAAGAAGGTAAGCAAATTACTATTATTTTTATTTACCCACTGAAATAATTTTTTAATTCCAAATTGATGAGAAATACATAAAAATAGTTATTTGTTTAACTATTAAATTATTATTTATTATCTCCGATTGTTTGTACAGTGTGATTAAAAAATCAAATTAAAATGAAAACTTTTTTATAACGGATACAACTCACAATTTTTAATATTTTTATATGTTATATATATATATGTTATATGTTTTATATGTATGTTATAGGTAATAATTAAATCGTATTTTCTAATTATTATTGTCAATTAGACCTTAAATTGTATATACAGGGTAGCTTTCATGTATGGAACCAAGGCTCTGTAGCCAAAACTGTTGAAGGCATCATTCTGGAAATTTTAGGGATCAAATCTGAAGTTATTTCACATAATTTGACACAATCAAAAAATTTCTTTGCTCGATAATTTTTTTACACGGCCGCCATCTTGAATTTTTTAAATAGCAAGATGGGTCATGTGATATATCATTTGAAAGCTTATTTTATTTACTTTGTAACTGAGTTTGAATATTTAAGTTGGATGGTAAAAATACGCTCAGAAAAAATACAAATTAATTTACTGCTCACGAAATAATTATCGAGAAAAAAAAGGAACAATAAGACTTACATGGAGAAACAAGAATCATTAGATTTAAATAACATCGTATGTAGAAAGTCAATGTTGTATGAATGTAAGCTTTCGCGGCTGTTGTCACTAAGGATTCTGAAGAAGCTAACAGCATGGTTAGCGAAACGTCAAGCAGAGTACGTAGGAAGGAAGGACGAACACGGCTCAACCCGGAAGATAATAATCTTAAAGTCAATGTTCTTAAGAAAACTGAAATACTTTAGCGAATTAAATGCTCAAAATGTGAACCATTTACCTCCTGACAGTAATGTATACGGTTTCTCAATTCATTTAAATCGTAGGGTCTGTTCTTGTATACACAGCTTTTCAAATGGCCCCACAAGAAAAAGTCCAGAGGGGTCAAGTCAAGTGACCGGGCTGGCCACTCGAGAGTTCCCCTTCTCCCTATCCAGCGTCTTGGAAAAGTTTCATCTAGATAATTTCGAACGTTTATCCCATAATGGGGTGGGGCACCGTCCTGCTGAAACCAGATATTGCCCCTAACAGCATTTGGATCGTCCACGTTTGGAAAAAGTTCCACAATCCTAGGGATAACATTCTCCTGTAGGATGTTGAGGTAACTGTTGGCATTGAGATTCCCTTCTATGAAAAATGGTCCAATAATTCTACCTCCAATTATGCCACACCATACATTTATTTTTTGAGGATACTGGGTGTGCACTGTTTCCATCCAATGTGGATTAGTGTCGGAATAATATCGGCAGTTGTGACTATTTACGGCGCCATTGAGAGTAAATGTGGCCTCATCAGAGAACAAAATGGAACTTGCAAAATTGTTATTCTCCGCAATTGCTTCCATAATGTTCTCGCAAAACTGATCACGTCTATCAAAATCGTCTTCCGATAATTCTGGTACTAAATGTACCTTGTAAGGATGATATTTGTGATGCTTTAGAATTTTCTAAACTGAATATCGAGACATATTATGGTTTAGTGCAAGCTGATATGCTAATGTTTTGGGCTGATGAACTACATCCATTAATACTGCCAGTGAATTATCCTCTGTAGCCACTGTTGTTGGTCGGCCACTTCTGCGACGGTTCTTAACACTCCCAGTGATATTATACCGTCGTAAAGTCTTGGTGACAGTAGATCTCACTATAGGATTCCTATCAGGGTTTTCAGCATTGAAGAGTTTGCAAACTTCTTTATGCGTGCGTTTTCTATCGCCGTAACCAACCATCATAAGAATTTGTAATCTTTCTGATTCAGTTAGCTGATTCATTTTTACGAGACGGTTCTAATTATTGAATAATAATGAACTAGTAATAAGAATAACTGATGTTTTGACGTTATAACGTTACCTAGGTAACGTCACCTAGGTAACGTGTCAAAAGCATCGCCACCTAAATTAAAAAGGCGATAATACAAATAATTGCAGAAATAATTATTAGAATAAATTTTTAGGTATTTCCTCCAAATACAACTTTAATGTTTCTAGTCAGTTGCAAAGTAAATAAAATAAGCTTTCAAATGATATATCACATGACCCATCTTGCTATTTAAAAAATTCAAGATGGCGGCCGTGTCAAAAAATTATCGAGCAAAGAAATTTTTGATTGTGTCAAATTATGTGAAATAGCTTCAGATTTGATCCCAAAAATTTCCAGAATGATGCCTTCAACCGTTTTGGCTACAGAGCCTTGGTTCCATACATAAAAGCTACCCTGTATAATAATTTCTACCGAAAAATAAGACATCACTGTTACATTCAATTTGCTTCAATTTTCTTTATCAATTGATTGTCAATGAGATAGAGGTTAGTGAATTCCATGTGCCTGCTTAAATCACATTACCATTGTTATTGCTAAGTAAAGTCTGGGTTGTTATGTACCTTTTCTGAATTGTTTAGTTGAAAATCGTCATTTTTTATCTGTTTATCTTAAGATTAAGAATATAATTTCTTGCTTACAAAATTCAGAAAATTGTATGAAATATGTTATAGAAAATTTATGGATTATCGCATTAACAAGAAAATAGAATCATTTTCAGAAAACATTTCAGAAATCTTTGACTTTATGGTCTACATATTCTATGTTGAAGACTACATTGCATATTAACAATAGTATAGATATTATTTAAAACTGCGAGCTTTTTTAAAGCGTCAATCAGATGGTTATCGTGCCAAAAAATCCCGAGTACTGCAGAAATCACAAATTCAGGAATTTTTGTTAGAAGCTTCAGATAATAATTACCTGTCTACAAAGGTAAGAATTTAGAAATGATAAATTTTTAGTGTAGTATTAAATAAACGATTTTTTTTAATTTTAGTTTGCTTTTAACTTTTGGCATAGCGGGAGCATGTAGAAGTTATGAGCTATACTGAATTGAAAAAGCTCACATTGAAGATATGGGGGAAATTATTTATAACTCTTCCTGACACGAAGACAAAAAAATTACGTTCATTTATTGTAGTGGAACATTTAAACTTCTACAGAAAATATGAAGATTGTAGACCATCAGGTCTAATTTTTTAATTTTTTTTTAAATACATTAATCGTAAGGCATACAAACAACCGCTTGGTATCCATAAATTTGGAAAAATGCCAGAAGAAATTGCAAAATTTTTAAAATTACCAAACCCACAAGAATGTACTGTGCATTGTTTTCACAAAAGTTCTGCAACATTGTTGGTGAACTCTGAGGCAGATATAACCACATTAAAAAGACATGGTGGTTGGAGCTCATCAACAATAGCCGAAAGTTATATTAAAGACTCTATAGCTGCAAAAACAAATATTAGTACAAGACTTTTTTTGGATCCCAAAGAACAAAATATCGACGGTTGTAGCACTAGTTCTCAAATAAATAAAAATAATTATACTATGATTACAAAAGGCACAACGGATTATCAAGCCAGTGAAGTAATGTTGGAATATTGTTTGCAAATTACTATAAATATTCATAATAATCATTAATATGTATTATATGTAGAATTTCATCTACTTACATTTTTGTTATGTTAGTTGTGTGTTATATTCTATTTTGATTTAATTATGAATGTTACAGTTAAAAATATAATAAAATTCTGAATTTTGTCTTTCTTTTTGTAACAATTTACTTATTTTAAACCAGTAAAAGTCATCACTAATTAACTTGTTTTTAACCGGTCCAAAATGTCCCAAATATAGTTAATTTATTACACAGTGACTAAATTTACTAGAGTAACTTTTTTGGTTGGATACTCGTGCAAAGATATCAAAAAAAAAGAAAAAAAATATTTTCACTGCCTAGGCAGTAAAAATGTCACTAAAACTAACGTTTAATGTCAATCAGAAAAAAAATAATATTTTTATCATAACTTGTATTGATGCAAATAAGTTAGGACGTACTGCAATAAATTCATGGCAAGATAAATTAAGTTGAGTGCATTTTATTTTTTATTGTGCACGTGCAAACTGTTCATTTTGCAAAAAAACTTGAATCCTGATTTGAACCCAAAGTTGAAATCATTAGAGCTTCTTGAAAACATTACAAACCAATTTTCCTGAAATTTTTAAGTAAATCCAAGTTTAAAGAAAAAATATAAAGTTATTTAAAAATTACCGCTATTTCTTGAATATCAACTAACTTAGAGGGGTCATATCTAGATGTGTAATTATAAAGCAATAAAAAAAACGCCATTCAATTGTTTGTGAAATATCGTAACACGACGACTACTTCCAGAGTACGAATAACATCTTCTTTAAACGAAAACGTGAAAACAAAAACCTAATTAGAAATTAAAAAATTTCGTACTTTTATGTTCAGATTACATTTACGTCAGTTTCTCGTAGAAATTTCGAGGAAAAAAAACGAGTATAACAACGTCGTTTTTATGATAACGTATCATATGATGTTATAACTTGTGTTGAGGCAAATAAATTTTATTTCTTACAAATTAATTTGTTGTTTTATTGAAGTTTAAAGCAAAATTTAAAAATAAATTTGTGGCAAGATAAATTAGTTGAGCACATGCACGTGCAAGTTACATATTTTGCGATAATAACAAATGGTTTTGGAAACTGCTGAGTTTGATTCTCGAATATAGACACCGATGTTGCATTTATGCCATGCAGTTACAGTATTAATGGTTTGTGGTAGTACTTTACAAATGAAAACTTTGGCGAACGAGGGTGAAAGGGGCATCAGTTGCTTGCGAGAGATGTAAAACCTTAAGGCTTGCGTATCTTTCGAAGTTTATAATCAGTGCTTGTAGCAATAGTACTACGTCAGGAAAACAGAAACTTCGACGCAAATGTGTAGTATGCAGCAGAATAAAAAAAGTTCAACAAAAAGCTAGTTATTTTTGTCAAACTTGTGGTACAGAGGCTGTTCTATGTGAGCCCATAACCGGTGAAATTGTTTTTGACATTACATTTTGCAATTCTTTATATAAATCAGTATCATTATTTTTGTTATTATTTTCTAATTATACATAATAGTCACTAATACTATTGTTATTATTTTTATGTCATTTTTGTTTTAACAGTGTTTTTCCATATGAATAAAAATCTTAGCCAGCAAACCTGATTTATTTTTTCTTTAATAAGATTTTAATAAAGAATAAATAGAAAATATAAAAATCTTCTAACCCGCTCATGGAATATGTTCTTTTACTGACGGAAACCGCACACGTCCTTCTGTCAGGACAGCTCTTATTTAGAAACAGCGTCCTGTCGGCAGGACCTGTGTTTTTGTTCAGCTGTCTTTCTGTAAGTTCCTTCCAGCAGGACAAGTGCCTGGACGTTCTATCATTAAACAATCACGTACGTGAAACGAATATTTAATGAATTCGTTTTATTTTATTTTTACACACGTCGTTGTGATTATGGACAAAAAAACATTTATGTCACTGCGGAGTTATAAAACTTCCTACAGCACTTGTTACAGTAACTTTGGTTAATGGGCAATTAAACTAGTTACCTCGGTTTAAGAACTGTTTAATCGGTTACACACATAATACGCCATACAAAAAAAAACATATCAGTAACAATACAAAATATCGGCCCTGCTCGGTTAAGGAATACTTATCACCCTTGATCGTTGAAGTTATCCCGCTAGCTACGTCCACAGAGCGTGTGGATTCAAATGTAACAATGAGTAAATTAATTAAAAGCGCCATTTTAACTTAAAACGTACTTGATCAAAGCAGTCAAGGTTACTTTGATAGTAGTACAAACAAACAGGATAAGAAACCGCCGAGTACAAGTAATTGATCTAGCGACACACAGTTCTTCGACATTAACATGTAGTTACCTAGAGACAAGTTACTTAACTAGGATCACAAACGTTCATCCTTTATTAAGGCGTGCTTTTGGAGGGTTTGACTTCAATAGTTCCCAGTTATAGTTAAGAAATGGTTTGCTACTGGTAATTGGATTGTTCGGATACACACGCTAAAATTGAAATAGCTGCAAAGCAAAGCACTGATGGTATTTTCGGTCGTCGAGACAGTATGAAAGAAAATCCCTTTCTGGTGTTAAGACGAGACACCCCAAAGTTGATGGTCTCCCTTATCTTGCGTGACAAAACTCTACTCGGCACCTCCTAACAGCATAGGTTTATTTTTGCATATCACTTCCTTCCAATTACAACAGCGTAAGGCAGTAACGGTTCAAGAAGACAACCCATATATACGTCAGTAAAGTAAGCTTACCTGCAAACGTTCATTCTAAACAACATTATTTCTCATTGTATATCCGGTATAATTTACGTTTCACAACAGGCGGATGGTTATAATAAATTCGGATTAATCAATCACTTTCCTTTCGTAGTTCCTTTTTTTTTGCAAAACACGACTGTTTTCGTTGCCAGTCCAATACAAAAAGAAAGAACGTTAAACTCACAGTGAAAGTAGACAGGGTTGTAATAAGCAAAGTAACACGTATACAGGAAAATTTAACGTTAGAAAAGTAAAAACCAGTAAACGTGAATTTTAATTGTAACACAATGATTTATGTAAAAGCTTTGGTATTTAAACAAAAGTATTTTAAACTTTTTCACTAATACTGCATCACATAATAGTAGATTAAAAGCGTGGAGTTTTGATCAAGTTTCATAAATTATATTTTTCTATTTTGGGTCGCTTACAGAGCTATAAAAGCAACCAAATAAGTTCTTTTTATAGAAATTTGAGTTCTTTTATAGAAATAGAACAATTTTTATTCCGAACGGTGGTAACACTGATAACGTCCAAGATATCATTACCTTTGGTGTGCATTAATTTAAATCGTAATTAATGTTCAGTAGATTTATTTATCTACTTATTTTTATTTCCACTCATTTGTTTTTAATGAAACATATGATAAATGTATTAATTAAACTTAAACTAGCAACCAAAGTTTAATGAAAATATTGCCACCTTAGCAATTACACTTCAAAATTCCCTAAATTTAAAAACTCGCGAAAATTTATTTTAAAATTAATCTGAAAAGCCCAAAATAGAAAAAATAGTATAAAGAATTCGTTTCAGAAGGCATTTTAGCGACTCGTACTTTGAAAACTCCCCGTACTCTTCTTATGAAATGCGTCTTCTGAAACTATACTCAGTATACTATTGGCGCGGAGTAATAAACCTGTCAGCATTATCGAATCTCCCGTATTGCAGTGGCGTAGGTACCTGATACGTTTGGAAAATCATATTTTTAGTAGGTAAATATATTATAATAGTAAAATCTACCTTGATATGAATTATTATGTGGTTTCTTTTATTGTTTCAATCCTTACTTTGTGGAATCTATTTTCATAGTAAATAATTTATTCAGCAATATTCCACCGTTTAATAAGATATAAATAGATACAAAATTTTTGTAAAACACAGTATTTGAATATAAAATTAAACTCTAAAATCGATAAATGACAAATGTGTCGTTTCTCAATTTGTCTATTTTAAATTTTAATTTTATATAAGTACGTATACTGAGTTTTACAAAAGTTATGAATCTATTTGTATCTTATTAAACTGTGGAATATTTCAAAAAAAATTATTTACTATTATGTGGTTTGTTTCTTATTATTACAATTAAGAATCGATATAGCTAAATAAAATAATTTTAAAACAATTATTCTTTAGCGTCAAAATGTGTGTTGGATTATCTATCATCAGGTAAAGTGGGGTCGTTAGCGCAGTCATTACGGCAGACGGGTTGTAATTTCTGCGAAAGATTACAGATAATTAGTTGTTTGACCGAAGGGCTTCGTATACTTTCTAAATGAAAAATATGTTTAGTTTGTTATTAGCAATGAATCGGCTTGTTTTTTTGTTTGTGTGTTAGTGCAAATAATTTTGAAATGGAAAACTTTTCACCAGCAAAACGTGTTAAAAGTGGTGCGTTATCTGCTAATGAAAAATTATAATTTTAAATGTGCATGACGCTGTTCGATGTCAACACCCTGCAAAAGTGTCGATGATATTGTAGGATTATGTTCTGCAATGACGGGAATATCAAAATCCACCATTTATAAACTAGTGAGGGAAAGAACAAATTTGGGACAAGTGCTTCACCCACTTCCATCTCCTGGTCGGCGCCCGATGGAATTAGATGATGCAATGAGGAATTCTGTCCGTAGAAAGGTTCACTCGTTCTACTTGCGGAAAGAGATTCCTATAATCGATAAGATTTTACTAGGATGAAAATCTACCCCAAATGAGTCATAGAACACTGTGGAAACTTCTTCGCAAGTTAAAGTTTACTTGAGAGAAGATAAATAGAAGATCCGTATTAATTGAAAAACAAGAGATTATTACATGGAGGAGAAATTATCTTCGGGAAATAAGAAAATATAGGCGTGAAGGCAGGCGTATATTCTATTTGGATGAAACCTGGATCAATGCAGGACATACCGTAAAAAAACATGGCATGATAATACCGTTACGAGTGCTCGACAAGGATTTATAGAAGCGCTATCGACAGGATTTTGACCGCCTTCTGAGAAAGGAACACTGTTAATTATTACTCATATTGGCAATGAAGATGGCTTTGTAGATGGTGGTTTGTTAGAATTCGAATCAAAGAAAACTGGCGACTACCACGAAGACATGAATGCTAATGTGTTTGAAGAATATTCTGAGCAGATGCTAGATTTGATACTCCAAGGATCTATAATAGTTATGGACAACGCCAGCTACCACTCACGAAGATACGAAAATTTACCTACCAGCGCTTGGAGGAAAGCAGAAATTATAGATTTGTTATCTGTTAAGAATATAACTTTTGAGGATGACATGGTGAAAAAAGAATTATTGAATATTGTTAAAGTTTATAAGAATAAGTATATACGACATGTTATTGACGAAATGGCAAAGAATCGGGGCATTGAAGTACTGCGTTTACCACATTACCATTGTGTGCTGAATCCTATAGAGTTGGTTTGGGCTCAAGTAAAAGGTGACGTCGCTCGTAACAATACCACTTTTAAACTCGACAACGTGAAAAAACTTCTGGAAAATGCATTAAACAAAGTAACACCTGAAAGATAGAAGAACTGTGTCTCATGTCGTTAAGGAAGAAGACAAATGTTGGCAACTGGATAATTTAGTAGAGATAACACTGGAGCCAATTATTATATCAGTAAACACACAAGACAGCAATTCTGATTCCGAAATGGAAATTTCAGGCGAGGTAAAAAGTTAAATGACCAAGCGTAATGTGTCTGAAACAGTATTTTACTCTCTAAACACCATTTATTGTAACCATGAGTGAGTATTGTCAGTTATTTTTAAATATACCTATTTTACCTACTAATGTCTTGTTATTTAAATAAACATTTGTATGCCTGTTACTTTTATCTATTCATTTTGATAAGTTTCCATGACAACCACATAATTTTATAATTGAGCCAAATTTACATTTTGATGCATAAAAATCGGTCCCCGCAAATTAATTGTAATTGTAATAAATGTACTGACGATATCTGCATTACTATTTTATTTTATATTTATGTCATATATTATTTATATGTTATTTATTTTATTTGTATAGTAGATCACATTACAAATTTTACTTCTTACGTATTATATACCATTATTTTTGTATCTTGGTATAATACCCACATCTACGGCTATGATTCTCGTTTCGTCAGTACCTGGGCTGATGACAACGTGTTTACACAAATTAAACTATTGTTCTCAGACCCTAGATGGGTCGATATGCTGCAAGAGCGGCACAATGATCGTATTTTGGTTAGAATTTATTGGTTTTTACTTAACCGTAGAAGTACCGCTTTTACAAGAAAATAAAGAATTATTTCAAGCAATCATGATTTATTACTCCGCGCCAATAGTATACAGACTTTAGTTCTTTAATATACTATTAAAAACCCTATAGACAAAACTTCTTATTAACATTTTCTTATAAAAAAAAGTTCTAATATATACTAATGTATACTAAATTTAATATCATAATTGAAAATAGAACGCTCAGAAAAGTGTTACGACGCTTTCGGAAACATTATTGAATACAGAGTACATAGAAATTTCGAATACGGCACAGAGAGAGTAAAGAAAATGTAAAACCTTTTAACATACCTACCTATTGCTAATTTTTTGTATTGATTTCATTGTTTTGCAGGTCGATACTAATGTCGTCCTATTTATGCAAAAGCACGTTATCTTCATTTTACCTTATAGTAAATTTTTCTATACACCATGAAACACACATTGTACATTTATTTATCTAGAAAATATCAGAAACGTCCATACAACAGAACAAAAGCTAACGAAGTAATGTTTTATCTACTCTGCTTTCACCTTACAAACACAACACATTTAAAGACATTGAAATTGCAATATCGCAGAAATATATTGTTTGCATATAAAAAAAAATAAAATTGAATAACGGAAGTTTTAGAAATTCTTCTAAAAATAAAATGTAAACGCAATGTTATTTTTTTCTCTTTATATAACTGAAATAGTACATTGTCATCGGTGAGATTTCTTTTCTTGTATAGAAATTGAATTCTAAACAAGCAAAACACATTCACATTATCGCACATCAAATGAAACGGAGGGATAAGATAGGATTGAAAGCTACTAGAATTTCAAAAGATTTTAAGTAAGAAAATGTGGTAAACTTTGTTTCATTTAACAATTTTTTTTCAAATATGAACGATTAATTTGTTCTACTTAAATTTATTGTTACCGCTAATATTTAACATAGATCATGCTGTTGTTTTTTTAATTTTTACTATGCTTTCGTACTTTACGTAGTGTGGTAGCTTAGAAAAATAAAGATATTATATGTTTATAATATAAGTATACACAGTCAATGTGTTAAAGTAGTAAAATAATTTCACTTGATCTTGCAGTAGACTGTAGGCATTCTTTATTAACTGTACCCAAGATCCACAAACCAAAATTATTTAATTAAAGTTGAGTGCTTATTTTCTCGAGTAAGTTAACCAACTTAAATGATCTGCAGGCTGGTGAGGAGATAAACCACTGAAACATTTTCGAATTGTGATACGTTCTTTAATTGCTAGTAATTCTGTTATCAAGCACTTTTTAGAACTTATGTGTAACTTATGAACAACAATTAAAATTTCAACGTTCTAAAGTTGGTACGTATTGACTTTTTATTTTGAGTAGATTGTTTAATGTTGAATTAAATTTTCCAATTAACTAAAAAAGTGACACTTTCAATTTCTTTTCTATTTGTTAATCTCTTTGTTACGTTAAAAAAATATCATATATCTATGAAAGTATTTATTGACATGTCTCTAGGTTATTATTTTTTTGTATTTGCCGCTTGGTAAATAACGTTTACGTAATACTACAGCCAATCAGGAAGCTTTTGTTCGGGCACTAGTGCTCAGAAAACTACGAAAAACACTTCTGTTGATTAATCGTTTATTACTCGTTACGAAACACATTGTACAAACCATTTGCGGGAAGGCTATTCTAGCGTTCGTTCATACAGGAAAATCTTCTTCCGCACTTAGTTTGTAAATAACTATGCTATGCCGTAACATTTATTGGCTCACTAACTAACATGTATATTACATAAATGTGACCAAATCATATACATGAATTAAAATAAATAAGTATTCAAATTAAAATATTAAATTAATAACGTCGTATATAAATCAGCTTAAACTCAATTTAAAAAAATTACTTGGCAAGACTTTTTCAAATTGTCGCCAAAATTAATTCTTATTTACTTAAGCCTACAGATATACACAATATTTCTTTCTAAAAGTGCATACGAACATAGCAACAACGAAATTAAAAAAATTAAAAATGGTTTGCTACTAGTTTCCAGTAAATAAAAAAAAACTTTCAAAAACACAAGATAATAACAATAAATAATAATAATAATAAATGAATTTATTTTCAGAAAATTAACATAGAATTTTATAAGAATTTGTCAAATAATATTATATGTAAATATAAAAAATTAAATAAGACTTATACTTATACTAAGTGACATAGAAAGAAGAACACCCAGTAATAATGAATATTTTGTAAATTTTTTTAGGAATATATTTGTTTATATTAAGATAAAAAACGATCAGTTTTTCAGCCATATTGCCCTAGCGGTTGTTTTGTTAACCTCATTCAAAAACATTTACGATTAAGTAGCCCTAAAACAATAAATTAAGCATTTGTAAGTACAGTTGTCATTTAAGCGATTTAAATTGCATTTCAAAGAACTTCTTTAATTCAATCACAATGCCTCCAGTGCGAAGACGCCATAATTTTCGGCAATTAAGCGAGTTTGATAGAGGTAGAATTGTGGGATTGCGTGAAGCTGGTTTGTCTATGAGAGATATAGCCGCTAGAACGCAACGGAGTTTAAACACTGTGGCAGTCTGTGTTCGGGCATGGAACCAAGAGGGCCGTACAGAAAGAGCGAGAGGTACAGGACGTCGTCGAAGAACCACAGAACGCGAAGATCGCCGTCTTAGACTATTGGCTTTACGGGACCGCTTCTCTTCTACACGGGCGATTGCGGACCAGTGGTTTGAAGAACATGGAAGACCGATTGGGATGCGAACCGTTTATAGACGGATACGAACCTTTGGGCTCTTTTCATACCGTCCCCTTTTTGTGCTACCACTGACTCCAGAGCATCGACGTTATCGTCTAGCGTGGTGTAGAGAACGGGCAAATTGGGACCAAGAATGGAATTCAATTGTCTTTAGTGATAAATCCAGATTCTGTTTGGGTATGCATGACGGTCGTGCAAGGGTGAGAAGACGGCGCGGTTAAAGACAAGATCCCGAATTTTCTGTGAATAGGCATGTGCACCACACAGTTGGAGTTATGGTATGGGGAGCTATTGCTATTGGAAGTAGGTCACCTTTGGTCTTCATTAGAGCACATTCCAACAAGACAACGCACGACCTCATGTTGCTAGGGTTTTTTTTGGCTCATTTTGAGGCCAATCAGATTGCTTTGTTGCCTTGGCCACCAAGACCTACCGATCTTTTGCCCATCGAGCACGTCTGGGATATTATGGGAAGAAGATTGCTCAATTTATCTCACCCTTCACAAACTCTAGCAGCTTTGCAGCATCAGTTACAGATAGCATGGGATGAGATACCTCAAGAAGAAATCGATCACCTCATTAGAAGTATGCCCAGACGTGTTAATGAGTGCACAAGACATCGTGGTGGAGCAACACATTATTAAGTTTTTTGAAGAAGTTTAATTTTTATTAAATTGTGATCTTTTACTAATCTAATTCGTATACACTAGTATACCAAAAATTGTTCAAATAAATTAATTATTATTGGGTGTTCTTCTTTCTATGTCACTTAGTATATATTAAACCCGAAATAGTTTACCAGAAGTCACTAAGGTTATAAATACATTTGTCTATGAGCTTACAGCTACCAAAGTTTTATGTTGTGGTATATAAAAATCATTTTTAATTCTAGTATTAAAGTGATGAATGTCATTATTCAACTGAAAATTATTTTTGTTACTATAAACATAACAGCATCAACTAATGTACGTTTTGTATTATAAAAACCAATTTGGAATTAGGAGACAATCCCCAAAAACAAATACCATACCTAATACGAGACTCAACACAAGCGTGATATAAACATAGTAGCTGTTGTACTGTAAGTACAGTTTTGAGATTTCTTAACATATATACAATCGAGTTAACTGTTTTGATAAGATGTTCACAATGCATTTTCCAACTTCAGCACTTATTAATATGTAGACCCAAAAATTTTACACTTTCATAAGTTGCAATTGTTTTACCCTGTATGTGAAGGTTAAAGTCCCTGCAAATACTTAGTCTGTTACAAAATCTAACTGCACAGGTTTTGTCTGGATTAAGCAAAATTAAACGAGAGCTGAACCATTGACTTAAATTTTCTAAGACATAATTACATTGTTGTTCCAAAACAGTGTCACACTTATTAGATATAACTAAAGAAGCATCATCTGCATAAAGTGTAGGATGTGCAGAAGTAGTAACCTTGTCAATTTCATTGTATAAAGTATAAAAAAAAGAAGACCTAAAACGGATCCTTCAGGAACACCTACTTTTATATCTTTATAATCCGAAGTTACTGTGTTTTTGTACCATTCAAATTGTGTTCAATGGCAAAGTACTGTTTACGCCCCCTTATAAATGAACTCAACCAGTTAGCAGCTACATCCACAATACCATATTTGGTCAATTCGTTCAGTAAAATGTCAAAGTCAACGCATTCAAAAGACCTGGTTAGGTCACAAAATACTCCAACGGGGTTTTCACCTTTATCAATTAAATTAATTAACGTATCATTAAATGAATGAATAGCTGTATTGGTTGATCTTTGTGGTCTAAAACCATGCTGAAAATCGGAAATTATGTTATGATTGTTAAAAAAAACAATACTCTCCTCAGATAACAAAATTGGTAGACTTTAGAAAACACCGACGTAAGAGTAATAGGTCTATAGTTTTGTACGTCCTGAGGGTCATTTTTCTTATGCACTGGTACAATTTTACTAAGTTTGATTTTTTTCGGAAAGAGTTTCGTACAAAATGATAAATTAACCAAGAAAGTTAATTGTGGAGCAACAACATGTAGTACTTGTTTTAGATGAAATGGGGTGTTTCATCTACGCCCGCTGATTTTTTATTTTTTAATTTACACCAAATTAAATTGTAGAATTCATCAACAGTAAAAGAACAAATTTTAAACATTTTTTGGTACTGCTGACACATCAGTTAATTTGGTACCACTAAGATTTGTGTCGTAGGATACACTTTTCAAAAACGAAACCGTCGTTGACCATTTAATTTACAATGCGACGCCTCAAAATATGGCGTAGCTTGCGTTTTAACTCAAGGCAAAGGAGAGAATGAGCGCATAATTGCTCACGCCTCACGGACACTAAATAAGGCCGCAAGAAACTACGTAGTAGCAGAGAGAGAGAATGTTTATCTGTACTATTCGGTGTTAAAAAAGTTTAGATGTTACATAGAGAAAACACATTTTTTGTCACAAGTGATCATTATTTATTGCTTTGGTTAACCAAGATGAAGGAACCGTCGGGAAGATTAGCTATGTGAAGTGTAAAAATGTCTGAATACAATTTTACTATACGACACAGAAAAAGAAAGAGAAAATATTGTACCAGGTACTTTATCTAGGGCACCTTTAGAAATTGCCAACCTTAATTTAGATGCTGTTGAACTTAATCGTTTTTATTTAAAAATGTTGAAAAACATAAGAAACCATCCTCAAAAATATCCAGATTGGCGATGTGAAAAGGAATGCAATTATAAATATGTTCCAAACCGTCACAACATCATTTCTAATCTCATTGAATGGAAACAGTTAGTACCTAAAGCGAAACGCGAAGGTCTTATGCGTCAATCGCACGACAAGCCTACTTCGGCACATTAGGTACTTATAAAACTATATGAAAAGTACTATGGGTCAAAAATGAGAACTGATGTAGGGCGATACGTCAGAAGTTGTCAAATATGTGGTGCAAGCCAAGTATCTCAATTCTCTCGTTGGGGCTTTATGGGAAAAGAAAAAAAGGTTTCATCCGTTTAAGTGTATTTTAGTAGACATTATGAGTTCTTTCCACGTTTTAAGCAAAGCAATACTTTAATTGTAATGTGTGATTGGTTGACCAAATTTGTTTTAGTTCGTGCTGTACGTAAGGCAACATCCAAAGCAATAGTTAATTTTCTAAAAAATAATATTTTTCTGATATTTGGTGTACCTCAAATTTGCATGGTAGATAATAGTTCACAATAGACTAGTGCACAGTTCAAAAAGTTAATGAAAACCTATGAAATTTTACATGTATGGTACAATGCTTTTATCATCCCCAAGTTAACTTTGTAGAACAGCTACTGCTATTCGATCATATGTTAAACAACACCATAATACTTGGGATAATGAGATTTATAAAATCGCGCATGCATTAAGAAATTCGGTTCACGAGGTAACAGGATTTACGCCGTCGTTTCTTAATTATGGGCGAACTGTTCCAATTTCTGGTGAATATTATAGTCATCTCAAAAACTTTCGAGAAGATCAATTCAAATTGAATGATTGTGAAAAGTTAGTATATGATGTTAATCATCAATTTATCGTGACGTAGTTCAGCGGTTACACTTAGCATATGAAAGAAATGCTAAACATTATAACCCTCTAAAGTTTTCAAAAGGTGATTATGTGTGGAGAAGAAATTTCACTGTTTCTGATGCTTTTCAAAATTTTGCCCCTAAATTAGGCCCGAAATATATCAAATGCCTTATAAAAAAAGTTACTGGACCGGTAACTTACGAATTAATTATTGAAAATGGAAAATATGTAGAAAATTGTCATATTAAATACCTAAAACCTTTTAAGTAATAAACAGAAAATATGATTGGTTGAATGAATGTGATACGAATGATGAATGTACGAGGATATATTGAAAAATTCTTAGCCTACTATAGAACCAAACAAAATTTCAATGTCAAAATGTTTTATTACTTAACATATTCTCCTCTTAATTGGATACATTTATTATAGCGAGCCTGCAACATCTCTAGACCTTTCAAAAAAAAATGTTTCTTCTTGCTCTGCAAAACAGACCTCCACAGCTTCTATTACCTCCTTGTTAGAAGAAAATGTACGACCTTTTAAACTTTTTTTCAGTTGAGGAAAGAGGTGATAGTCGGACGGAGCCAAATCGGGTGAATTAGGGGGTGTTCTAGTAATTCAAACCCTACATCACGAATTTTTGCATGGCAACATGAGATTTGTGTGCAGGGGCGTTGTCCTGCAAAAACAAAACACCTTTGGATAGCTTTCCGCGTCTTTTCTCTTTAATATTTTTCCGTAGGGTGGTCAGTAATGTCGAATAGTAATCTCCAGTTATTGTTCTACCCTTATCCAAAAAATCAATCATGATTACTCCATGGCAATCCCAAAAAACTGAAGCAAGAACTTTTCCAGTAGATTTTTGGACACGAAACTTCTTATGTCTTGGAGAACCAGAGTGTCGCCATTCCATCGATTGTTGCTTTGTTTCTGGATCGTAGAAATGTACCCAAGTCTCATCCATAGTAACAATTCGGTTTAAGAAGTCTACATCGTTTTCAAATCGAGCACGCGATGCTTCTATCCTTGCACGCTTTCGGTCAACATTCAAACATTTGGGGATCCATTTTGCAGCAATTTTTCTCATGTCCAAATTGACGTGAACCATATGATGAACGCGTTCGTATGAAATATTCAGTGCTTCAGATATCCGTTTTAGCCCAATTCGACGGTCTGATAAAATCATGTCATGAACTGCATTGATATTTTCGGGGACTGACACAGAAACTGGCCTTCTCGATCGGTCATCATCTTCAATGGAAAATTTACCTTTTTGAAGCTTGCATTCCAATCCTTGACGGTCGCATACGAAGGACATTGATCACCAAGGGTATTAAGCATATCTTCGTAAATCTGCTTACCTCTTAACCCTTTTAAATACAGATACTTGATGATGGCTCAATACTCCAATTTTTCGATTTTCACAATTTCGGTGGACATCTTTTTTCATTTAATTTATTGCGTGACTCTGGTTTACTTTTTTGACGTCAAACTTTACACTGACACTTCGAATAAGTTATTTTCGTTGCTATGGTAACGCAATATTTTGTTTATGCAAGGAACTGGTCTAGGCTAACTAGATATCAATACATCCTCGTATGCTATTTTGTTTTTAATTAATGTTGTTGATTGGAAGAAATGTTCATTTTAAGTTTAGTAACGGAAACAAACAATTATTATTGTCTTCAAAATTTGATAAATTTATAATTGAGGGTTTTACTCTGGGCAGGGAGATGTGTAACAAATTCATGCGTTTATGGCAGTAACAATTCATAAATTTAAGTAGGGATTATTTTTCAAAAACAAAACCGTCGTCGTTGATGGATTAAAAATTGCATTTATACGCAATAGTTTTGTTAAATTTGTAATTAAATTTAATTTAAATTGTTTTTGTGAGGGTTATTACCTAACCCTTTTATTGTACATTTTAAATAAAAATCCTATGCAAACCTGCGTGGTCAAATTACTACGACGCGCATCTGAAGGGACCCAATAATTCGTATCGGCGAGTAACCCTTAATTAAGTTATCGCATGAGAATTATTATTTTATTTTTAAAACTCCAACTAATTAAGTGTTTATTAATTTTTGATTGTACAAATGTTATCTAATTGAGTTTGTTGTGAGTTGTTAATTTGTTTGCGTAAAAGCATGACAACGTCAAAAATTAAATGTGTACTATACGAATAACATTCAATATTGATTTTTTTACTCGTGTCATTCCAACACTTTCAACTGTACAGATCTTTGTTCTATTCTGAATGCAAATGTCCTATTACAGTATGTTTAAAAGTTTGCCTTGTAAACGTTAAAGTTTTGTAACTAATTTTAAAACTCGTCAAACACAACTGATCATCAACCCGAATTTAGTATTGGGTAATTCGAATTTGTTTAACTGAATGTTCCACTTTAATTTTATAGTTACCACAAGCACTGCCGGTTTTATTTCAATTTTAACTTTACGCTTGTTAATGTGAGTTTTAATATATCATTTCATTTTACCTTCTCTCAAAAATTATTGAAATTTACATTTACGTTTCTGGCATGGTTTCTGTCAATTAATTGTAGATCACAAAAATTAAATTTTAATATAAATTGGACAAAGAACCAATTTACATTAATTTATTGCTGTGAATAAGGAATTGTTTTATTGTAATGGATATAAATTTTTGTTTTATGTTTTAATATAACTACTTATTAAATGATTGTAATTTTAGTCAATTTACTCAAAATAAAAAACCATTACACATGTGAAAACCTATTATTCGATGTCAGGTACAAAAAATGTAAAAATATTGAAATTTTTTGGTGAAATTAAAACAACTAGTAAAAAAATTAATATTATTAAGCTACAATAAAATTCTCTATGTTTTCTCTACTAAATTAACAACCAACCAATACATTCAAACAAATATGGATTCGTTCTTCCCATCTAAAATTAATTATTAGATGTTATGTAGCTAACATTTTTTTTAAGTTAGTCAATAATACAACGTTTGCAAACTTATAGTTATATTGTTTTCAACAAATAATTTTATTTGATTTAGATCCTAAAAACAAAATACAAAGAGTAAGAGTAGGTGTAGTAAAAGGATTAACTTCTACGCACCTGCATGATGAATGTTTATTAAGTATAAAGAAACTCCATAATACATGTAGTACATAATACGTATTGTTAATAATATTATCCATTTTGTGGTAAATAATAATAATTAACTTTGATGTTGTAAAATTTGTAAACTTTTAATAATGATAGTACATTTTATGTCAAACTAGTTATAAAATTTTTGTTTTATGTAAGATTAAGATTATGTGTTATAATTTCTCTCGTTAGATCTAATTTTTATAAGTAATTTAAAGTTTTATTGAAAATTGTTTAGTAATGATAAAATTGTTATAGAACTTAACTAGTAATTGGTTTAAATTTTAAATTAAATTTTTATTAGTGATTAGTTTTTTTATTATACAGGGTAGCTTTTATGTATGGAACCAAGGCTCTGTAGCCAAAACGGTTGAAGGCATCATTCTGGAAATTTTAGGGATCAAATCTGAAGCTATTTCACATAATTTGACACAATCAAAAAATTTCTTTGCTCGTTAATTTTTTGACACGCCCACCATCTTGAATTTTTTTAAATAGCAAGATGGGTCATGTGATATATCATTTGAAAGCTTATTTTATTTACTTTGTAACTGAGTTTGAATATTTGAGTTGGATGGTAAAAATACGCTCAGAAAAATACAAATTAATTTACTGCTCACGAAATAATTATCGAGAAAAAAAGGAACAATAAGACTTACATGGAGAAACAAGAATCATCAGATTTAAATAACATCGTTTGTAGAAAGTCAATGTTCTTAAGAAACTGAAATACTTTAGCGAATTAAATGCTCAAAATGTGAACCATTTACCTCCTGACAGTAATGTATACGATTTAGGAAAGAATTAATCGAATTTATCAACCAATTTTCTGGAATAGCTGCAATCTCAGCTTCAATACGGTTTCTCAATTCATTTAAATCGTAGGGTCTGTTCTTGTATACACAGTTTTCAAATGGCCGCACAAGAAAAAGTCCAGAGGGGTCAAGTCAGGTGACCGGGCTGGCCACTCGAGAGTTCTCCTTCTCCCTATCCAGCGTCTTGGAAAAGTTTCATCTAGATAATTTCGAACGTTTATCCCATAATGGGGTGGGGCACCGTCCTGCTGAAACCAGATATCGCCCCTAACAGTATTTGGGTCGTCCACGTTTGGAAAGTTCCACAATCCTAGGGATAACATTCTCCTGTAGGATGTTGATGTAACTGTTGGCATTGAGATTTCCTTCTATGAAAAATGGTTCAATAATTCTACCTCCAATTATGCCACACCATACATTTATTTTTGAGGATACTGGGTGTGAACTGTTTCCATCTAATGTGGTTCGTGCCGGAATAATATCGGCAGTTGTGTCTATTTACGGCGCCCTTGAGAGTAAATGTGGCCTCATCAGAGAACAAAATGGAACTTGCAAAATTGTTATTCTCCGCAATTGCTTCCATAATGTTCTCGCAAAACTGATCACGTCTATCAAAATCGTCTTCCGATAATTCTTGTACTAAATGTACCTTGTAAGGATGATATTTGTGATGCTTTAGAATTTTCTGAACTGAATATCGAGACATATTATGGTTTAGTGCAAGCTGATATGCTGATGTTTTGGGCTGATGAACTACATCCATTAATACTGCCAGTGAATTATCCTCTGTAGCCACTGTTGTTGGTCGGCCACTTCTGCGACGGTTCTTAACACTCCCAGTGATATTATACCGTCGTAAAGTCTTGGTCACAGTAGATCTCACTATAGGATTCCTATCAGGGTTTTCAGCATTGAAGAGTTGGCAAACTTCTTTATGCGTGCGTTTTCTATCGCCGTAACCAACCATCATAAGAATTTGTAATCTTTCTGATTCAGTTAGCTGATTCATTTTTACGAGACGGTTCTAATTATTGAATAATTATGAACTAGTAATGAGAATAACTGATGTTTTGACGTTATAACGTTACCTAGGTAACGTCACCTAGGTAACGTGTCAAAAGCATCGCCACCTAAATTAAAAAGGCGATAATACAAATAATTGCAGAAATAATTATTAGAATAAATTTTTTAGGTATTTCCTCCAAATACAACTTCAAGGTTTCTAGTCAATTGCTAAGTAAATAAAATAAGCTTTCAAATGATATATCACATGACCCATCTTGCTATTTAAAAAAATTCAAAATGGCGGCCGTGTCAAAAAATTATAGAGCAAAGAAATTTTTTGATTGTGTCAAATTATGTGAAATAGCTTCAGATTTGATCCCTAAAATTTCCAGAATGATGCCTTCAACCGTTTTGGCTACAGAGCCTTGGTTCCATACATAAAAGTTACCCTGTATAATTGTTTTAATTATTTAATATTTAGTTGTGGTAAGTGTAAGGTTTAATTTTCAACATCACTTTTATAATTAACATTACTTAGGTGATTTTTTTAAATGTGTATAATTTCAAATAATATAATCGTTTATATACATTTTTCCTTTCTCTAAAATTTTTGGGTTATTGAAATCAAAATGATGAAAATTTTGTACAGAGTGATCTGGTAAAGTAGTATTAGGAATATGTGGTGTTATATTCTTTTTAATTACACTTGGATGTTGTTTTATTCTTTTATGTAAATATTGTATAATTTATCCTATGTAACATTTACTGCAATTTTGATATTCTAATTTGTATATAAATTCTGATTAGTCAGTGATTTTGGTTTTATCTTTAATTTGATTGTATAAAACTTTTTTGAATGTGTTGTTATTAGTGAAAGCTGTTTTAGTACTATGGTTTTTAAGTTTTATTTTAATTTTTTTGGAAAGTATGGGAATAAATGGTAATGCTGTATGTAACCATTATTAAAATCTTGTCTTAAAAAAGTTTGGTTGTTTGGTTTTCAAATATTTTTTGTAATTAAATTTTTATTAATTCTAATTTAAACTTGTTTATGTATAAATTTTAGAGGGTAGTTGTTTTAATTAATATTGTTTCTATTTGTTTTAGATTATTTTTAGAAATTTAGGTTCAGTAAGTATTATTGATCTATCAACTAATGCATTAATAACACTTTTTTTAATATTTTATTGAAGTAAAAGGATTGAAATTGATAAATCTATCCGTTTTTATATTTTTACGGTACCAATTTGTTTATATTGTATTATTTTTATTTATTATTTAGTATGTCGTCTTTTATAATAAGCTAAATTTTTAATTTGTTTAAGTTTTTCCATTTCCATTTTTTGTAACACTAATTCTGCTATAGTCCCATGGCAACACCAACAGTTTGTGTGTAAATTTTTTGTTCAAGTAAAATAGCTAGAATTAAGAATAAATTTTATGATTTTGATGAATTCTAATTTGGGTATATTTGTATGTTTTTGTATTTTTCTCCAAAAAATTTTATAGATTTGGTAGCAAATTCAGTAGGTATGTTGGTATACAAAGAAACTATATCTAAGGAGAAAATGTTGTAATTTGGTAAATTTTTAAAATTTTTGACCAAGAATCTTTAGTTATGTTTTTGTTTTTCAATGTAATATTTTTCAGTATGTTTCATAAATATTTTGAAAATTATAAGTAGGACTTAAAAATGAAGCGACAATAAGTCGTAAAGGTATACTAGTTTTCTGTAAACCATAAATATTTAGTGCAACTCCGTTTTGAGAGATTGATTTATTGTAAACATTCTTATCTATTATATTGTTTTCATGTAAATTTTTCAATAAACTATTATTTTTATTTTGAATTGTAATAGTGGGATCTTTTTAATTATTTTGTAAGTGTTGTTATCATTAAGGAAATTGTGCATTTTATATGTATAGTCATGTTTATCCATAATTATGGTTTTATTTGTTCTTCTAAAATTAACAAGTTTTTATTTTCTTGTAAGATAATTTGAATAAAAGATGTAAAATAATATTAAAAAAATTAATGTTTGGCTAAAACATACATAACTTATATACTTATAACTTCTGTCAAACCATTACTAATAATATTTTATTTCAAAAATGGACTAGAATTTCTACGTGATTATTAGCACGTCATCATCAGAAAGTTTTTATAATACAGAATGACAAATTACATATATGAGATTAAACAACAATTGTTAATATAAACAAAAAAAATGTTGTAGGAAGGCGTTTTTAGTTTTGCCATCAATTTTTTACCACTACATAGAAACGACACTTTTATGAAAAATTTATATTTCAGGTTTTTTAATTTGTATACTATTTTGGCAAAAAATATTTTTACCGAATTTCGGTATACGAAACTTACATGGTTTTCAACGCCTTCCAGGTTCAACGAGATAATATAGTTATTTACGTTACAAGTGCGAAAACGGATTCTTTTGGAAATGAGTGCCTGTTTTGCAAACCCGAGAGGTAAAATTCCCAAATATTATTTACGCACAAGTTGCGTATGTTATTTTTTGCACGATTTTATTCTAAAATTGCATTTTCAAAACTATTATTATGACATTCAAATCACAAAATTTAATTAGTCAGCTGTGGCTATACGCAAATGCACATAATAAATACGTTTTCATGCCTCCAGTCATTGTTGACAGATTTGTAGGATTCAAAATCCTAGACCTTACAAAAGTGACATTTGGTAAAATTACACCAAAAATGTCATTTTAATTTTAAATTTGAAAATTAAGTAGTTATGCAATGGCAAGTGGGTACCAACCAAAAAAAGTAAATCCCCATCAATAAATGGTTGAACTAAATTAGGAATACTTTTGCAAATATTTTGAAGTTTGTCGGCATAAAAAATATTGTGGATTACACGTCCAAAAAATATATTGCGAGTGCTCAGTTGCTTTGCCTCGGCTAGGCGCCTCGGTCATCTGACATTCAGTTAACCTATTTAATTGTCAACTTTTACTTAAAGATTTGAAATGATTTACAACATTTACAATAAATAAAATGTGCGTAAATTGCATTCCTTATAACGAACAATGTAAGTAAATTAAGAAATGGTCTGTAGAAAGCTTCTCAAGTTGAGTGTTTTTTGGTCGATTGTTCGTGATAACAGCGTTTCGGAACCTGCTACAATTTAAAAATAATTTAAACTAATAATAGCTTAATTACTTTACACACGAAAATTTGTATAATATTTCTTAGCCGACAATCATCATCAAAAAGTAAAAAAAGAAAATTATTGGTACTGATTTTAAGTAGCCCTAGCCTTAACCATTTTGACATACACTAGTTCATTTGTTTAATTAACACATATAATAAAACGCCTATTTTTTCATGTCTGTCTCCAATATTAAACGGGTACTTCCAGACGTCGCACAGTGGGGCCAAATACATGAATTCTTGGCAAAACTATTTTAACTAAATTTTCAGTATAAATTGATAAGTACAACACTTTTTACTAATAATACAAAGTTTAATATATATTTTTTTCTCAACTACATACATGTATATGTCAAGATCTAGCATATTAATATTTATGAAGAATCATCAGAGTCTGTATCATTGATTGATGTTTGATTGCTAGTATCGTGAAAAAAATTGATGTCTGGCTGCCTTAACAAATTCAAATAGGATTATTCTACTTAAAAACGCTTCTGTAGAACCTGATCCTTAAAAAGATTGCATAGATATATCACCCAAAAATATAATCAATGATTTTTCACTGGTTTAGAGTGCCAAAAAAACCGAGTTATCCCACATTTTTGTGTGGAAAAATGGTTAGTGATATTAATGTTCTGTTTATTATACTTTCTACATTTTCCATAAATTTTCATGTAGCAAAAAAATGTCAAGTAGTCGAAATATTTGCATCGGAGGGAAACGTGTTTTTCTCTTATTTGTCCAACTGTAGACAGCGTACAACCCAAATAGGTCGTTTAAAACACACAAGCCAAAGTGTCTTGTAATTAATAATATTAATCGCATACGCCAAACCTTGCAAAATTAAAGAAAAGATCCAAATTTGTAAAAATTTTCCGTTGTGATTATAAATAAAAAACTTTGCCAATTTTAATTTTTTTTTTACTTTCGCGAGGTTTAGCATATACGTGCTTAACATTATTAGTTACAAAACATCTTGGCTTTTATGTTTTGGACTATCTATTTCGGTTCTATGTTGTCAGACCAAATCTGTGAAAAACACGTCTGCCACCAATACAGATATCACGACCACTTGACATTGTTTTGCTATATCAAAATTCAAGAATAACGTTGAAAGCATAAATAAAATATGTCTGAAAACATAACATTGATATCGATAAACATTTTTCCAAACAAAAATTCGTAAAAACTTGGTATTTTTTGCGCTCCAAAACAGTTGTCCTCAGTTTTATAAAAAGCATTATCTCCAATTGGCGCAAACATGCGCAGCTTTTTTTTTCTAATTAATCGAGAACAACTAAACAAAAAATAAAAAAAAAATAAAACTGCAGACATATTATGTACTAATATCAACTAAATTCGTACCAATAAATGTTACATTAATTATTGTTTATGCGTCTTTGTTAATTAATACTATAACATAGTATTATACATACTATTGAAACTAATAACGGTTGCTGAAATTTGAAATTGTTAAACAAGCAAATTTTAAAACATCTTAAAAACTATCAGAGTTAGGGGTTGGTAACCCTAATACCGATTGAAAGGTAACTGGTTCCTGATTCCAACAGGTTCCAAAAATACAGGGTGTTCCGTTTAAGTTAAGCAAGTTAGTTAAAATTTAAGTGGTTAGTGTTATGCGGTAGTATTTAAAACACTCAGTACATTAAAACATAATAGTAAATATTGCAAAAGGGATGTTGAAGGTTCTTAGTAAGGTGATGTAAAACAAAATTGCTTGTTCTTATTTATCTTGAAGTTATTCCATTTTTTTGGGGGTTTGCAAATGAGGTAAAATCAATTTATCTCAGAAACGGATGTAAGTTGATATAGAGACATGTTAAAGAACATACATTATTTTTTACCCTACAATTCAAAAATAAAAAAATACAGGGTGTTCCATTTAAAATAACCCAACTTTGATATAGTACGTGTTTCTGGAGCACCCTGTACAATCAAAAATATTTTTAAAATGTGGTTTCAAATAATTTCGTTATATATATATATGCCTTAAAATTTCTTACATTATTTGTCGTTTTAGTGCTACAGAATAATCTCGTTGGTAGTGCCCCACCCTGTATATATATTTATAGTTTTAAAAATTACATTTTACACTTCGTATTATTATTTAAAATGTTGTATTTGTCAATTAATATTCAAAACTTAGTTAAAATAGTTTTTGCCAAGAAATCATGTATTTGGCTCCACTGTGGTCGTAGATACTTGAAATTTGGCATATCGATGGGTCTTACCTTTAAACTAACAGAAAAAATCTGAAAACCGAAAATTTTCATTCAGGGGCGTCTCCGTTCGCCGTAAGTCTAGCATTATTAAATTCACGCATTTTTTTCATGTCATTCTCCGAGCCAGAGGCGTCTCCGGCCGCCATAGGTCTAGGATTATTAAATTCATGCATTGAAATTTGCCCGTCAATCAACGGGCTTTTAATCTAGTCATTTAATAAATTAGTAAACTTAACAAAGACCAATACCTTTAATCTTTTGGATATGTACGTACCCGGTATAATTAATCTTGGAATTGGTCACAGCAGTGACTGCATATCCTAGACTTTCAACCGCTTTAATTAGGGACTAATACCGATAGATGTCGTGGGAACAATAGGAGTCGCAACGCCATTCGAATCTCCACTTACAGTGGGGTAACCATAAAGCATTTAATAAACATTCAAATTTATTTAAAAAATCATTTTAATTCGTTTATTTGTGTGTTTAATTATTGAAATATATAACAAAGATTCCGTAAACATGCACACGGCATCTATCGGTATTGGTCCCTAATTAAAGCGGTTGAAAGTCTAGGATATATAGTCACTGGTAAGTTTAATGACATCGAAACAATAAGCAGTTTTCTACAGTTTATACATCATTTTCGTAGTAAGAAAATATTTAATTTCTAGGAAATTTAGTCGGCGTTTTCAATGTTAGCTGGATATATATTTACTTACGGAAAATGGGTTTCGTATAGTTTGTGTATGTTACGAGTTCATGTACGTGTATCAATTAAATTTCCCGACTGACTTCAATATGTACTTCTTGGAAACTCTGAGAGTATTTTCCCTTTCAGCATCGGTGTAAAATAATTTGTCTTTACATTCCCCGTTATCAAGTATCCCAAAGTAAATCATAAATCTTTAATCACACAGATGTAATTAAAACACAGTGATGTACAATTTACAAGGGCCAAATACTTTTCTTAGTTAACGTTGGTGTTTTATTCAACTTGGAATTAGATATTCCTGCAACAGGTGACATTAGTTCTTCGTTTCCATTAAAAATGTCATATCTTACATTATCACATTTTTACGCTTCTTTGACGTACTGAATTAATTATTTGAAATTTACTTTAGATAGATCGTCCAATTTTGACGCTCTAAGACAACCCAATTTAAATAATGCAAATTACTAACTCTTAGGACAAATTTGAGAATTACGCCTTTTTGAATAGAAACAGTTGGTGCCGTAATTACTAGTTCAGTCAACTTAGATAATCTCGTTTGCATTACGCTTCCACAAAAATTCAATCCTACAAAAATTGGTAATCAATTTAAACAAGTACATCTGATAAAATATAAGAATTCGTAAATTTTATTCTGCTACATAGCAAACAATTTCACAAACAATATTCTAAAGAATTTAATTTCTTTGTTAAAAATATATTTTGCAATCATCAAATTTATATAAATAAATGTATGTAGAGAAAAGCAATTGGTCTTCGTAAAGTTCATAAAATACAGTTGATGTTAGGTTTGTAACCATAAAAGTTGCTAGTAGTCTGAGTTTTTATTTTTGAAATTCGATATTTTGTCGATCATACACCGTTTTCCTGAAGAAGTCGGTATATAGTCGTCTTGGTGGTGAACAGAGTTGAAATGAGTTGAATGCTTTATACTACTTGGAAAACTAAAGAATGCACTGGTGAAGTGAGCCAAGTGGTTCTGTAGTAATAACCTTGAGTTTCGTTCAACTGTGAAAGGAACTAAATGGAAACAAGTATGTTTTTTCCAATGGTGAAGTATGCTTTAGCGGCATAGATTATTTCACTTATAGTTTCATCCATAATATTATAGTGATTAATCCCAGATGTGAAAAAAGCTATGCCGCACAGAAACAGTTCGAGTTGGCGCTGTACGTCAATTTAGAATCAGTTCTGCTTCTGTACTGTGTCACTTCTCCCAGATTCTGTGGTGAGCTTGATGTTTGTTGAACAATGGCACATCATTCTCGCGTGAAGTTGCTCATTGAACTGTGTTTGAAGAGTGTTGTTAATGAAGAAAATGCTAAAGGTAATAATGATATTATGCATCTCTTGTAAATTCTTGACGAGAGACCATGTAGAATGAGAATGTCTCATAGTGTAAAATTAGGTTATGTAGACATAATTATGATTTTATAGATCTTTGTGAAAATTATTGTTCTTCTGCATGTGTGCATTCTTATTAAGTCTCGAGAAATGAGCACAATAATTACTGAAATAAAGTGATTACATACAAAAATAGTTCCACAATAGTTTCAATTTCTACATTCAACTGGAGAAGATCTGTTTGCTGAATCAAACTCAGATGAAGATCCCAATTATTTAGATGAAAATTCTCTGTTGGATTTTTCTGAAAGCGAAGAATCAGAACCTCAGAGACGAAAGAAAAAAAGCATAACAGAAATCACTGAACAAGAAGTTGTAGATGAAACGATAGACAATGATGAAGAAGTTGCATGTCATCCGCAGAAACAGCTAACAAGAAAACGAAAACGTTTGCCAGACACTTGGAAAAGGAATAAGCAAAAACAGCTCAGACTTGCAGGCAAAGAACATTCATCTCAAAAAGTAAATACTGTAAGAGCGAAAGCGGCGAAGACGGTGTTTTGTAAATTGCACTATAACTGCAATCAGAAATTCAGCTCGCAAGAAAGGAAGCAAATATTTCAGAACTATTTCTCTCTCAAAGATGAGTGATCTAGATAGAGCTTCATTAACAAATGGGTAACCAAGAAAGTACCAAAAAGAAGATATGCACCGCTTTAAGAAGACAATTTACACTAATTTACTCCATGACATTTGGTAATGGAAAACAGCAAATTTGCAAAGACTTTTTTTGTGTACTTTAGATATTTCTGGAAAAAAGTCAAAACTGCCATGATGAAAACTTTAGATAGTGGAATAGTAGAAGGCGATAGAAGGGGTTTGAATCTGGCTCCCAATAAAATCCCAAAAGAGTATAAGGATATTGTCCGAAACCATATAAATTCAATTCCCGTTATTGAATCCCATTATTGTAGGAGTTCTTCAATGAGGTCGTACCTCCCAACAGGTTTATCCGAAAATTGTCTGTATCAAGATTATTTAAATATTGCGAAGAACACAAAATGGTCTCTGTCACTTCTTCATTTTACAAGCATATCTTCACTAATAAATTCAACTATGGTTTCCACAGGCCGAAAAAAGATCAGTGCGGCAATTGTGCTCAGTTTAAAAATAAATCAAAGAGGAAAAATTGAAGTGTCAAGATGAATATGATTTACACCTTCTAAGAAAAAGAACACAAAAACCAAGACAAAGAACGAGTCCATAAGGAGTCAAGTTTTAGGTCATACATCATGGATTTGGAAAAAATCTTGCTGACCTTCCAACTAGGATTTGGACAGTTGTATTACAAGAAGAAATTCAAAACCTATAATTTCACTGCATATACTCTTGCTGATAGAAGTGTCATAAATTATAAGTGGCTTGAAACTGATGGAACTAAGGGCTCATCAGAAGTGTACTTTCCTTTCCAATTTACCTCCAGAAGTTTTTGAAGTCACATTCTATTCAAACACTGCTTCTGGTCAAAACCAAAATACTATTTTAGCTGGTAGTTTCTGTATTGGATAACTTGAAAGTCATCAATCAAAAATTCATGGAGTCTAGGCATTCCGAAATGAAATGTGACAATCTCTATTCTACCAATGAGAATAACGGAAGAAAAATAGAAATCTTTGTTCCACAACAGTGGTGCACAGTTGCAAAAGGTGCAAAAACGAGTAACCCTCTCTATGTAGTGAAAGAAATGAACTACACACAATTTCAAGATTTCAAAGCGTACAGTCAAAAGTTGATAACAAATAAAAACATAAATATAGATGGAAATGCTATGCAGTGGTTAATTGTTATATGGTTGCAGTATCGAAATCGAAAATCACCATTGTTGATTTATTATAAACACCACTTAAGCGATAATGAATTCAAACAATTGTGCATTAGCAGATCTGCCCGTAAGGAACCTACTGTACATAATGTTGGACAACTGTATCAATCGCGTCTCGCAATTGACAAGAAGAAATTTAAAGATTTGCTATATTTATGTAAATCAAATAAAATACCGCCTAATAGTCATCAGTTTTATCAAAGCCTAAACAGCGCTCAAAGTACCAATGCTAATAATTCTGCTGAGTAGATTCAGTGATAAATATAATACAATCAATACGTTTTTGAAGATTCGTTTTTAATCTCACGCACGTAGCTCTCTTCACTTTTGCATATTACAATTGACTTATGGTTGCAATTATTATAATGGTGAATAGATCTAAGTACTAATAACCCAATTATCAATAATGATACAATATTTGTTGATTTTTTCTCAATTGAGTGTCAACATAAAGTGTCTGTGAACATCTCGGTCAAATTTCATTACATTCAGTAAACAAACAATGGAGATGTGAATATAGTGAAGAGCAGAAACCTAAATGTCGTTTTTTTATAATATTTACATTATTTATTTTTGGACTTAGTTGGCTATAATTATCGAAAGATCGACTTATGTACCTAACTGCTGTAGTTGTAGTTGGAGAAGTATCATTGTTGGTGTGAAACAGTGTGATGTAAAAATATAAATCATGTTCGAATTTAACTTATTTGAATAATTTAAAACTGATTTTAAACGGGAAGCAATTTTTGTATGGTAAGTAAATCATGTTCAATTCTTTATGGAAATTATCATGTGACATAGGTATACTAAATTATTGAAAAAATGATTGAAGAAGGCTAACTTATGGGAAATATTGCGATATGAATCGTAAGGGATAACATAGTAGTTGATGGTTTTCTAAATATTTTAAAAGAAAAAAATGAGAGAAAGTGACATCGAGGAAGGAAATCTTGTTGTTGTTGGAAATTTTTAAAGTGAATTTGATACGTTGGTGGATTTGATTTAGAAAATCTAAAAAATTGTTGATGTCTGGAGTCGTACCTTTGAATATGCAAAAAATATCATCGACGTATCTCCTCCAGAGTATACTATGATCGTGGAATAAAAAGTCGGTTGTGATGAAATTGGACTCAATATAATTTAATTTTGGCTAAAATAGGTGAAAAGGGTAAACCCATAGGTAGGCCTTGACCTAACTATCGGTCTCACTTGTAAGTTTGATTTGTGGAAAAGAATAGAGAAGGCATAATTTAGGATTGGTGGGTCTCAATTTACAAATAGGGGTTTAAAAAAATTAAAAAGTATCTATTGAAGTGGATTTTTATTGTGGAGGTCCAAAAACCTGTTACAGGATTGTAGTTAAGTTTGATGAAATCAGTAGAAACTAATTTAATTTCGTCCCTCTACTTCAAGAAATCCCTAGTAAGATAATAGTCTTCAAAGAGAATATTATTGAATTGAGTGTGTAAATTTGGGTAATGAAACGCACTTGGAGCGTTCTACCTGGGAGTCTACATACCACGAATCTATGGTTATGACGTATGACGAAGGTTAAACAAACTTCTTTGTTAACATAATTATGAACAATAAAACTATAATATTTAATGTGTGAACAGAGTCTTCAACTTAAGAAGTTGGTAGGTTGTTCACTAATAGTTAAAAATGAGAAATGTTTCTTAAATCACGGGAAACCTAAAATGGCCTTGTTTGTCAAGACAAAAAAAAGTCATAAATTGATCTTTGAGGAGTAGTCTCATCGATTCTTTCAACATGGTAACAAACGATAAAGATGTTGGTATTGCAATGAAGCATCTATGAAATATAAAGGACCCACAATTAGAGACAATAATGATAATGTTAAAACACCACACATTTACAGCCATGTCCAATACATACAAACTTTAAACTGATAAAACACAATATGTAGACGCTGCAGAATAGTTAGCGAGGCTTTTCTCAATCCTGTATTCGTTGGAGGAATGTTGGAAAAAACATTGAGTTAATACTACAACAAACGAGAATACACCAAAAAACTTTACTCGGACACGTGTTTCAATAGCTAAGCTATCATCATTAGCTAACCGATTAAGTAGACGCTGTAATTTAGTGTTCTATTCCTTTAATATATTGCCACACTTTGAATCTAGACAAGTAAAGCCCTCTTACCCCAGGTTAAACATATGCATCCAAATCTACTTTAATTGCAGACTTTAAAAACTAACGAGATGATTTCTATCAAGAATGCACTATCTTCACCTTATGCAATAGAGGAGGTTTTGTACGTATTTTCAGTTTATTAACATATCAATGCATAAATTAGATATGTATCATAGTTTATTTCTCTAGAACAATTCCAGTTTTTTGTTAGATGTATGTTTATTTTAGTTCATTTAAAGAAATACACTGACGTACAAGGTTTTGAACAGATTTCAAGTAAATTTATTCTTTTCTAAGGCTAATGTGGTTTACAATTTGTTGATGAAGATTTCTATCAGTGAGTTGGTTTTTTTACTATTTTATGTAAATTCCTTCTCCAAAACTGTTATTCCAGCTTACTTTAGTGCGATTTCAAATAAATAAATTTAATGGAAAACTTATTCTATCGTGCGAGTAACCATCAACATAAAGCAAGCATCGACTTATTATATGATAAATTGCGCACTGCCTCAAGTATTTGCTTAAATAAAAATAAATTATTGTAAACACGCGATGTATGGGACAATGTTTCAGACCTGCCAATTGTATCTCGGCAACAATTGTATCAGATGCCACACCATAAACTTTTGTTTTTTTAGGGGAAAATGCTTCCGGCAAAACCAATTCAATGATTTATTATCTTATTTAACTAATTAATTCTGGAATTAGAATAAAACTCAATAATAAATAAGTAATAACTTTTTTTATCATACACTTACCGAAAAGTGCCAACATTATTTTGTACACAAGTAAATTTAATTAATAAACGTTTAAAATAAAATAATGACTAAAAAACTAAACCAACTAAACCATATTAGGTGTGTTATTGTTAATAAAAATCGCAAAATAAAAGGCATTGCTCTTTTCTAACCTAAATTCAAAAGTCAGTACCAACTGATGGCAACTATAAATAAAGTACCAACTTAAAATAGAGAACAAAACTGTCATTTGTGTAAATTGTTTTTTTTTATTGATCCATACTTCCTCTGTCATAGAACATTGACGAACATTCCACTCGTGCGGAATATGCCTTATTCCAAACTTGTTACAGAATATACTATTCTTAATAAACAATCGTAGTAAAACATCTTTTTTCAAAAATAAACAGTATAATATCTGATATTGTATTCAAGTTTCAGATTTACGGGAACGGATACTGATTGTTACTTCATATTAATAAAATAATGCAAATTACAAAAAAAAAGGTTTTTGAAGTTTAAAGACCAATCTTCTTCTTCGAAAGCAATTGAAGTAAAGTAAAGTAATTCAATGGAAATGAAAAAGGATGTCATTATCAATTTATTTGCTATTGTACACATGCTTAATCGTGCGTTAACCTACGCATGTAGTACAACATTAATTAACTGGATCAATGGCTTATTACAGTTCATATTACAATGCATCTCGTCAACTGATGCTGTAAATTTTCCTAGATTTTAGTGTAAGGCAACTTAATTAAAATGTAAATAAACATGACGCTAAAATGTACCTTCTGTATTTGTCTTTCTCAGCTATTACAATATTGATCGAATGCAGTAATTTTTACTAAAGTCTAATTAATTTGTGCAAATGGTAATTTATGCAAATTAATACTTAAAGCTTTTGTAATTTACAGTTTTAATAACACGCCAAGTAAATACTTTTAAGCTATTTTAATTTAATGCAGCACATAACGAGTAGTTTGTTTTAAATTATCTTTACTAACATTCATGAAATTTTTAAGCATCATAGTAAGTATATATTTTAATTACTTCATATTTATTTAATATTTTGTTCGTGAAACGGATAATGTATTTTATAACTTGTACGTTCAACTTAAATTAGAGTACCACACCATAATATGAAGCTATTACGGTAAATGGCTCGTCGCTATTGATTCCGGGGTTATACTTACAAAGCATTAGTTTTCATGCGATTAAGGAATATATATGTTCACGTACTTTTTATGCTATGATTGTACTAGCTAACGTTTATGAACTTCAACATTGATGTATATCTATTTTTTTATTTATAAATTAATAGAGGGTGTCCTCGAAATACCAGCATTAATTTTAAGAGGGAGTGGTTTTGTCAAATACAATCGATTTTAATAATAACAATATTAAGAACTGTCACTGTTCTTTGACTATTACTTTTTTATCACAACAATTTTATTTACATTTTGGGATCCTTCACGAAAGTTAGTTTATTTAATCATTTGTTCAAGGTATTTATGTCACTTCAGTAAAATCATTAAACACTAACGAGAAAAAAAGAAGGATGCTAATTGCTAAATGTCCATGTTTTTATTTTATTTAAATCATATTCTTTTAGATCAGTTGTATGTCAGATACGTATATTCTGTATTACTGTTTTTGTTGAATAATAATAAGGTCGACGTTTGGTTATTTTGTAAACTACGTGTAGTTTTCTTCAGAGACTCATAAAAGAATAAAATGTTCTTTATATTTATTAGTAAAAGTGGTTTGGCTAGTAAGAGAAACTTTTACATTTTACTAGCTACCGATTGAAGAACTCTATTTATTTAACTTTTAAAAACAAATTCGTACATACATTTTTTTGTTGAAAATGGAAGTGAAATGTTCATGAAAAAATTAAACCTTTTCCACACCAATTAAACACCAATTCAGTTAAAAATGTTTGTAATGTACAACCGGAGACAAAAAAAATACCCGAATTAAACTAATATCTTCCAAAAAATTTTAAATTATTTTATGACAAGTATAATAAAAGCAATAAAATCGTAGAAGTTGTAATATAATACAGAATATACTGTAAGTGTTAGATGTATTTTTAAAATTGCAAACATTTGGTATTATTTCGTTTTTAATATAACACAAACTTTTGCAAGTAGACGTTCAAAACCATTTATATTACAGCTTAGAATGAACTCGGAACAAATTCAGTAGAACGTGCGACCTATTTCATCAAATTTAATTGCCAGAATTGCATGTTTTATTAATAAGAAGGGAAGCTGTCGTTTCGGAACGAATGCGAATTAAGAAATAAAGAAAAAAATGTATTTGATTTTGTTAAAAATTGATTTTGTTCACACTTGGTTTACAGAAATATTCTTTGTTATACAACTTATATTCATTTAATATCAACTAACTACTACTTGAATCGGTTATTATAGTTACTTAAGATTTTTGTTTTATAGTAAAAATAAACTCAGTTTCATTGTTTATTTATTTGCTTTTGCTTTAAACTTTCGACGTAGTATAAGTTATAGAGAGACTTCAGTGTTTTTATAATGCTTGAATAATACTGTTATTTCCACTCGGTTTTCACATCTTATTAATGCATCCACTTTCATTTATTAACAGTCTTCGGATGTTCCTTCAATTTCTTACTGTCAATAATCTGCTTATAGTAGTACTAACTTGTCATCTTCATCACATATTCAAAAGCGTTCTTCAAATTTTGATACTTTTATATCCAAAGTCATCCAATCACCAAATTTGTAATAATAAATCTTTAAAAGTTACAATTTAAATCAAAAAAATTGTTTAAAAAGATTTAAAATTTTTTATTTTTTTTTTTTTTTTTTTTTTTTTCAAAATAACAAAATTTGATTAAAATAATAACAACAAACACAAACACCGCTACCTTTTCCAATCCTCTTCACTACCACCACTTTCATCCAATTCACCCCTTCTCCTCCCTCCCTAACAGTATCTCATCTCTCCTTCTTCCTCCCTTAATTCCCCACACTCTTCACTTAGATGGTTTATATTTTCCCATCTTTCTCCACACAACCTACATCGCCTCTTGTCATCTTCTATCCAATATTTGTTCTCGTTCTCCTCATTACCACACCTAAACCTTGCTATTTTTTTTTTCTCTTAAACTTTTTCCTTCTAAAATATATCTTGGTAATTCTTCTGTGACTAATCTAATATATTTTTCGTTGTATCGACTTTCTCTTATTTTTGTTCTTCTTTCTTGTATCTCGTATCATTATTTCCTGTTCTATACTCCTTCCTTCCTCTCTTATTCTTTCTATTTCTTCCCTTGCATATCCACTCCTTTTGTAGTACTCTCTCCTCTCATCCTGTCCGTGTTTTAACTTTTGATTCCATACTTCCTTTCAGCACTCAGTTATGATTTCGTTTTGTCTACATTTTCTTATTCTTTCTTCATACCTCATGGTTATCTTTCCCGTCTGCACTCTTATTTTCTCAATCTTCATTTCATCCTCCACTATATGTCCGGGTATCTCCCTGTCCAGCCCCATTGTCCATTTCCAATATTTTTCTTGTATTTTCTCAAGTTTTTTCTCCTCCCCATATTTCTGCTCCAAGAATCATAACACTTCTAACCAATTTATCAAAAATCCACCTTCTCTTCTCTATGTCGTTTCCAAACACTCTCTCTCCCATTCCCCATACCTCTCCTACTATACCATTACCTTTTTCGCTAGCTCTCTTATATGACCAAGCCATTTTCTGATCTCAAAAAACATTAATTTGGGTAGCTTAGGGTTTCCCAGAGAGTCAATTTACTCTTACGTTGTTGATTCAACGATAATTTACAGTCTCACTAACAACAACTTGTAGCTATCTCAACTGCAAAAATGTGGTTTCCGTACGGTGACTCTTACTTACGTGATAATCAAGATGCAGATTAAGCATTAGTATTTATGATTTATAGTTTGAAGAAATAGCCAATTTCCACATTATGTTACTAACCGTCAAACCAATAAATGTCTAAACCAAGAATTGCAAAAGTTTGGTGTTAAGGGAGTACAAATTTTTCAACTTTTTCTCAATTGGTAAAAGAGAACTGACTGGTCTGCGCATTTTTTCAAGTAAATAATCAAAAAATTATTTCTTTGCACGATCCATCTCATCTTTTAAAAAATACCCCAACACTGCTGTCAAACTATAATATTAGGTGTAATTACAATAGTATTCAAATGCATCTTGCTGTCAATTTATTTCAAATTAAGAAATGCCAACAGTTAACTGTACCAACTGTGAGTGTTAAAGTGCATATCGTTATCAAAGCGATAACTTTAAATACTTGAAACACACGTTTGTCGATAAAGCCAAGTATTACTTGTACAGTATTACACACGCAACGAAAGAACACCTAACGCAGCATTTCGCTCTTATTATGAGCTCATCAGAGGTGTACACTTAAGTGCGGTATACAACTGTACAAGACGGCGGTTGGTCTTTTAAACTCTCGTGGAGCAATAAACATAAGTAAAATGTGTCTAACGACATCTCGTGTAACATGGACACGTATGAATAGTATCAACACACGTGTTTCAAGCATTTAAAGTTATCGCTTTGATAACAATATACACTTTAACACTCACAGTCCGTACAGTTAACTGTTGGCATTTCTTAGTTTAATACTATTCATACGGGTCCATGTTACACGAGATGTCGTTAGACACACATTTTACTATTATTTTTTCCTTCCATTCTTAGTTTTGCAAAAAATGTTTTGCAGTTTCCGGTAAGTACAATACATGTCTAAATTAGATCTAATATGTTAGAATTTTATGACCATGTGAAACAATTCTCATAGCCAATTTATTACATTATTATTTTTTTATGTTTAAAATTTAACTGATAAAATAACGTTTTTATGATAATTTAAGTTAGTTTTTAAGACTTACAAAATATTTAATTGTTTGTCTGAAGATGACTTTCTTGTTGTTAGATTTTAGCCGAAACTAGTAATATAAAATGTATAAACAAAATTTTGTTTCCGATTTGAATAAAACTTGGTAAATACACTAATATGAAGGTATAATCCCCCGTTTCTCATTTAAAGTTTTTTGGGTTAAAATGGTTATAAAGAAAAAAACTTATAATTCTTCGGTATAAAATCGAGAAAAATGATTGTTTGACAGATAACCTCAACTTAAATAACTTTTTATTTATGGTATCTCTAGACTTAAAACAGAATAACAAATTTAATTAATTGGTTCTCTCTTCCAAAAATATGTATGACATAGATTCCTAGATGGTAAAAATGTCGGACCCTTATAACTGTAAATGAATCGAGTTTGTACAACACCGCTTCCAGTTACAAGGATGTAGACCTTCTACCATCTTTCAACGTACACCATAGAATAACCATCTAAGGACCTAATTAAGTTTTTCTTCTGTTTCTTACGCACATATTTTTAACTGAAAATCTTTGACAGTACCAATATTGACAGTTTTCCTGGGTTTGGAGTGTCACATACGCAATACTTAAATATACCAATTGTTGGATAACCTACTTTGTTTCAATAATTATATGTAGATTGCCAGATAGTAAAAACGTCTAGACCCTTATAATTGAAAGTGAACAGAGTTCTTGTTCGGCGCAATGCCACTTCCAGTTATAAGAGTGCAGATGTTTTTACCATCTGGCAACCTACACTATAGAATAACTATCTAATGACCTAATTAACTTTTTCTTCTATTTCTTACGCACACATTCCTAACTGGAAATGTTTGATAGTTCAATATTGAGAGTTGGTATTGGGGCGTCACATGGGCAATAAGTACTAAAATATACCAATTGCTGAATAATGTTCTTTGTTTTAGTAATTATACCTGTATGTACAGAAACCCTGAAACAGCCAACCCAAACTATGGTAGTCGTTTGTCAAAGATTAGATAAAATTGACAAGATTTACTATACAAACGAAGTCCCCACATTGGAGGCAAAACATTGCCCGATATTTTAGCAGTGGTTTAATTACCCCCAACCTCTCCTACAAAGAAAAGAAAAAAAGCATAAAAAACATAGTAACTGAGAGTAAAATACCCTTTTAAATATCCAAACGAACTTGTGTTTTTATACCAATCAGTGGTGATCTGGAAAGGCAAACTGATTTTTTGCCAGCATGTCGAAAATGATATGTGATAGAGTTCCAATGGGAAAGTTTCAGTTTGAAAATGTGTGTACGTTTTATTATCTAAATAAAAAAAAAATTAAAAACCACCTCTAGTTGTAATTCTAGCAGCTATTTAGAAACTATAAAATAATACCAAATTGACAAGCCCTACTATGAACATATATTGAAGAAAGTGCAGATGTTCCTAGGAATTGCATTATTTATAAAAATATTTCAATTTTTTTAAAACATTTCCACATACTAATTGAGATAAACTTCATCACATATTTTTAATGTACTTGTCCCAGATAAGAATGGACAGCATGATCTTAAAAACGTAGAAATACAATTTCTTAAATTGCAAAAAGTTGGGCAATTTAGAGTACACATATTTATATGGTGTTTATTAAAATTTAATAATTTTCGAGATTTTACAAAAAAATCAATTTTTGGATTTCTATTTTTTGTTATTTTTAAAAATATTAAAAATCTAAAACATTTTAGAGCTTTCAAATTTTTAATGCAACATTTTATCTCGGAGACACCATCAACAACTTTATTTTTTTTATATGGCGCATACAAAAAACAATTCAACAATGTATAACATATAATTGTTTAGTGTACATATATTATAGTTAGCAATAACATCAAAAAAAGTGCTTGTGCTTTTCAAAAAGGTATAGTTATAATTCTTTAATAAATAAATGCCCAAAAACACATCTTTACATAAAATTATTAACTATAGTCCCATCCAGGAAATGCTAAATTATTCTGATTGTATCATTATAATTTTACAAAGAATCTTGTGTCAGAAGCAAAAAAGCCTTCTGAATCAGATTCAAAATTTTGCCCAAAAATATCAGTTGGATGATAATGAACGTCAAATAAGAAAACGACATAGGATGTGCTATTACACTTTATTCTGTTTGCTTTCACAAAAAGATTTACACTGTGTTAGGTCTAAATATTTCAATCAAAAAAAAATCTTAGACTCAGTGATCAATCCTTACGTCATTAATGCTTATATTTATAAAACGGTATAAACCACTAGACCCGTTCCCTAGATAATTTGAACATAATGAAGTAGCTAATTTCAAATTGTGGTTTATTTGTCTATATTTTGCATTATTTCCTTCTTCAGTACGTTAAAATTTTTTTCGGTATTGATGAATATGAGTGCGATGGTCGAATAAATTAATGAACTAGTTGGAAATACTAAAAAAATTGTTCTTGCGTTGAAATATAATCCCTAAAAAGGTTTTCGTATTAATTTATGATACATTTAGTAAGGTATCTCTGTAGAGTTTTAGTTACCAAATATGGCATAATAATATTCATCAAAATTAAAGCAGAATTAATACTATATAGGATTCTTAATCATGATCAACTGATTTGCAAATAATCATTATTTCAAGGAGTTTTTTAAAGAAAATGAAGTTACAAAAATTGCTTCCTTGTATTTTTCTTGGGTTTTCCATCAGATAAAAAGTCAGACCTTCAATTTTTATTCCAAATAATATAAATGACGTGAATATATTGCAGTGGAAAAGTTATTTTTTGAATAAATGAACAAAATTATGTTTAAACAAGAAATTTAGATTGAGAGTTTACATTTAAATAAGAAAGAAAATTAAATTTAATTTGTAGTTAAGTTTTTCTAAAAAGCCAATCTATATTTTATGAACCATAATTAATTAATATTAATCAAAGAATTTTATTTGTACATAAAAGATTAATTTCTGTTTAATTAAAGAAACGAAGATAATAAGTAAAAGTGTATCAAAATTAGTTTCCGTGATAAAATAACTGTGTGTGAAAAACATAACGAAACAGTTTAAGTGGAACTAGAAGTTAGAAAAAACATTTAAAAAACCTAACGTTCAAAGTGAGGAAAGTGAAAGAAGGATAATTTAAGTCCCAACGCAAAGGAATGAATTCGTACTTCGAGAATCAAAGAAGCAACACGTATTGAGTTTGAAATGCAACGCAAAACCGTCAACGGTTAAATAAAATAAAATTTCCTTCGACCATAATAAGTAAAAAGTGTTACAACAAATAATTACTCAAACGGTACAACAAAATTAATTGGTGCGCCCAACGAACACGCAGGTGTCGAATTTATCATCGATACAAGGTCGGTTATAAAAACTTATTTCCTTTGTTATTTGTGAATTGAACTCATTATGCATGCGTCGTATGACAAATAAAATCTAATATGTCAAATTTTTATAAAAGAAGCCTTGTGTGTAAAATTAATTAAATTCTACGTGTATAACTAATTGTTTTATTTGGGAACGGACTCACAAACCTGAGACTATAAATATTAAATAAATAATTATAAATTAAATAAACAAGATGTCTCTTAAATAAACCATATTTTTTTTATGCAAAATTGATAATCTACCTCAATATGAAGAAATTGAAGAATCACCCTTCAATGAAATGACGTGAATACTACCTAGACCAGTGTCAGTGTCACTCATTGTCAACTTATTATAAAATTTTATGTAGGTGCACATATAATTAAAACGATAATTTTATCTGAAAAACCATTGACGTATTAAAAAAAACATGAAGGTGTTACTAGCTGCAATAATATTAAATTAAAAAATTTAATTGGCCAAATATCAAAACAAGAACAATAATTGTGTGCTTCTTTGAAACACTCTTACGTTTGATTAATTCAAACACAACAGTATACAATCAACAACCAATTAGTACCAATTCGAAATTCTATCAGAGAAACTCAACGAAATTAAATTACATCTGTTATCTACGCTGCTAGAGTTTTCTCCGGATTTTAGCTTTTAACCGAATAGTTTTTTTGTTGGATAAAACACGCTTCAAATAAAAGTGTACTTTCGTCTAATTACTTCTACAGCAACACCTACTAAAAAAGAAATTATAAAATAATCAATTTCCCAAATAAATTAGCTCAATTTATTTTCAGGTAACTTTAGACTGTCATAAGTAATGTGAAATACGAGTCATTTCCTATAAAGATCCCTTAGTTTGCTTTTGACTCTCCTTCACACTAGTAACTTCTGACATAGTAAATAATACGTGATGCGGATGCGATATCAAACATACTTCGTTCAAAGAAGTATTAAGGAAGAAATAAGTTTTCATGTATTTTATAAAACTATGTGTATTCATGCGAATAGTATTTTAAGCAATCCCGCAGAGCCTTCAGAAATAGTACGTAAATACTTCAAAAGCTGGTAATAACATCAAAGTACACAGGAAATACCTTAATGAAGTTAGGATGCAGTAAACTTGCCGATTTAACCAAGTGTAATATGTTCTAGAGGAGGTAATGCAGTAAAGGCAAGAAGCTTGACAAATAATTACATTAAAACCAAATGCCATAAACTGCTTATGGTGCACACGCTAAAGTACTTTATAAAATTACTTCTTTGCAGAGTTTTTAATATTTAGTAATTAGTAGGTAATATGCAGAAAAACTAAGAAAGATCTTTTGATATGCAACCTCTATTTTTATTAAGTACATACATCAGTAGTTTACATTTTAATTGAAGAGTTTGCTTTAGAAAGTTTAATGGCCCTGATCGTATTCTCTTTTCCTCTAGATTGATGTAACGGAAAATTAGATTTAACAAAAGTAGAAGTTGAAATCAGATTGGATTACCAAATGTTAAATGCTAAGTTATTTAAGGCTAGTTATAAATGAAAAGTTGTATGGAGTAGCAAAATTAATTTATTTTATTATTTTTTTTAATTATCTTACTTTATTGTTCACAGGATTAAAATAAAATATTGCACAGAAAATTTTTAAATTGAATTATAAATATCTCCAAAAGGGGATTCAAAGGGAAAGTTCCAATAAAATTTGCACTATTTCCTCGTTGAATTGATAAGCTAAATCTTTAAATTAAATAATATTTAGAACGCCTCTCTCCTTGAGCAATTTGAGTATCCAGATCATTTATGAACAAAATAGCATCCTGGCTCCAATATCAAAGTGTTTCGTCCGCTATTGGCACGAAAAGATTTCCATGACTAGAGATATCAGTGTATTTGACTTTCTTCATTTGAGCTGCTGCCTGGTTTATTTGATAATCCAGATATATGTGAAGGAGCCAGAGAATCAGCACAAGTAACATCCCAAACTAAGTTAAGTCCGTTACTCCAAAGTGTGAGTGACATTCTATCAAGTCTCTTGTCATCAGCCCTGAAAAGTTTGGTAGGCTTAAGTCTTGAAGGAATACCCGCAGACGATATTCCTTTTTAAATTACCTATATAATTCATTTCCTGATGATGGAAATAACGACCAGCACTTTTCAAGCACGATAAACCGTGGACCGCATCACCACAGACACACCTAGGTTGGCATACAGGTATTTTTATTCTCAGAGCAACTGTAATTTGAAAAGTGATGTCTAAAAGCAGAGTCCCTAACTTTTCACATGGAAGTACATGGAGCCAGGAGTGAGAATTTCTCACCGCTAAAAATCGTGCCTTGTCTTTCTCATTGTAAAATAAATGCTGTTTATCATTTTGTCTACGTTGAATAAGTCTCAAGATGATTAAATGTGAGATCTTTTGGAATTCCAGATTACACCAAGCCTGGTAATTGTGGTCAAACCCACTAATAATGGAGAGGTCCACTTCATTAGAAAGAAACATAATTGAAGAAACCAATCCCAATGTAGCAGTTACGGAAGACAAAAATGCAGTCATGTGCAAGTCAGTAACCATTCTTATTCCAACTCCGCCTAATTTGACTAGTAGAGTAACAATTTGGTATTTAACTGGATTATCAAAAGTGAAGTTGAGAATTGATGAAAGTCCAGACTTCATTTTATCATCAAAAGATTCAAAAGTATCTCGAAATCCAGTCATTGGAGTAGTGCGCAAAAAGGAAATAAACTTAAGAATTTCCAAACCATTAAGTCGCTGTAACTCGTTCAACTTTATCTCAAATACTTTCTCTGTAGGTGAACTGATTATTGGAGATCCTAATAGAGTAAAGTCTTCCTGAATTAATCTAATTCCAGGAGCCACAGTATTAAAGCTTGAAAGCACCTGATGGATCACATCTCCCCGAAAGTAAATTTGAATTTATTTCTATGCCCACATCCTTACATTTACTGATAAGCTCTTTCAGAGCTTCTATAACGATATCAGGTTTTCCTCCTAAATTCCCGTCATCTAGGTACCACAAGTTCAACTCTGCGGAAAGAGTCTTAATGATCATATGGATTCCTAGACTGAAAAGTAAAGGACCTCCAGGATCCCCCTGCTGGGCTCCTGTCTCCGATAAAATATTATATTTTTCAAACTGAAGAAATAATTTTGTCCCGTAGCACTGGTTAAAGTATCTTGACGCTTTTGGAGCTTGAGAGAAAAGTTCTGTGAGCATTACTTCTCTATCAATTGAGTAGAGAAATCCACTTTTACAATAACTTTAGAAGTACCTTGATTCAGGTAATTGTATCACAGCTTCAAACCCACTTTTATAGCAAATCCAAATTGAATAAGCCTGAGATGTTGACTGATGGGCTCACATAACTTCCGGCATATTGATTATGCAGCTATGCGTTTGTAAATAGTCACGACAGCGATTGGAGAATGTCTCAATTGTCTTTGCAAAGAGCAAATAATTTTGCAGCATAAAGAAAGGGCACGACTTCAGAGTTAACTAATTCACTAATTTAACCAGAGCAATCGCCAGTCGAAGCCCCTTACTTCCGCTACATTTAGAGGTCAAATCCTTCAAATGTTGTGGCCGCAAGCCATCAACTCCACTAGCGGAGTGAGAGTGGTATGAAGAAATTAAATCCATCATCTTAAGATTAATAACAGTAAAGTTAGAACAATCAGGTTTAACTTCTGGTAGCGTTGGAGGAATAGATGTTAGATGCTTCAGTTTTAGATCTTGATATGTTTTCTTGTCCACATCCGCAATTTTGTCAGAAGATGAAAGTAACTGGATAGCTCCTTTAATGTTTCCATTATTTAACTTGGACTGAACTCTATCAGGTAGTTTTGTTTGCTTATTATTCGTATCCTTAATACTAGGTTGAGATGGGACATCACAATTATTCTTAAGAATTGATGTAAGACTATCTTCTTTATGGTCAGATGAAATTCTTAATGTTACGTACGGGAACTCAAATAGGTCTGACCAAGATTTGACAGTATTTGAAGAGATGCAAGATTCTATTAACCCTTTCGTTCCCAAATTAATTTTTTTGTTCCAAAAAAAAATTTTTTTTGCTCTACTCGGTTAGTCTTAGTAATGTAAGTTAGAGAAAAATAAAAAACGATTGTTTGACCTTTTTTTGAGCAAAATTTTGCTTGATACCATATGAAATCATTGGGAATATGGACGTCATTGGTAAAGAAAAAAATAAAATTAGAACTGAAACCAATTTACTTGAAATGATAGTTTTTAAAACAATTTCGATCTTTAGTAAGACAAAGTGTTTTTTTTTTTTTTTTGGTATACCACATTTTTTTTCTTTTTTTTTTTTTGGGATGCTGGAATTGCAGGATTTCTTGAAATTTGTTTAGTTGGAATTCCTTCTCTTGAACTGGGACGTCCACGTTTTCTAATATCTACTGGAAAACAACGCAATAGTGCCTGTCCAATTTCGCTTCAAAAAACAATGAGTGTTTTGTATTTTGATATACTCAAAAGCTTGCAATGCCTCCTGTACAACAAACACGCGTTCACGATGCAAACATCCAGTAAATGGTAGAAAGTAATATCTTTTCACCCCAATTTTGGTACGATGTAAGGCCACTAACATATCATTGAGGTCCACTCCTCCCATATTAGTGTTGTAAATCTTTACAATATTCGGCCGTGAAACTTCCAGATGCTTTTTTTCGGCTTGGGGCCATCTTTTTACATTTTTGATAGGTTCGGCACCAACGTATGTAGATACTAAAGTGACCGATTTATTATCGAACCATTTTACGACTGTGACATTTTTTTCTGCCGCAGTGTACTGATCAAAAGAACTCCGTCTTTCTTGTTTGAGTACTTTGTCGTCTTTCGGTTTGTATCCCTTTAGTCTATTTGTTCGGACAGTGCCTACACCAAGAATACCCAAATCTTTCAATGAGAGGAACAAATTGATGGATGTAAAAAAAGTATCCGTGTAAATTTTGAAGTTTTGGTCACGTGGTACTGTTGATAGCTTCAATACAATATCTCCGCTAATTCCCAATTCGGTTTGATCGTCCTTAATAGTCCCTTTTCCAGTATAAATTTTGAACTGGTATCCTATACCACTTATTCCAGCTCTAGCAAAGACCTTTATGCCCCACTTATGTGGTTTATGTTTTATGTATTGTTTTTGAGAAGAGTGCCCTTGAAGGGAATCATTATCTCGTCGACCGAATTGTGTTCCTCGGGCTCAAGTGTAGCAAAGTTTTGTTTGACAGCATCTATAAATGGACGTACTTTGAAGAGCTTGTCATAGGCAGGATCAGTGAGTTGTTTCATTTTCGAATTATCATTGATATGTAAATTGGATTTTAGCTTTTCAAAACGATTCCTTGGCATTACGTCGGCAATTACGAGATATATGGTTTTGTTAGCCCATTTTTTCCATTTTCAATCGACTTCTTTCTTTCCTTTCTTCGCGCGTTGGCGACGACGTTTCACCAAACGGGCCAGAGGTAAATCATCCTCATCGTCAGGTTCACTATCTTGTACATCAAGACTGGGGTCAATATTACCAGTTGGTGAAATTTCTTCGACCTCTACGCTTATGGCATTTGTCCCAGGAAGCTGAAAAACGTCCCCATTTACCACTTCATCTTCACCCTCCAGCAAACCAAGCTCCTCTTTGTCGGATGTGTTTTAATTCAATATTTCAATGTCAGAGATATCACCTTCCGCAAGTAACAGAAGGTGTTTTTCTTCCTTTTCGTTAATTCTGACACAAGACATCTGCAAATATGTAGATTAACTTCCCCTTTTTACGTAAAATTAGTTTTAGTGGAGGGGTATTTGGACAAACTTTATTGTTATCCACTTCTGCAATATCACACACGTGACAAAAGTTTCAACTCCCCGGCGAAAAATTACAAAAAGAAAATTGCTGTTACTTACCTTGTTCACAAAATGCAAAAATGCAGGTTTGACTTGCTGTAGCATGAAACAAAATCAACTGAGTTTTTTTTACAAAACAACAAGAGTTGGCTCTAATTACCGTATGCCATCTGATATGTACATTTAACGTTGCAACATGAAGAAACCTACATATTTTAAAATTTTAAGCAAACCGATTTCTGTAAAGCAGTAGTGACTCCATTTGGCATCAGTGGGTAGGAAAGGGTTAAGAAAGCCAATCGAGCAGCAATTTGACAGAGAGCTCCTTGCGGGATTCATTTAATTATTATTATTAATTATTATACTGAACTCTCCAAGTTTACTCGAAAGGGTGTCAATTGCTACTGATTGTTGAAATTGAGATGATGCTTAAATAATCCTGTTTTATGCTTAAACCTACATGAATTTTCAATCATATCGGTGACTCAAATGATCGTGGGATATTTATTTATTATTTTTTTAAAAAATATTACTATTATTTATAAAAATGGGATACGTTTCAGTTCATTTGTGAATTACACTTTGGCCAGATTTTGTGCTACAGTATTAACAATAATTCTGTTCAGCGTAGTTTTTATTGTGTTCTCATTTGTGAGTAATATGTTCAAAATCTAATCATTTCGTCATTGTCGTGACTGGCGCTTGGACCGGTCCATTATATGTCGTCATGCAATGGCTGTGGTGTTATATTTTATGTTCTTATTTAAGTTTACACACTTAATTAATATTATTACATATGAATAATAAGGTAGGTAAGGGTTGGCATGTTTAGGTTATAGTGGTTTTCCTAAACCTTAAAGCAAATGCTTTGCCAAGTCGAACCAATCTACAATTGCACACGGTTTCGTCACCACACTATACAGGTTTATACTGATCTTCTGGGGCACCATACATAACACTTACATCACAACACGATATTTGTATAATGTACCATACGAATAAATAAATAAAATTATTAAATACCAAGTTTCATTAGTGATATTTTTTTATTCAGTTCTATAACCAAATAAAATTTTGGTTAAGACCGTTGAGTAAAAAAATTTAGGAAGATCTGCAACGCATATGAATAAAGTTTACCAAAAAATTACTCCGACTTGTGGATGGCCCTACTGTCAATTAATCCCTATAATTTTTAATATTTGTGAATTTAACGTATACGTACTTGTCACAGAAATCACCGCAACTTCAAAACACAAACATCAGTACACTACTCACAGAATAATAATAATATTCAGAAGCGTTTCTGTATAGTAATAAAAAAGTTTTGCGTATGTCAACGCCATATTTCTGGGCTACCCGATGATAGTGACGTTGTAGTGACATTTATATTTGTTGTGATTTATTTTTGTATATTTTGCTATGAATTACTAACTACACAATAAAACTCAAGTCTTGAGGGTATCTTCTCTTAAGGTATATAGAAAGTTTATTTAAATGTATGATTCGCGACTCTGATTTGTAGACCAGGAAAACTTAATATTTCAAAGGTAACGACAGTGGGTAGGACACTACTACGCAATATCAAGGACAGTAACTATACAACACAATGGTAGAGCTATATACATGTTGGGGAAAATTTTTGGTACATTTTATTCATATGGGCTGCGTATCTTTCCAAATTTCTTCTTTTTACTCCACATCTTATAAATAAGACTAGGATATAGCAACATACTCCGCATGTATATGTAAAATATTTCTAATTGTACATCAACGCTGAAAACTTTTTAAATCAACAAGTTTTTTATTTTTCAGTTACAATCACAATAATTTTTACAATATAAAACCATAAACCACCCTTCCAATTTTTATAAAATTTTGTACATTGGCCTTATTTATAATGGGAAAATTGTGCCAGATAGTACACGTCTGGGCCCTTTTTAATGGAAGTAAAGAAAGAAGAACTTGCCAGTTCATGGTTTAAAGCAGTGATTGCAAAATAATTTTTTATGTGTAAATCTTAAAGTATACACATTGTTTAGAACTAAGATATAATTTGTTTATTGTATGCTATGAGAATATATCATTTTTGTACGTACATTTTGTATATAACCCAAAATAAAATTAGTAATCCAATGGCATTAACACAATTTTAATGTCAAACTTAATTCCATTGTTTAGTTGATTAAACACTGACAGTTACTTATTTCAACAGGTATTTTGATGATATATTGATTAACGTTAGGATATCGCAGTTGGTGACCGGTAACTTATATGACATTTGCCGTACGACATCTTACATTATTATTTACATTTTTTTTACTACTTTATAATAGTATATTAAAAACAAACTTTTTACGCAGAACTCTACGTCGTTCTGATACTAACAAACGTGTAAAAGATGTATAAAATAAACGTCTAAGTCAAAACAAAGTACCGCGCATACGCATACGTCCTTTTGAAACAAGTTGATAATTAAAGAAAAAAAAGAGGAAATAAAAAATTAATTTTAGAAAAAAATAGATACCTATTGTTAAAACAATCAGTATTACGGATTGTTATATCTCAGTAATTACTTATCGGATAAAAAAATAGATTAAACACAAAAGTTGTTTATAATTAAATTACAGTTTTATTTGAAATAAAATGTGTAAAATGAATATTTTTGTAAATTTCTTTAGTTCTTAAACAAAATATTTTTATATTCATTGTTTTATGCACGGTCTAAACTACACACCCATCATTCTTTCCCACTTTCACTTCGTGTCATCAAGTAGGAACAAAAATGGATATATTTTTGGTCTATTCGCCGTAACACACTCCCTTATCAGTTATTGTTCAAGTACTGCTTTTTGTTTTGGTACTCGTGTTTTTTTTTGGTACTGTGACGGTATTATTTTGCATATAAACAAAACTATGGCATTAAAAATTGATTTGTTGACCAATTTCTCCCTACAGTATAGACAGCCGTGTTTACACACATGCGTTGAAGACGAATTTTTGTGTTGTAAAATTTTTTGGGGATTTTATTTATTGGAAATTGCCGCTTCCCCAAAAATTATTCTTGATTGGCCGGAAAGAAATATACATTCATTTCCATTTGCTGACTCGTAAAAGGTGGACGTAAAACATTGTCTAAAAATTTAAACAGCAAGACATGTGCTATGTAGTATAAATTGAAGCAACATCATCCCGCACAAATTAGGAAATAGGTCTTCACTTACTGTTCATGTGTAAGCACCTTTGTACTTTTCTTTGTTTTAGTAAAATGTTTGTTATCACGGGTTCTATCAATTGCAGACACTTTTTTCTTTTTGGCTTCTCCTGCTGGTCTCAGGTGTACTCCGTTTTCTACTAAAGATCAATTAATCAATGGATCATTAATTATGGTTATGCTGGCATGGATAATAATCCGAAAATTATAAAATAACAAATTGGTAGTTTCATTAATGTTGAAATTTGCACCTACCTTGGAACCTCTTTCTGGTCAAGGACACCACCCAAGATAAGCCTGTTATCTGGTTCTTCGTGATCAAAATCTTTAGCTTAGTTTGTCGTAACTTCTTCTTAGTTTGACAATTAACTTTATTATAAATTACCATTATGCTTTACAGCTTTTCTCTTTAACTTATTCATGTGTTTGATTAGCGGGAGTTTTTTTCCTCTTGAATTTTTCTTGGGTGGTTTTCAGTTATGTATTATATTGTAACCTTTTAAGTTCTTAACATGTTTCAATTTTTCAACTTTTTATTCCCAGAGTTCAATTCCATTGGATTCCTATTCTCCTTATCTCTTTATAATCTTCTTAATCTTAATGTAGTATTTATATCTCTTTAATCAAAATTATTGTTACTTTGTGTTCATGTATAACAGTTCTTTTCTTTTACCACAATTTACTCTATGGTCTCCCACTTTTCACTATTTTTTAACATTTTCAAACTACCTACTTAAATTTCACTTGAAAACATAATCCAAAATTACGGATTGTTTCGTTTACTTTATTGTTATTAATTGTATTTATCGGAAGCCCAATAATACTTATGAATAATTTTAACACATGTACTTTGTAAGAGTCGGTCAGAGACATTATGTTTAGGTACCGTCTTCAAGACGGCACTGTACAGGATGGTCAAAATTCGAGTTTTAATAGGAAATCTCATTAAGTATAATAGATATAAGAAACTAAACCGCTGATCCTCGATCTTTTTTTTAAGAACAACCTAAGAGTGAAATCAAAAGTTGATTAGTCTTTTGTTTTTAAGTTATAGACCAAACTTGGGTTTTTTAGTTTCAATGATATAAGTCATGGTGGGTCAAACAATCCATTTTTGCTGCTTTTAATCAAATTTAAATTGATATTTATTTCGCAATCTGCTTAAAATAGTGAGAATGAGATTGACACTCAATTAGAGATATTCCTGAAAAAAAATACGGCCAAAATGTTAAATTCATTGAATATTAAAAATACAATGTTCGAACGTAAAGTAGTAACCTCCGCATAGGATTAAATACAAGAAAATATATTCTTTGTTAAATTGTAAATAATGTAGGATGGTCTGAATTAATAATTTCTAAAGTAGATATGCTTGTTTAACTTATAGATCCAAAGTGTCGTAGTTTATGTTTTGTCAGCTGTACATCACATTTTAAACAGATAAATCCATTATGTTGGTGTTGTGAGGGGTTTTTGAACATGATCTTTCGAGTGATAACATAAAAATGTATGCTCAGGGGAATATCGTTAAGACAACAGTTAGGGAACGTAATTATACCAAAAATGTTTCCTTTTCAAGTACACACTGTAAGGATATGTTGCCTAACTCTCTGACAAAATCTGAATAATTTTAGTTCATGTACAGAAGTTGCTTGTACACTAATAAAATGGGCATCCGCTTAACAAGAACTTTACACCAATTATATTTCGCACAATTGAATAAAATAGTTATAAAATTTATTATTATAAAACCAACATCAAATTTTGTCACACATAACTCATAGTAATAAGCTCCAAATTTACAATTTACAATTACAATTTACAAAAGGTTATTTTTATGTTTTTGTCAATTCATGAGAAAACAACTTAGATATTTTTATTATATTTTGTTGCTTCACATTACTCCTTAGGACTTTACTTTCAGAAAGAAAATTACTATAAATAAAATCCAAATGTACTTGATAACAAAAAATCAATATCCCTAAGCCGTATCCGTAAAAGGAAGAATGTTAGTGTCTTGATATGTTCCAGATCTATAAGAGAAAAAATTTATGATATTAAAAACGGTTTTATAAGCTTATATATTATATAAGTATATATCAAAATGTGGTGGTTGCCCATAAGTATATAATTGACAAAAACAGGTACACAAAAATTATACTCTGTGACATACAAAACAATAGGCATGTATAATTAATGTCTTTAAAACATTATTTTTTTAATCCATGTGAAATAAATTTATTTTAAAGGAATTTAATTTTGGTACACTCTTTTAGTGCATTCTAAATAAATTATTATTATAAAAAAACTTAAGACGATTATTGATACCAGTAAACTTGAAATTCATATTTTAGTATTTTACTACCCAATTGGGGTTTGACAAAAAGCATTTTTCTGCAACAAGCTAAAACCCCGCTTTTAAAATCGAGATAGAGCATTTTTAATTTAAAACGTTAATAATAAATACTTCCTAAATGTAGGAGTAAAATTTGTTCAAGAACACTTAAATACAATTAGTAACTGTTTCATTACCAGATTGTACAAGATTTTGATGTGCTTCACTCTAATCCTGTACAAGATACTTGTAATCCGCTCAAACTTTGCCGTAAATGGCTTATAAATAAAGTGTAACACTACATAACTTGGGCATATAAAAAACTAATAAAGATTTTAGTGATGTTATATTGCAACAGTTACTCGTGTAAATGTGTACAAGTCATGTTATTTTTGTACTTCTTATAAAGTTTTATGCTTTCCAAAGTTTGGTAATATAGTGTTCAAAGAGTTAGATAAAAGTTGATCAAAACAATGTGTACAAAATTTTGGTGTATGCATAACGGGTTAGGACTGTACTTTCTGTCATTCTTTCTCTAAAACGTAAAAGTTATAATACTTCGTATATAAGATAGATAACGAACCAACAAATCTCTTATTAATGTTATGACTTGTGCGAGCACACACCTACTCTCGATTCATTTTACGAATTCCATGTACACTTATGAAATTTAAAACTTGGACACCACAATTTCTGTAAACAAAAGTTTGCACATTGTGAAGCGGTCTTGCTTAAGGGTATCATTTACAATTCTAACAGCAGGTAGTCTCAGCAGGGGTTATCTTATAGAAGGACTGTAGAATGAATCATTACACTAAGCACGTTTTAGAAAATAGGTAATTTACGTTGCTTACTTAATTTTTTCTTTAAAGAATATATTTGAAGGTATCGCTAATTAAACACCATAGCTCGATTAATTATCGAATCAAAATTTTGTTTAGGAAATGTTTACAAAATAAAATTAGAAATAATTTTGATTTAAAAACGTCTACAAGCAATAACTTTTAAATTAAATCAAAAACTAAACATGGTTATTTGGGTTGACTGATTATTACTTATTTTTAAATAAATCTAACCTACTAATTATTGTAAGTTATTAAAAAAAATCATTAAACTCTCTATTCATAATATTTAGTCCTTACAAAATGTATATTTTATGACGTTTCATTTTTTCTGTAGTTAATATAAAAGTGAAAATAAAAACTAAGGCAATTCTTATTGTCAACGTATATATTTAGTTTTTTGACAAGAATTTATTACATAATTATAATTAAGATACCAAGTTATAGTTTAAAATTAAATGAAAACTTTTTTTTTAAATAAAGGTATTACTATATAAATAAATATAAGAAATCAATAATGGGTGTGACCTCCATTATTATTGATACATTCTTGGAGGCGTCTGCTCATTGACGCTATCAAGGTATCAATATAATTAATATTAATCGTTTCCCATGCGGTATCAATGGCTGCAATTAGTGCATTACGGTTTACTGGTATAAAATTTGGCCCTTGTTGTCTTCGGATAACAGCAAGTATTCGAGCCCAAACATTTTCGATAATGTTAAAATCTGGGCTTTTGCTGGCCAGGGTAACAGCTCCAAGTTATTTGCTTGTATCCAGTTGCGCACAACCTGCGAAGTATAGGGTCATCATATCCCGATAGTTAATTATCGAATGTTCCAAGAAAATATGTGTAAATAGTAAATGGAATCTACTAACGTAACGTTAAGTCGTTAATTATAGTTACATAACTCTCCTTTCATAAGATATAGTTCATATTAATATGCTTATTGTAAAGCTTCGTACACACCTGAACAACAAACCGAGGAACAAACAGAACAACGAACCGAACGGCAATCGGAACATTAATTTGGACGGTGCTACGTACGAATTTTAGAACAGATTCGCAAGTCCTGATTGTTCCACGAACGGTTTGCGGCGTTCCCGCAACTTGTCGGTTTTTTCTCCGACATCAAAGAAAATGCGCGCGAATGCGTTTGCAGGTTTGGACGAATCTAAACAAAACGGCGAACAAACTTATGCGGGAGAATTAAATTATTTATTTTTGTCCTCCCTTTTGTGGGTTTGTTGTGTTTTAGGTAATATTATGGAGTTGACAGAAGAAAAATGTTTTAAATTAATCAGTGTTTAAGAATGCAAAAAAAATGATGTCCCTATTAGCATCATTTGGGCGGGAAATTTCCAAAATAAAAAAAAAGCGAAGTAAATTATAATTTTTACTCTTCTTTGTGCGTAAAATTTGGTTGGCACTATCTTCTTGTTTTCCGCAATTTTCTCTTCTCAATAATAAATATATATGAACTGAAAACTACTGAAAATAATTATGGGAACAGCACAAACGTTCCGTTTGTTGTTCGGATTGTGGAAATCATAAAAGATCGTTTGTCGTTCTGTTTGACTTTCGGTTCGTTGTTATGTTTGTTGCTCGGTTTGTTGTTCAGGTGTGTACGAAGCTTTACAACAAGCAACAATTTTTTGGCGAATAAAGATTAGTTTGTGATGTAATATTAGAAACACAAATTTATATCATATCAAATTTATGACAACTTAAAACCAAGAACGTGTATGTTATTGCTAAGAAATTATTAAGGAAAAAGCGCAATTGCAGTGTAAATATTTATAATTAGATATTTTCGAAAGTTTATAAGTCCTCTATTGTAATCTTAATACTTAAAAGAAAATCCTGTCCATTAGCATTATAAGGAAATGGCTTTTACTTTATGAATAAGTTTCAATAACAATAGAATATCCTTGCTTGTTTAATTTACTTCCTTTGAGTCATATTGCTCTAAGGGTTGTTACATTGGTCATTAGAAGTATGTAATAAATAAACAATTACCTACTGTTTGAGAAGGGTAGTGTGAACCAATAAATAAAGTAAAAATGTAAATTCCATTTTAGTTTAAAATTTCAAGTGTTGTGAAAATGCCACCTCATCTCGGTGCTGATTTGAAAGCGCGGATTGTTTCGGAATTAGCGGCGGGCCGTAGCGTGCGTGAAATTTCACGTATGTTAGATATACTAATTAAATAATTAAAGGAGATGGGAATAAAGAAATATAATGCTGCTGCGAAAAGAAGTTCTCAGTGACAAAATATGAGACGTCGTTTGGAATTTGCAAGGCGATATGCGAACGAACCTTTGGAATTTTGGAATCGAGTGATTTTTAGCGACAAAAAACGTTCAATAGCCGCAACGATGGACCACTAAAAGTTTTTAGAATGGAAGGAACTCGTTACGAAAATAATACATATGTCCTAAAAACGAAGTGGTTATTTTTCTGTGAATGTGTGGGGTTGGGTTAGCGCGCGGGGTCCAGGAGTTTGTTGGGCTATCGATGGACGTCTTGATTCTGCTGCGTATTTAGATATTTTGGAAACTATTATGAAACCTTCAGTCGAAGTGTTTTATCCAGACGAAGATTATATTTTCCAACAAGTAAGTATTCTTATTTCACTATACTTTCTCCAAAAAATAGTTCGGGATCTGTTGAATTAACATTTTCATAATGTATTTTTGTTGTTAAAGGACAACGCCCCTATTCATACTTCGCGGGTTGTGCGCAATTGGATACGAGAAAATAACTTGGAGCTGTTACCCTGGCCAGCAAAAGCCCAGATTTTAACATTATCGAAAATGTTTGGGCTCGAATACTTGCTGTTATCCGAAGACAACAAGGGCCAAATTTTATACCAGTAAACCGTAATGCACTAATTGCAGCCATTGATACCGCATGGGAAACGATTAATATTAATTATATTGATACCTTGATAGCGTCAATGAGCAGACGCCTCCAAGAATGTATCAATAATAATGGAGGTCACACCCATTATTGATTTCTTATATTTATTTATATAGTAATACCTTTATTTAAAAAAAAACGTTTTCATTTAATTTTAAACTATAACTTGGTATCTTAATTATAATTATGTAATAAATTCTTGTCAAAAAACTAAATATATACGTTGACAATAAGAATTGCCTTAGTTTTTATTTTCACTTTTTATATTAACTACAGAAAAAAATGAAACGTCATAAAATATACATTTTGTAAGGACTAAATATTATGAATAGAGAGTTTAATGATTTTTTTTAATAACTTACAATAATTAGTAGGTTAGATTTATTTAAAAATAAGTAATAATCAGTCAACCCAAATAACCATGTTTAGTTTTTTGATTTAATTTAAAAGTTATTGCTTGTAGACGTTTTTAAATCAAAATTATTTCTAATTTTATTTTGTAAACATTTCCTAAACAAAATTTTGATTCGATAATTAATCGAGCTATGGTGTTTAATTAGCGATACCTTCAAATATATTCTTTAAAGAAAAAATTAAGTAAGCAACGTAAATTACCTATTTTCTAAAACGTGCTTAGTGTAATGATTCATTCTACAGTCCTTCTATAAGATAACCCCTGCTGAGACTACCTGCTGTTAGAATTGTAAATGATACCTTTAAGCCCGCTTCACAATGTGCAAACTTTTGTTTACAGAAATTGTGGTGTCCAAGTTTTAAATTTCATGAGTGTACTCTTCATTTATATTGATCAGTCAACTGATGAATGTTAATGTAAGTGCTGAGGCCAATTATTGTTCATGCGTAGCATGCTGGCTTTGCTAGTTAATTTATGTGTTGTGTAGTATTAAAACATACAGCCTGTCCGTGTAGTACGCGAACCATTGATATCGCCTTTACAAAGGAGATTTTAAAAGCAGTTTTGACCATTCTCAGTAGCTACGATTTCAAAATATTTTCAATTATACAGAGTGGCCCACTTTTATGTCAACTTTGAAATTTTAAATGGAAACATATATTTTTTTATTCTAAATTTACATAAAAAACTATGGTTACTTTATGTATATGAGTCTTACTCAAAAAATGACACTTCTGATATTTCACGTTTTTTGGATTATTTAATTTAAAATATCAAATTCAAATTTTATTTTCATTTAGAGCGGTAAGGACCTTAACTGTTAATGATTTAAAAGTTGAAATTAGTGTGAGATAAAGAATGTCAAAATTTGTAATCAAAAATTTAATAAAATCTAATGGAACACCCTGTATATTTTATGCCAGATCGATGTATAACGGAAGTAATAATAAAAATAGTCCCTAACTACAATGATATCTCCGAGTTGACTAAAATTCTAAAAAAGAAATTAAAAAAACTACAATTGCCAACTTTAAGAAAATACTAGGAAACATGAAGATATTCAATTTGACATCGTTATCGTTATCAGCAGTTGAGAATCCTACCATTGGGGTACGACAAATACCATATAACGTTGGAACTTTGAAGATTCCAGTAAATAACGTGTTACAAAAAAAACAAATTGCATTCTTATTGCGTACAACGCCGTATGAATATCTGAAAAAAAAACAGATTTTGAATGCTCACACGTTTACTAGAGATTCTTCTGGTTTTGACGCTCCCAGTGTATTCAGATATTCCGTTAAAATAATTTGCCCAGCAATTTTGTTGTAAATTTTGATCATCTATTTTATAATTTCTAGTTAATAATTAGTTTTGATAAAATGTATATTTTTGATAAAAAAAATGAATTTCACAGCTAACGATTGACTTTTGGTAGACACATATTCATAGGAAAGTTGTAGGGAATTTTATTCCATATGGATCTGTAAATAATTGTACAGGGTGTTCCATTTGATTTTATCAAGTTATTTATCATTTTCGATTACAAACTTTGGCATTTTTTCCAATACCTTTTATAACCAATGTGCACTTTTAAACCATAGACAATTAAGGTCTTTATCGCCCTAAACGTGAATATAACTTGAGTTTGGTATTTCGAATAATAACCGAAAAAAATTGAAATATCTTAAAGCCGATATTGACCCAAGAATGTGTTTAACGATCAATATCTTAAGAAGTATCACTTTTTGAGTAAGACTCGTATACATAAAGTCTCAAAGGTCCGGGTGCTACACGGACAGGCTGTATTATATCAAAAAGCGTATCGCACAAAAACGGTAAGGGTTAGATTTGTTCAGATTTTGCGATGATCGCGGAAACTCCGCTTGTTAGAAGAATCAAGTTTACGGATGCGTTAGCAAAAATAACAATCTCGAATTTTTTGCTGTAAGTTCGCAAAGGTTGTATAAAAGCAAACAAACACCAAGAATCACTCGTCAGCTATTTCGACCTTTTGGGACTCTTCAGGAGTGAGAGAACTCGAGTGTAAGTTTACATTGTACAAATCCGTGCTATCGACTACATTCCCTACTGAAGGGCATATCTTTTGATGGAATTTTTAATTTCTACATTTCAATGCCGCCTGTTTATCTGTTTATAAAAAAACCAAACCCTACAAAAAAAATTGCATAATTTTTTGCAAAATGCTTCAGAACTTGCGGAATTTGTTCTTTTAATCCAAATATAATTTTCGTATTACGCAAATCTTAACACCTCATCATTGAAAGCTATAGATAGAAGTCCGGCCAATAATGTAGATGATTCCATAACACCTCAACCAAGACCTGCTGCTACAATCAGGAGTCCGATCAAGAGTGTCGATGGTTTCCCAAAACAGTAACCAGCATCTAATGCCACGACCAAGAATCAATCAAGCAGTAACTCAAAAAAAGACTGTTTGTACACTTAATGAAATCTCACCACGCAAAATTTTGGATAATATTTCCATTGTACCGTTCCCATCAGCAATGGCGGTGGTAAAAAACGTTCAAAGCAAGTAGCTTCTATATTAACTAGTTTAGAAAATATACAACAGAAGCTGACAAAGAAAGAAAGTTGGTACAAGAAAAAAGACAAGGGAAGAAATACCGTGCATTACACATAAAAAAGAAAGGAAACTGTATACTTCATATTCTTCTTCATTTGAAGAGGTTAATAGAAAAGTTGAATACAATAATTCTAGTGAAGATATTGTTTCAGTAATCTTATTGCACACGATTTGGTCACCACACTATACAGGTTTATACTGATCTTCTGGAGCACCATACATAAGACTTATATCACAATACAACATTTAAAATGTATCATACGAATAAATAAATAAATTGAATTGATTTTATGAGAGTTGCTCTAAGTACCTTACAGTTACCAGTTTATGATACATGAAGGTTGGTGATATATATATTTGATAGTTTGTGAGTGGATTCCTATTGCCAAATCCGACACCGTTTCTCTCTGCAACTTTTCTTCAAACTGCTGCTTTTCCGAGCAAAACATAACTTCGTAATTTGGGCTGTCGGACTGCAAAATAGCAGCATCTAATTTGTCAGACATTATGACCGTTTAATTGTATTAATAATTGGTAATTAGTCATGTAAAAACAAACTATATATATATACTTATTTATATCGAAAAACGTAACCTCATAAATTCGACATATTTGGACAGTCGGACTAATAAAGCAGCAGTAATTTTGTTGGACAAAATAATTTTTGAATTTTTGTCAAAATAGTTTCAACATCCGAAAATATGAAGTATATAATATATCAAAAAACAATAGGTCGGGAAATCAAAGAAAAGTCGCAGAGGGAAAGTGACTCCAGCAATAAGAAGCCACTCACAAAGTATTAGATATATATGTATCACCAACCTCCATGTATCCTAAACTAGTAACTATTAATTTGTGTGATAGATGTGGAAAGGTTTTGTCTAAAAGCAAAATTAATAATCATAACACCCTGGTGTGTGGGTCAACTCATCCACAGATACTGGGTGAGATAAATTTTGCAATATTCCAATTTTTTTACTACTTTTTTGTGTTTGTACTTTAGTTGTTTTTGTACTTGAATAAAAGCCACTAGCCAAGGTATTCAGTACTTAAACGGCACCAGAATCTGTGGTAGTGGCAGTGACCAACAACAATTTTAATTAATTTTAGATTGCAAAGTAAGCATTTTAATATTTAACATAAAGTACATTGCAGTGATAATTGTTGTGCGGTGACCCACTGTAAAAATGTAAGCTATTGAAATGCACGCTACACACATTATAAAACTATGCCAATCGTGAAATACACTGTGTAACAAAACAAAAATCAAGTTTTGTTCCCGGGTTAAGACCCGGTTTTTCTTGTTTTCTATGTCCCAGGGAGTCTAGAGAATTTTTTTTTAGATTTTTAAAAAACCGGAGAGTGACTAAAAATGGGGGTCAAAGTCAAAAAAAGTGAAAAAGTCATCATCACCGATTGGGCTCAAAATCGCAGGAGTTGTTTGTCATCTAATGCAGCCACCCAAAAAAAAATTTTTAGATGCCCTGGTCAAAAACTCTGTACGTTAAGGCCACCGAAACGTGCATTTTTATCAAAATTTTGAGATTTCATCCCTCAATAACTTCTTTAATTTTCATCAACAAAAGCTGAATTTTTTTGGCCAAATACGTTTAAAGTTTAAAATTGCTCATTTTTTGAATTTTCGAAAAATATGCAAAAATTGATTTCGCATTTTTTTGCATAACAAGCCACAGCCAACAACTGAGGTCTCTCTCTCTCTCACGCTCAGGTCCTCTTGTGCCTGCTCGCTTTGTTCGGTCTTGATGATCTTGCGGGGAGGGAGGAAAGGGAAGATTTTTCCGAGAGGAACGGAAGACGCACGGTCATAGCCGAGGGGTCGGCTGATATCCCTGCTTTCTACGCCTGCTGAGTGAGCGACAAACGGCTGTGCAGTTGCAGCGCGTTACAGAGACGCCCTTCCTCCTTCCATGCTCGCCCGTCCGCTCTTTCTGCCCATCGTCAGCGCCTTCTAGGCGACCGGTAGTGTGAATTTTTGCTTGGATATGTCTTCATTTTAACATGAAAACAGCTCCTTGCACGTAGCGCACCTTTTAAATAACTCATCTTTTCATTACGTTGAAAATTACAGCCGAAAACTAACAAAACGGTCGCCTACAAGGCGGTGAGGTTGAAAGAGAGCGGGCGGGCGAGCATGGAAGGTGGGAAAACGTCTCTTTAACAGGGCTGCTAGGCCTGCCGGCTCCGTCTGTAAGTAGCCCCGATATGAAGGACTTAGGTAAGTATCTTGACCCGTTATAAACTTATTAGCAATTTAAAGGACAAATCACTTATAGCTTCGTCATACTCGCATATATCCTTGAAATTGAGTTTTAGGTGCTAATTTGTGAATTTACATTGTTATTATGCACCGCACTTTGAAAAAATGCGAAATCAATTTTACATATTTTTCGAAAATTCAAAAAATAGACAATTTTTAAACTTTAACGGATTTGGGCAAAAATTACTGTGATTGTTAGTACTTATACCCAAAGTACCCAAAAAAGTTTTCAGCTTTTTTTGATGAAAATTAAAGAAGTTATTAATGGATGAAATCCAAAAATTTTGATAAAATGCATGTGTCTGTAGCCGTAACTTACAGAGTTTTTAACCAGAGCATCTAACAAACAATCCCTGCGATTTTAAGCCAAATCGGCGATAATGATTTTTTACTATTTTCGACTTTGACCCCATTTTTAGTCACTCTCCGATTTTTTAAAATCTAAAAAAATCTCTAGACTCCCTGGGACATAGAAAACAAGAAAAACCGAGTCCCAACCCGGGAACGAAACTTGATTTTTGTTTTGTTACACAGTGATATAGATTTATACATGTAAACGAATTTAAAAATAAAAAGGATTTTAGACAAATTAATAAATTTTGTTTAACTACTTTAAACATTCTGCCCGCTCGAAATAAAATGTAGAGTTAATTTTGAGATAAAATAGATGTTTTCATTATCAATTGAACGTTGTTCTTCGCTTAGTCGCCTTAATTAAAACTGGCTTGTAAGACCAGATGCTTGGTAGGTTGTGAACCAGCATGTAATGGTACTTTGCCCAACGCTAGAAACATTGGCAGCAGACAGAGGAGGATTAGAGTATGTGGACTAAAAGTTTCTCGTCTCTGCTCTAGTTGCTTGATGCTCTTAAGCATCCTGATCTAGAGTTACCGAACTAGGTTGCGTCGAGGAACTTTAGAATGGAGCTATTAGAAGGTGACGACACCTCAAGGTCAAGCATAACTAAACCAAAACAATCAAAGAGTAGTTGCAGACTTCGTGTCCAGTTCTTAACACAGCCCTGTGGTCCTCCCGGCACCTAAACGTCGGTGACCACAGAGACGAATGGGGATAGACCCGAGCAGTTCGGCCGTAATGTACCTAATGGCTAGCCGTCGATCGGCCACCTCGGCTTGCGTGCAAGTCGGGGCATTCTGATGGCCTGCTTCCTGGAAAAGTTTTTGACTCCTCCACGGTTTATAGACGTTCAGCTCATTACAACAGTTCCCCCATTGAAACCCATCACATAGATGTCAGGTGTCGACCATGTGCGTGGGACTCTGTTTTGAGTAGGTCTGAGAAGCAGCTCTCTGTAGCTGAAATATCGTTGTGTCCTTGAGTACCCAACTAGCAAAAGGGTAATTGTACTAAAGCTAGGAGAGGTGGCTTCCTGTCGGCTGGCCCGGTGCAGGTGGGACCTATTTCCAGCTAGGGTTAATGTACTGTCCAATCTGAGACTTATCGGAACTACGGGTTGTCGACAACTAAGCTGGGGTCGTCGGCATCTTAGCTGCAGACCCCTGTCGACCAGGGTTGGATTCGTAGTGGCTATGGTATAGTGCCTTACTAGAAGGTTGTACGTGAAAGCCTGGTCAGGCTGCTCTGTGGCGCTGGAGTTCGCCCGGGCGACAGCCAAAAAGTGGGGGCTGCTCGCGGTTCAAGTGCATAAACGCACATAAGCGTGTGAGCACTATAATTTTAAACCTCTTGTATTTGACCAGCGGCTGATGTCCGGTAATGTTGTCAAAGACGTTGGTATCTTGTATTTCACTGGCGGCTAATATCCGGTGGTGGTTGTCGACGGCGTTGGTTCGTTTTATTGTCTTCGATCGGCGGCTGAAGTCCGGTATTGGTACCTATGAGTACGTTGTTACCTTCGACGGCGTTGTTTGATGTTTGTTCGAAGAACCATAAATAAAAGCTACTAACCAATGTATTCAGTACCAAACGGCACCAGAATCTATGGTAATGGTTGTGACCAACAACTAACGTTGTATGATATTTATTTTAAATTTCAATAAGTATTTATACGTGTTGGATTGTAAATTAAGGATTTTAACATTTAACATAAAGTACATTGCAGTGATAATTGTTGTGCAGTGACCCACTGTAAAAGTGTAAGCTATTGAAATGCACGCTACAGACAGACACATTATGAAACTATGCCAATTGGGGAATATAGATTTATACATGTACACAAATTTAAAATAAACAAAGTTTTGGAGAAACTAATAAATTTTTTTTACGTTTAACTTCTTTTAACAGTACTACAACAGTAGCATCTCCCCAAATGTAGTTGCCTCTCACATTATGGCAATATCTAGAGCGCCAAGAGATCGAGACCACACTGTAAGAGTCAAACGCAAGCTACAAATGTTGAAGGCCTCAGCTAGCATGGATTTAACATTTTCCAATGTTATAACTACTGCTGAGGTTGAGAAGGCGTTAAATGAAGTTAAGCCTGGTAAATGTCCAGGATTTGATGGCTTCCATCCAGAACTCCTCCTTCATTGTGGGAAGTATGCCAAAAAGTGGCTTGCACGATTTTTCACCGATATCTTTCAAACCGGTCAAGTTCCGTACCAATTAAAACGAACAAAAATTGTCGCTATCCTTAAATCTGGGAAACCCAATAACCGGCCAGATAGTTTCCGCCCAATTGCCCTCCTTAGCATGATATATAAGTTACTTGAGAGGATTGTATATAATAGAATAAGCCCTTCAATCTTAGAAATCATTCCAATTGAGCAGGCAGGTTTTAGGCCAAATAGGAGCTGTACTGACCAAGTTCTATCCATAACATCATTTATAGAGGCTGGTTTCCAGCGCAGGCTCAAAACATCCGTGGTGTTTATTGACTTGACAGCAGCATACGATACCGTCTGGAAGCAAGGGCTTATCTGTAAACTGTTACGCATAGTTCCATGTCTTAAAACAGCAACATTACTAAACGAACTACTCAGCAATAAGCCATTTTAAGTAATCCTGGGTAATGGAACGAGTAAGCAGATGAAGCTCAGTAATAGACTACCTCAAGGCTCGGTCTTAGCTCCGTTACTATTCAGTCTGTACATTGCTGACATGCCAACAACGCAATCGCTGAAATTTGGTTATGCGGATGACTGGGCAATTGCAGTACAACATAAAAATATCGAAATGACGGAACGCATTTTAACAGATGATATGGAGACGCTAGGTACCTATTTTCGCAAGTGGAGACTTCAACCTAGCTCTTCCAAAACAGAAACGTCTTGTTTTTATTTGAATAATAAACTTGCCAATCGAGCACTTGAGGTAACCTTTGATAACACAATACTTCCATATAATAAGTCTACCAAATATCTCGGCGTTACGTTAGACCGAACGTTAAGTTATAACCCCCACCTTACTAAAACCGCAGCCAAGCTCAAAACTAAGAACAACATTTTACAGAAACTCTGTGGAACCACTTGGGGCTCTTTTCGCTACCGTTCTACAATCATCTGCTCTTGGCTTGGTCTACTTGGCTGCAGAATATTGTGCTCCAGTATAGGTAAATAGTGCTCATCTGAAAAAGATTGGTACCGAACTAAACTATACCATGCACATTATAACAGGTACAATTAGAAGTTCGTAAGATTCAGAACAATTCACAGCTTCCTATTACGTCATTTAATGATGATCTTCGCATAGGAGACTACGTTCCAGACATCCCCAACTAATCGAAACCAATATCCTTGATGATAACATATCTTTAATAGAGACCAGTTAGGCGGACTGGGAACATACGAGACCCCACAATCTAGTACTCTTCCGTGCATCTCGACTGTATCACCAGGATTTCACCTAAACCCGTAGATTTTGGCCCGGCATCAATCGTGTCAGAACGAATCACGGTAGATCTAAAGATATGCTACCCAAGTGGGGAAAAACTGAATCTCCCTTTTCAACTGTGGAGCGGGTAGCCAAACAATTACCCATATCGTGAGAGACTGTCCGATTAGGGCTTATCATGGAGACCCAAATGATTTCATGATTGCCACTATTAGCTCAATAGATTATATTAGAAACCTTGACATTTGTTTGTGACAGTTGTGAGGGTGTCTATTGCCCATGTCATTATACATATGTATTTTATCTTATTTATTTTATTTTATTTTATGTAATTTTATATAATTTGTGTGCCATACGCTATATATAACAGTACTACTTTTGTATCTTTTAACACATGAATTTATATCTCAAAGTTTGTTTAATTTTTTCCCGAATATTTGTTTTTAATTTAATTGACTGAAAGAAAGTGGGTCATCTTTCCCGAAATTACCATATCGCATAATTGAACTTCTTCTCAAATACAATCAAATGTTGTATTTTTACAAAACTGCGATTAACGTCGGAATTCTGCATATTTAATTTAATTTATCTATTTTTGGTTTCTACACTTATATGTATTAACAAAATTAGTCTAATAGTTGAAACTTATTGTATTATCAAAAGCTGCATAAGTGAAATTATTTTGGCGAGTAGGTAGTTCAAGGACGATATCCGAGGTCCGTGAAAAGGCTACATGATTTTCAATTCTTGTAGTTCCTTTATTTGTAAGTTTACGTTACTTATGTGTCAATGAATCAATGAATGTGTCAAGGTATTTAATTTAAAAAAATGTTGTTTCAATTGATTTTTAAATTTTACCATCGAAATCAGAAGAAAAGACCCTACTACTTTACTAATTTAACCAGTAGTATTGGTAATAGTGCTGACTTCATTTTGGACACCCTGTATACCGTTATTAGTAACAATATGATTTTCTCTAGAGGTTTTGAAATGCCAAGTTTTCTATTGTAGTTTATGACACTTTGATACGTTCAGTAACCAACTAAATTATAATTTACTTCTGAAAGAAATGGAAAAATTACATCGTAATTCATCAGCATAATCATACTGAAATATTGCTTAATAATTATAATAGTGTATTATTAGTAAAAAAATAGTAATATCTATAAATCAATGTAAAATCACGAATTTGAAAATTTTCGCAAGTTTGTTAATGTTTCTGTTATTTTGAAGTTGATGTTAGTAGGTGTAGATCATCAAACAAAGTGTAGTAATTGGTCACTGCATAGGACATTGCTCCATTTAATTGATGGAAGAAGAACAAGAAGAGGAATTGTTTAAAGTAATACATTTTTTATTTACTACCTATGTAAACGAATTCTGTTCGATACAAATTTATTTTTATAATGAAAAAACAGTTGCGCAATACTGAGTATGTAATATAATGTATTTAAATTATGATTAAAAATTCTCGTTTTCAAAATTATATGTAATCGGTGACAATTCTTTTCTTTGACTAAACAAAGCAAACCTCAAAATTTCGCTTTATTGCATAAACTTTGAATTTAAATTTATTCAGCCAAGAGACCGCATAGCTACGACAAGCAAACTCTTAAAATGCCCATAAAATGCAAACTACACAAATCTTTAATGGAAGTCGACGAAGAAGTATCCTAATTTATTACAAATCATACAATTAGGTCCTATACTTTTTTATAAGGTATAACTTAATGGTTTTTTGGGTATTTGAATTTGAAATGGTAGAATGAAATTTAATCACGAAAGTGAACTTATAACAAACGCAAATTAATCCTTGGGGTTTCGTTTTTTATCAGAGTTTTTCGCATTATTTGAGCATATACACCTCTTAGACAATGGTAACGCTCTACTTAAATTTGGACAAATTTTTATAATTGATTCATTACTTTGAACTACGAGTATTTAAAAAATGTCGTTGCTTCTTTTTACCCGGCGTTTCAGTTAAACGCGAATCCTTTAAAAGACTAAATTTAATAAACGATTTTTATAAAATATTTAATTTTATTTTTATCGTTTAAGTTGGTTTTGGAACACTTCCATTTAATTTATTACCCTAGATTTATTACAATTTATTTTATTTGTTAAAAATTAATTTTCTTATACTAAACATAAAAGGCATCACACAACTAATTGGTTGTAACTAATTAGTCTATCCGAGCTCCAATTTTTGTATGTATCGGCAAAAAGGCTCTACAAACCTTCGATAACTATTAGCAAGGAAATAATTATTTTCTAAAATGCAATAAGGTTTTATCTATTTTTCCCAATCGCGACGAAATATAAAAATTTAAAGTTTCATTTCTAAGCGACAGCTTTAATGCTTGAAACACACGTGTGTCGATAAAGCCAAGTAAAACTTGTACAGAAGCATAACACGTAACGAAAGAACACCTGATGCAGCATTTCGCTCTTATTATGAGCTCATCAGAGGTGTATACTTAGATAGCGCTATGCACTTTAAACGCACACATGTCGTTACAATTAACTGTTGGCATTTTTCTTAGTTTATACTATTCATACGTGTCAATGTTTTACACAAGATGTCATACAACACACACTTTACTTGTTCATTGCTCCACGAGAGTTTAAAAGACCAACCGCCGTCTTGTACAGTTGTATACCGCACTTAAGTATACACCTCTGATGAGCTCATAATAAGAGCGAAATGCGGCATCAGGTGTTCTTTCGTTGCGTGTTATGCTTCTGTACAAGTTTTACTTGGCTTTATCGACACACGTGTTTTCAAGCATTAAAGCTGTCGCTTAGATAGCGCTATGCACTTTAAACGCACACATGTCGTTACAATTAACTGTTGGCATTTTTCTTAGTTTATACTATTCATACGTGTCAATGTTTTACAGGAGATGTCGTACGATATACATTTTACTTAGTTTCATTTCCTTCCTTTTATAAGTTGTGTAGCACCAAATCGAGTGCATTTGAAAATGAATTATGACTCAATACATTATTTTTTGGAAGATTTTTGTATGTAATTCTTACATCAAAATTCTTATCGGTTTAATCGCTACTACAACAAATATTCTTAAATTAATAATATTTTAAAATATAGAAGCGACTGCTTTGTGTAGCTTCGAACTGAATAGAGCCAAAAAACGAATTAATATTTTGCATTGAATCAGTATCTTTTTACATCATTCGTATTCTTATTATTCCGAAACTAATCAAATATAATCGCCTGTATATTACAAAAATATGTAGCGAATGGGTATGCTTTGTAAATCTTTACGCTTTTTTGGAAAAACAGAACCAGTTAATTGTATAACTAACTTTATACAATACTGTAATCTAATTTTCGTACGGATTTACAATATAATGGCACAATCTACTACCTATATGTGCACGTACAAGATTGCTGCGTACTTTCCAAATCTATTTGCAGTATAGATTTTTGCGAATGAAAAAGTATATTTTACATGCGAATTTTTCTATTAAGATTTTTGCTACTGATATACTATTTTAGTTTGAAATACATTATATACCTACAAGCGTTTATTTAAATAAATTGACAAGTGTTATCAATAAATAAATTATTTGTTAAAAGCAAAATACAGATATTAGACAAAATAATAATAATAATAATAATAACAATAATAACTTTGCTGAAGTGTATGAGTCAGATGTCATAAAAATAAATAAAATTGACTAAGGATTTCATAGCTAAGCAACTTCTGTTTTATAATTAACCTTAGTCTAAACTCTGGTGCATTTCCATCTTGCCTCAAGGAATCAATAATTATACCGTTGTATAATAATGGGGATATGACACAGACCTATTTCGATGCTTTCTAATGTGGTTAAAGTAATGGAAAAACTTCATAAAGCAATTAGTGAATTTTTTAGATAATAATGGTTTATTGTCATCTAAACAGTTTGGTTTTGCGAAGGCATGGGTACACAAGATGCATTGGATGTTGTAAATTCTGAAATCAATTAGACATAGGGAAGAAACCTGAAACATCTTTCTAGACCTTGCTAAGTCCTTTGACACCGTCTCATTGTTTGTTGGCAAAAAAGTTAGAACGTATTGGTTTCAAAGGTCTTAAACTCGCATGGTTCGTTAGTTACTTGATGGATTAGGCCACATCCGGAATATATTAAGTCGCGTTTTAAGTGGTTCGTCCTACCACAAGGTTCAGTATTGAGTATTTGTTGTCTATATTTATAAATGATTTACCTAGTATTAAAAATATTATAGGACGCTTGATTTGTATGATTCTATTCTGCTGTTCTCCTCGAGTCTTGGGCAACTACTTTTAATATTCCTTCAAATAGTTTAAAAAATATGTATGTGTTTTGCTAGAATGCAATAAGTTGTCCCTAAAACAAAGTATATTGCAAATTCCATATATGCAAATACGAAACCTGAAAGGTCTTTGCAATTATCCTTAGGTGATAACACTATAGAACCAGTTCAGAGTATTAAATACCTAGGATATCCGATTCTGTCACGGCGTGTACAATTAACTGTCAGTAATAAGACTTGAGCAATTGTATAGGGTCTGTGTATATAGAGCTGTCCATAAATCATTTGTTTGGGGTGATATCTCACGGGGTTGGGACTATGACCGAGACTCGGGGTATGTTAGTGATGCCACATAAGAACACTATGGTCACGGCATGATGCATTGGACCCTAGGCGGGTCCTTCATGGTTTAATGAATTACCACCGGTACTTAAATTCAACACTCCATCTTTAGTCAAAAATTTGAAAAACATATTCTTATGTTGGAATCAAAGTTTAGTATTTAGTATGTATATGCTCCAAGCAATTTAAAATTGTAATAAAAATATAATTATCTACACTTTTATTTTAAAAGAGACATAATAAATATTAAGTAATTTACGTATTCTGTAATACCCTGTAAGTATACTAAAATACATTATCTTTTATATTATGTACACTCATAAAATTTAAAACTTGGACACCATAATTTCTGTAAACAAAAGTTTGCACATTGTGAAGCGGGCTTAAGGGTATCATTTACAATTCTAACAGCAGGTAGTCTCAGCAGGGGTAATCTTGTAGAAGGACTGTAGAATGAATCATTACACTAAGCACGTTTTAGAAAATACGTAATTTACGTCGCTTACTTAATTTTTTCTTTAAAGAATATATTTGAAGGTATCGCTAATTAAACACCATAGCTCGATTAATTATCGAATCAAAATTTTGTTTAGGAAATGTTTACAAAATAAAATTAGAAATAATTTTGATTTAAAAAACGTCTACAAGCAATAACTTTTAAATTAAATCAAAAAACTAAACATGGTTATTTGGGTTGACTGATTATTACTTATTTTTAAATAAATCTAACCTACTAATTATTGTAAGTTATTAAAAAAAAATCATTAACTCTCTATTCATAATATTTAGTCCTTACAAAATGTATATTTTATGACGTTTCATTTTTTCTGTAGTTAATATAAAAAGTGAAAATAAAAACTAATGCAATTCTTATTTTCAACGTATATATTTAGTTTTTTGACAAGAATTTATTACATAATTATAATTAAGATACCAAGTTATAGTTTAAAATTAAATGAAAACTTTTTTTTTAAATAACACGCTATATAAATAAATATAAGAAATCAATAATGGGTGTGACCTCCATTATTATTGATACATTCTTTAAAGCGTCTGCTCATTGACGCTATCAAGGTATCAATATAATTAATATTAATCGTTTCCCATGCGATATCAATGGCTGCAATTAGTGCATTACGGTTTACTGGTATAAAATTTGGCCCTTGTTGTCTTCGAATAACAGCAAGTATTCGAGCCCAAACATTTTCGATAATGTTAAAATCTGGGCTTTTGCTGGCCAGGGTAACAGCTCCAAGTTATTTGCTCGTATCCAGTTGCGCACAACCTGCGAAGTATAGGGTCATCATATCCCGATAATTAATTATCGTATGTTCCAAGAAAATATGTGTAAATAGTAAATGGAATCTACTAACGTAACGTTAAGTCGTTAATTATAGTTACATAACTCTCCTTTCATAAGATATAGTTCATATTAATATGCTTATTGTAAAGCTTTGTACACACCTGAACAACAAACCGAAGAACAAACAGAACAACGAACCGGACGGCAATCGGAACATTAATTTGGACGGTGCTACGTACGAATTTTAAAACAGACTCGCAAGTCCTGATTGTTCCACGAACGGTTTACGGCGTTCCCGCAACTTGTCGGTTTTTTCTCCGACATCAAAGAAAATGCAGATTTGGACGAATCTAAACAAAACGGCGATCAAACTTTTGCGGGAGAATTATATTATTTATTTTTTGTCCTCCCTTTTGTGGGTTTGTTGTGTTTTAGGTAATACTATGGAGTTGACAGAAGATAAATGTTTTAAATGAATCAGTGTTTAAGAACGCAAGAAAAAATGATGTCCCTATTAGCTTCATTTGGGCGGGAAATTATCAAAAAAAAAAAAAAGCGAAGTAAATTATAATTTTTTACTTACGTAATAGAACAACCACTTGCTACATACTCCAGGGCTATAGCAGATACACATTTTCGCGGATGCCGTATAACTGCACAAAAAGGATTAAAGGGAGATGGGAATAAAGAAGTATAATGCTGCTGCGAAAGAAGAGCCGAAAATATGAGACGTCGTCTGGAATTTGCAAGACGATATGTGAACGAACCTTTGGAATTTTGGAATCGAGTGATTTTTAGCGACGAAAATAGCCGCAACGATAGACCACTAAAAAGTTTTTAGAACGGAAGGAACTCGTTACGAAAATAATCACATATGTCCTAATAAAAAACGAAGTGGTTATTTTTCTGTGAATGTGTGGGGTTGGGTTAGCGCGCAGGGTCCAGGAGTTTGTTGGGCTATTGATGGGCGTCTTGATTTTGCTGCGTATTTAAATATTTTGGAAACTATTATGAAACCTTCAGTCGAAGTGTTTTATCCAGACAAAGATTATATTTTCCAACAAGTAAGTATTCTTATTTCACTATATTTTCTCCAAAAATAGTTCGGGATCTGTTGAATTAACATTTTCATAATGTATTTTGTTGTTAAAGGACAACGTACCTATTCATACTTCGCGGGTTGTACGCAATTGGATATTATCGAAAATATTTGGGCTCGAATACTTGCTGTTATCCGAAGACAACAAGGGCCAAATTTTATACCAGTAAACCGTAATGCACTAATTGCAGCCATTGATACCGCATGGGAAACGATTAATATTAATTATATTGATACCTTGATTGCGTCAATGAGCAGACGCCTCCAAGAATGTATCAATAATAATGGAGGTCACACCCATTATTGATTTCTTATATTTATTAATATAGTAATACCTTTATTTAAAAAAAAAGTTTTCATTTAATTTTAAACTATAACTTGGTATCTTAATTATAATTATGTAATAAATTCTTGTCAAAAAAACTAAATATATACGTTGACAATAAGAATTGCCTTAGTTTTTATTTTCACTTTTTATATTAACTACAGAAAAAAACGAAACGTCATGAAATATACATTTTGTAAGGACTAAATATTATGAATAGAGAGTTTAATGATTTTTTTTTAATAACTTACAATAATTAGTAGGTTATATTTATTTAAAAATAAGTAATAATCAGTCAACCCAAATAACCATGTTTAGTTTTTTGATTTAATTTAAAAGTTATTGCTTGTAGACGTTTTTAAATCAAAATTATTTCTAATTTTATTTTGTAAACATTTCTTAAACAAAATTTTGATTCGATAATTAATCGAGCTATGGTGTTTAATTAGCGATACCTTCAAATATATTCTTTAAAAAAAAAAATTAAGTAAGCAACGTAAATTACCTATTTTCTAAATCGTGTTTACGATTAGTGTAATGATTCATTCTACAGTGTCCAAGTTTTTAAATTTCACTAGTGTACATGTATTTCAGTAATTTTTAGAATTTAAGTTTAAAAAACTCCCTCTTCACATACATGATTCCTTTGGGGAGGTAATTTCTTGTAATTTTTTTCTTTGTACTTTTTTGAAATAAAGTTGAATTAATAATACTAATAATAATTAATAAATTAAGTTAATAGTAGTGGTAATTTCAAAAGAGTGTAGTTTCAGTTTCAATTTTAAATTTGGCGTTTTTTTAGACCTCAGTTTCATTTGTTTATTTTCTGCATTCTTTTCTTGTTCGGTTACTAACAATCTTGACGCTTTGATACAAATGTATGGCTAATGTCAAACTTCAACATTGTCTGATTAAAATTAGTGTCAATAAAAAAAGTATTCACAGAGAAATATACATTAGAATTACATTGGTAATCTTAATTTTAGACGAAACTTATATCATCGATTTTAGTGAGAGCAAATGTTGGCAAGTGAACAAAGAACCTGGCATTTATAAATTCAGCTGATTAAAAAAGACAACGTGGTCTATGGTGGTCGCGACAACTTTACACAATGGCTAAGAAAACAGTTAATACAAAATTTGCAAAATACAATAATTATAATGGACAATAGACCTTATCGTAGCGTTGAAACAAATAAACTATCTAAATAATTGTTTGCAAATTTATATTTTAAGTAAATTACAATAATTCAAGTACCAATCCTATGCATTTATTGTTGATTAATATTACTTCGTGTTTTATTGAAGTTAACATTTTAGAACATTTTTATTGGGTCTAAATTTCAAGTGTATTGGCTATATTTTGCTTTGAGTGATAATAAAAATAAACATTACATAAACAAAGAAGAAGAAGACCGACTAAACATACATTTGCATTGGTGTTGTCTATATTCGGGTGTAAAAGCCGCTGTTGCTTGGAATTTTATCCTAACGTTTCACTAACGCATGTGGTCAGGTTCTTTAGTGGTCCTTTCATCTCCGATGTTGCATGTAGACTCGAGTTCTGCTTTGCAAGTTGTATTTATACCGGCCAAATCCGGTTTTTTCTAAGATGTCGCTCGTGTAATCTTGAGGATTGTATTCCAGATCTGGTTAAATCTCAAAATTTGTTTCTTTCTGTTGAAGTTTTTTAGATGTTTATAGATCTCAATGATAACAGTTAGCCGCAGCTAGTAACTTGGAATTTTGGAAAAATATCTTGTGATCTTCATTGCTAAGCGCACAGTTGGCTACCTCTGACTTTTTGGTATGTCCCAGACGTCAATTTGCTCAAAGTTCGTTAAACCTAAGTCCCATTAATCTCTTGGTTAGTCCTATGTATATTTTGCCCCAAGAACAAGATGTATGGTAAACTCCGACAATTAAAACAAAGCTTCTTTTGTTGATCTGATAATCTGCTGAATGTTCTAGTTGGTTTGCAAATAGTTTTAATGCCGTTCTTCTTTAGAATTCTTCCTATGCGGCCTGTAACTGTAGATATGTAGGGTAGATGCACGTGGGCGGTCGTGAATTGACAATCGGATTCCGGTGTTCTTAATATTTCGGACCTCTAAAGAAACTGACCACTTGCGTTAGTGAAACATCAGGAAGAAATTCCAATAAACGACGGCATATAGTTTACAAACAGACTGCGAAAGCTTAAACCAATTTGTCATACTTTTGTACAACGTTGATGTACAAGAAAGTACATATTTGGAAGTTTTATATTTGTCACAATCAAAACAGACATTTTGGAAGTTTATCTTCAAATAGTAATTTTATAAACATCTATTTAAATCCTAATTCATCACCTGACGGACTGATAACTGATCAGAAAAGAAATATTTTTGTCGGAAAATTTTAACCTTGTTGTTGGTGGTCATCTCGTCAGCAATTTCAGAAAATCGATAACATTTCTATAATAATAGCTCCGTAACTGTAAGTTAAAATTTATCTACCTACCTTCAAGGATTCCAAAAGCTCAGTCGCTTCAACGAGGTAATCTTCCTTGACAGAACAAGCATGTACGCTTGTAACCCCCCTTCTGATGTGTCACTGGTAAATGTGTAGGGAAGAATACAGAGAATTAAACGGTTGGTCTGTTATTCCTCTAACTCGTGAGCAAAGATAAAGGGTAACAATAAAGATAAAGAAGAAACAGCCTTAAATGCACATTAAATGCACGATCTCTTACTGTAGGAGATTTATTACTGTTGTAAAAATTTCCAAAAGTAACAAAAGGACAGCTAAGCCCCGACTTTCGAAAAGATTTTAATACACCTCAAAACCCAAATAAAGAGAAACAAAACGATAGAGAACAGTTTTCTCGTAAGTCACATCAGAGAAACCAAAAGACAAGACACCGAACCTGAGTGGGGCTATAAAAATAAGTTCATATATTGCATATGTTTTATTAGTTAGATTTTAATTCAATTATTTCAAAATAGTCACGATATTATCAGTGCAGGGCATCGAATGTTTATGTGTAAAAGCGTACGTTAAACGTAAGGGGTCAGACAAAATTTAGCACTCAGCAATAGAAAGGAAAAATGCACGGTTTTTACCCAGTAAATTAACAAAAAATTATCATAATCTTTTGTTTAATATTTTATCTTCCGCGGACAGAAACAAATAATTTCTTGCACAAGTAATGTTTCAACACTCCTATAGCTTCACTACTTCTTACACTGTTTGTGACTTTTTGCAGGGAACTTACATTCACAAATCCTAACATCATCAAAATATTACAAACAATCTCTATTTCATCCATCCACCGGCAAAAATTTTGTGCAATATTTAAATTAACGACAAGTGATTATCTCAGGATTTGCTTTTACTTCAAAAAACAACTTTTCTACTTTTTCAATTTTAAACATCAAAACACCAACCCCGTAAACCAATCACAGCCACCAATAAAGGGAAACATACCCATGTAAAAAACGGCTGCTTCTACAAAAATAGAAATCAAACCTACAGTTGCGTTTCAATTCAATCCTTCTAACTCGACATAACTCCCTATTCCAGTCCCATACACAATATGTCCAACATGTTCACAACATATCAACATGAATTGTTACTATTCAACAAAGGAAAACGGCGGATACAGCAAATAACTTCTTAAACAGAAACTTGAGTCAATTTACAAAAACACTCTTCCTTAGAAAAGAAATCTAGCCCAAAACAGAAATTTTGCTATGTATTGAGAGGCGGTACACTTTATTTCTATGCGTCCTCTTAGACGATGCCATCTCGCACCGCCGCTTGGACTCGAAATCAAATCACTTCGACTCGTAATCATCTCTACCCGAACACATCTCGATGTGAACTAATGTGGACGCAAGTCCATCTCGACGCTGATTATATTTGCGCTAATAAGTGTTACGGATGGTGTTTTTGTATTTTCTGTTTGTTTACATTTTGGCGACAACTTGCAAAGAACGCATGTGATCGATGTATGATTTACACCAAGAGCATGTTTTGAAAGTTAAAAGAACAAATAAACTTGAAATTAATCTTTAGTAACTGTAAAATTTAGTGTATCTGTTATTTGCGAATCTTAAAAGCCGCGGAAGAAAAACCTGAGAATCAAAAGTCGGGGTTTAAAATGTCGCGAATAAAAAAATCTCCAAAACAAAATCAACGAAAAAAAGCCGAGGAAAAAAATACGTGATATAAAAAGCAGAAGTGTAAAAAGCTGTGGAGAAAAACCTACAAAAAAAAAAGAAAATCGGAGGATGATGTCCATAAAAAATGTATTTCACAGCAATATTTGAATTTAACAGAATATTGCGGTGATTTTATATTTCTGTTAATTAAATATTGTAACTTAATAGAAAGCACTAAATAATCAAAGTGAAAGTGACTAAATCAATTAAAGCAGGTTCCAGAGTAATCGATTGAAGTAGTTTCCTTATGTGTTTTTGATACAAAAAGTGTCAGACTTCCCTAGTGGCCTAAGAGTATTCTAATTCAGATATCTTGTTTCAGTTACTATAACTCTTATTTTTTGACACTTAGATGTCTGTTACTATTATATTGTAATAGTAATGAAATTATAATCGTTTTATTCGTTACTAAATTTTAAAGCAAAAAGCTTACATAAATATAAGTCTTAAAAACGGCTTTGTTTTTAACTTGTCTTGAGATGGGCTTGCAATGGGATGAGCTCGCGTCGAGATGATCTCGCGTTGAGATGATTTCGCGGCGGTGTTAAGATTGTGGCGTCGAAGGGGCCGCGTCAAAACAAGCTGCTTCGATTAAGAAGAGTTCTCATGGCTGTATATTTATTGACATCATCATCGAGCACAACAAATAAGTGTGAATCAGAATTTTACTCACGGTCTCCAAATAAATCTGGTAGAAACGCACGTTAGAACCGAGAAGCAGTTAGCAGCCCCAAACTGAACTAAGAGGACATAACATTTAAAAAAACTTACGCTTATATTTGTAAACATAGCTTAAGCTAAAACTTTGAATTTAAATCAAGTTACTCAAGTTTAGAGAAAATGCGTAAGTATGGAAGACAAGTCGAATTTCATGCGGATAATCTTAAATTCCAAACCACAATTAAAAAACCGTCTAGGTCTTAAAAAAACTTTTAAAGCAAACTTATTCGCAGAGAACAAAATGCTAATACAACCAATTCTATGCGCTTCTTTGAAATGCCACGTCACATAAGATTTAACCCTATTAAACTAGTGAAACCTCAAACGTCAAAAATCAGCACACCCTGCGGTAAGAAAGACTAAAAAACCCTACGATTAGCTCTACCCAATGGCAAGATTCAAGTAGGTCTCGACGTGGAAGTCAACATTACAGTTTTCTCAAGTGCCAGAAGAAAAATTGTTAAAAACGTACTTGATACAAGAAGTGATAGTCAAGTAGATAAAATTTTAAAAACATTTTAAAGCTGGGTTTAAATTGGAAACAGCAAAACGAAAACAAATTAACATATCGAAGATCAGTTGAATAACACTACTTCATCTCTGGTTTTCTATTAATTAACAAATAACTTGCCACCACTTCAGTCTTCATGTTTGAAGTAAAGAGACACAAATGATAAATGAAAATTGAATCAACAAAATGTGTTTCAATGATCACGAGATGGAATTTATTGTACTATTGTATATCACTAACACTCAAACAAATTTTAAGGTAAGTGACCCAAATTCAGACAGTGTCCTAAATTCAGACATATTTCTGTTTATTCCGTTAAAATAAGAAATTTACAATACCCAAATATACGTTAAGAGATCTGTTGGTACAATTTAACATTAATTCTATCAGTCAAAATTCGTTTTCTATTTTACCGACATTGTAACGGTCAGTGCCATAATCTGTGAGTTGGATGGTGGTTGAAAATTGTGTGCTGTGATTATCTACCAAGAATTTCTTATAAGGTAAGCAGATTTTAACTATTACTTTATGTACTATTAAGACACCCTTAATTGAGAAAATTAGAATAAACTTTGTTGCAGTTGAATATAAAGGCTTTAAATTTTCATTTTAACAGGGTTTTCTGTCAGTGTAATTACAGAATTAAAAAATTTTATGGTCTCGGAATTAGGTGCAAGCAAATTCGTATGTTTCGTAAATCAGACACTGGGTGTCGGAATTGTGTACATAAGATATGTATTGGATATGGATTTCTTTCTTTCTTTTCGCTTAGATTAACATAAGTCTATACCGTTTTAAATAATAGAGTTCCTTTAAGAGCTTGTATCCAAATTCCGACACAGGTGTCAGAGTTAGGGATTTCAACTGTCTGAATTACGTTCAATTTATGTAAACGGATATTCTCTGTTATTTGTACATTTAGATATCATTAGTATTAATTATTATTATTTATCATTGAAATCTTTGCTTTAGTTACAGAATGTCGGCTAAAAAATTGCAAATATAGCAAAGACGATTTAAGACGTGCTTTGGATGCCATAAAAATGGCACACCGTGTTTAGCTGTCGCGAAACAATATAACATCCGAGAACTACGCTTATTGGGAAGATTCGGGGTATTTACCCAGAAGAATGTCGTAGCGGAGCACCTTCAGTACTAACTGTAAATGAAGAAAACCTATTGGTTCAATGGATCATTAATATGGGGCGCATGGGTTTTCCTGTAACCAAAGATCAATTGCTCGACAGTGTTTCACTTCTGATAAAAAATTTAAAGCGTTCTAACAATTTTGCAGATGGAAGACCAGGTCGTCACTGGTATGATTTATTTACTAAAAGGCACCCTGAAATTAGTGAACGAATAGCACAAAACTTATGCGTATCCCGAGCAGCCGTAACTGAAAACAAAATCAGAAACTGGCACAAAGAAATTGAAGAATACTTTATTTCATCTAACATTAATATTACTGATCCACAAAGAATATTCAACACGGATGAATCTGCTTTTTTTCTATCGCCAAAAGGTCGTAAGATACTTGCTAAGAAAGGAAGTAAGTCACTTCATGATAGATCCGGTGATGACAAAGAATGTCTGACTGTTCTTGTTACTGGTAATGCTGCTGGTCAACTAGCTCCACCCATGGTAATGTACGCTTATGAAAGAATACCAAAGCATATAGTATCACAGGTGCCTAAAGGTTGGGGGATTGGAAAGTCAACCAGCGGATGGATGACCTCCGAATCTTTTTCGAATTTATAACAAACATTTTTACCCATGGCTTGTATCTGAAAATATTCAGTAATATTATACTTGGATAGGCATAAATCACACGTGACTTTACCTCTGACAGACTTTTGCAGAGAAAAACAAATAATCGTGATAAGCTTGTTACCAAATTCCACACACATCCTACAACCTCTGGATGTGGGGTTGTTTAAATCTTTAAAAATGAAATGGAAAAGTGAAGTACAAAATTTTAAAACCCAAAATAATTATAAACATTTAGGCAAAGACACCTTTGCCCCTGTTCTTCAAAATGTTCTAAAATCAATACCAAATTTGGAAAATATTTTCAAAAATTCTTTTAAAGTATGTGGTCTTTCTCCTTTTAATGTTGATAATATCGACTATCATAAACTTCTTACTGACGACAACAATGAGTTGAACAAAACTAAAGAAGCAGTAGATCCTGAAATAGTGAGTCATTTGCGATATCTTGAATCTAATGTTAAGCCAGATTTTTGAATAAATGTTATGATCTGATGGGTGCAGACTGGACAGATGAAATTGAAGATAAAGGTTTGTATGAAATTTGGTACAAAATGTACCAGAAATCGGGATTATCTCAGGATAAAGAAAAAACTCCCAACATTATAATAGATATAGAAGAAGGCCTAATACTAGAAGATGGATGGGAAAATTCAATTGTATTTGAAACTGATGATGCATTACCTGAAGACATTTTTGAAATAGAACCCACAGTTAAAAATACTGAAACCGAAGTAAAACTTGTTGTTGGTCCTAAGGAAAATCCTGGTAAAGAAAATATAATAGAAAAAAGAAAAGCATTGACGAAACAGCTAAGAAAGAAACTGACAAAACCACAAAACCTAATGTGATAGAAAAGAATATAGAAAAAATAGTCGAAAACATTCAATTGACCCCAGAAAAACGAACTAATGTCATTGAAGATGAGCAACTAAGAGAGGAATCGGTCAATAAAGCAGAAAAGAATATAGAAAAATTTTAAAAACATTCAATTGACCCCAGAGAAACGAACTGATATCATTGAAAACGAGTATCTAAGAGAAGCATCGGCCAATAAAGCTGAAAATGTGGATACTTGCAGTAATACTAAACATTCTAGGGTATTGCCAGGAGTGGTTATACCATCTCCGTTTAAAAACTCTTTGTTCTGGCCTGAACCAACCAAAAAAATAACCTCAAGAAAGAGTCGAGTTAAAGTTCCTTCTGTAGGCACCTCCGATGCTTGGAGAGAATATTTCTTGAAAAAAGAGGAAGAACAGAAAAAGCAATTCAAGAAAAAGAGGAAAAGAGAAAAAGGAAGAAAACAAGAGATTGGGTCAAGAAAAAGTAAAAAAACCTAGAAAAAAGATTATTCGGCAAAATAAACAAAAAAACACAGAGGATGAAAATGGGTCAGATAGTGAAGAAGTCTCAATTCAGAATAATGATGAAACAGAAAATGACCAAATTGAAGATGAAGGTAAGAAACAAATTTACATAAGTAAGTATTTAGGTTAATTTTACTATACAATAATTATTTAACAGGTAATGAAGAAGTAGAATCCACAGTTGTTGACGAAATAAAAATTGGTGATTTTGTAATTGTCAGCTATTTTGAAGACTATTATCCAGCTCAAATTACAAATAAAAAACACTGAAAAGGTGTTAGGTAATGCAATGGCTAAGGCTGGTAGATGGTGGAAATGGCCAAATATTAAAGATGAAATTTGGTATGATAATCATGAAGTCATCAAGAAGATCAAACCTCCTGTGGAAATAAATAAAAGAGGATTTTTTGCTGTTAAAGAGTTAGAAAATCATATGTAGTAATATTAGAAATCTTTCAAGTTATTTTTGTATTAACTTTTAATAATAAATACTTAAGTGATTTTATTTTTTATCGAAAAAATGTGTGATTAGTCACTGTCAGAATTAGGTACACTGACATGTCTGATTTTGGAACAAACTGGACTCTTATTGTCGGAATTAGGTGATTTTGAGATGGTTATAATAAATATATAATTTAAATTAATTTATTTAAGTTTTATGATAAATAACTAGCCAGATCTCCTTAGAAATAATTATTAATTCTAGAAAATTAAAACTGATCAATGTCACTGAATAATTATTAATTATATTGAAAAAAATGTAACGTAAATTCCTAAAGGTGTCTGAATTTTAAATACAATTAAAAAAAACACCAAACTTTTATTATAACTTATTTTTGTAAATTGATTATTTTCATATGAACAACATATTCTATTATTAAAATTGATGTTCATATTTTGAGGACGCCCTTTATACAAAATAAACAACTATTTTAATGGCCTTTACGTATTTAAAACAGAGAATAAGTCGAGAATAAGTCTAGCAAATGAAAAGGGTAATGTGGTTAGTGTCTTAGTCACAGCTTCTGGATTGTGGTTTAGAAGCAGTTTTTTATCTTTAAATTTTGTATGATTATTATTATTATTATTGTTATTAATTTATTACTTTATTTTTATATAAACGAAATAAAATATGATTGATTTTTTTACAGAAAATCTTATATAGAAATTCCTCAATGATTAAAAATCGATATGTTGAAGCAAAAATAATACGTAATTAATGTTTAAGTTACATACTCTTTGGTTTAAGTAACAATAATATACGAATGTATGTACTTATTTCCAAAACATTAAAATTCTTAATAAATTGTTTAAAATCACACTTAGCACAAATAAAATGTTATGGTTTAGAACTCACATTAAATTCTAAAAAACCTTTTGACTTGGAACATAAATATAGTACATTTGTTGTCTTAGGATATTGCACGTACCGTTTGGGCCTGTGAAATTGCTTAATACCAATAAAGGCAAGTTTATACTAAAGAGAATTACATTATTCTAAGGGTAAGATGCAAAAGCACAATATTAGATGAAGCGGGTATTACAAGATGGGAAACTCTTACCTCTAGGATTAATTGACCGTCTGCAATGCGGAGGATCAAAATGTTATTAATAAAACATCAAACGCATAAGTTTGGCATTATGCTTATCTCAAACTGTTTTGAAGATTACAGATTGTTACTAAGTTAAAGTAAAAAGACAATGTAACTGTAAAATCATTCGCTTCTCGTCTTAAAACCGTTTTAATTTAGTTTGTATTTTTGGATTTAATTTATGTTACTTTGATGGTATTTGTTGCCTGAACCTGTACAAAGTATTTGCTCAAGGCATTCTACGGGTTCCTGAACCAAATCTTATGCAGGCTTAATACTTCATTACAATAGTATTAAAGTATTTTCTTTTCGAGTGTTTTGTTAGCAGCTTAGGAAATTTTAATTAGACTATTTACTTATACTTTCTCAGATTTGCATTTCAAAACTTTTGATATCATGAAACTTTAAAGATGGTTTGGTTCTCGAATACATTGTAACTCGTTCAAATTCGCCGTTTTATCAATTATTTCGTTTTTCAATTCACATTTCATTTTATTCATTAGAAACTGTTTAAAATTAATTATTGAAAAGTGTTTAATATTGCAACTTTCAATTAAATAGTTTATATTTTATACATGAAAATTGTGATTTATTATAATTACTATTGAAATATAAATTCAATTCCAATTTATTATAATTACAGTCAACTTCTATGCAACTATGTATTAATTGAAAATTGAAAATATACACTATTTATAGTTTATATACAGAGGTGTCCCACCGGGAACGCCATCGATAGATTATAGAAAAACTGTACATGGGAAAAATTTGAAAATTTGGTAGTATACTAACATCAACGGGGCAGTTTCGCTAAAATATTTTTCAATTTGGTAACACTTCCGGTTATACCGGAAGTATGTGTCAAGTTGCTTATTTTAAATGGAACATTCTATATATTATTCTATTTTTTGGATTTTGTACAAAATTGTAGACACATTTTGTGTATAATATCCTATACCTAAGTCTAACTGTTTTGGACTTATTTTAAATTTTATGTCAAAAATGACGTTTTTAGGCCTAAACAAAATTAAAAAAATTTTCCCATACTAATGCCTTTATTATTTAATTGGAATAGGTTTTCTTGTAGCAGGGACCTATTTTAGTGGGCTATGTCGATATTTTGATAATAAATTAATACAGGGCGATCAAAAAAAGGATTAAAATTAAATTCAAAAAACACGTCAAAAGTCATTTTTTTAAATGCAAGCACCATGTTTTATAATTTTATCTTCTTTAGCATCAAAAATAAGGTTGACTTTGTACAAGGTTGTCTATTCAAACAATTCACGGTTTTCGAAATATTGGCAATTTAACATTTTTTTGTTGCACAAATGCTATTGATTTCTTTTAATATGAATGGTTATTCCTAGTTGGCCATGATGGCGTTAGAAAACAATCGTATGTCAAGGATATGTCAAACTGTGTGTATCAAACTAAGTGAATGCCAACAGTTAACTGTACCGACTGTGAGTGTAAAGTGCATATCGTTATCAAAGCGATAACTTATTATGCTTAAAACACACGTGTGTCGATAAAGCCAAGTAATTACTTGTACAGTATTACATACGCAACGAAAGAACACCTGGCTTTATCGACACACGTGTGTTTCAAGCATTTAAAGTTATCGCTTTGGTAACGATATGCACTTTAACACTCACAGTCGGTACAATTAACTGTAACATATGTTTTTAATATAACTTTATCACATTTTCCTTAAATAATAAATAAATTTAAGTAATCTTCGTTTGTATAATTTAAGCGTCCATGACCAACTAGGAATAACTATTCATATTAAAAGAAATCGCCCTGTATTAATTTATTATCAAAATATCGACATAGCCCACTAAAATAGGTTCCCTGCTACAAGGAAACCTATTCCAATTAAATAATAAAAGCATTAGTATAGGAAAATTTTATAATTTTGTTTAGGCCTGAAAACGTCATTTTTGACATAAATTTAAAATAAGTCCAAAACAGTTAGACTTAGGTATAAGACATTATACACAAAATGTGTCTAAAATTTTGTGAAAAATTCAAAAATAGAATAATATATAGAGTGTTTCATTTAAAATAAGCAAGTTGATACCTACTTCCGGTATATCCGGAAGTGTCACCATCTTGAAAATATTTTAGCAAAACTGCCCCCGTCGATGTTAGTATACTACCAAATTTTCAAATTTTTCCCACGTACAGTTTTTCTATAATCTATCGATGGCGTTCTCGGTGGGACACCCTGTATAAGTTATATTAAATGAATTGCAAAGTAAGGTAGGTAATGACAAGTCATTGGTATTAAATTAAGTGCAAAGTGTAAAAACTAATCATTTTGCAGAAAATGCAAAATGAGGAGTTGGCCAAAAAGTTATGTGCAATCTTGTACGACTTAGATTAGAAGTTAGTTATTAGCGTCAACAACATTAGAAAATTGTAATAAAGTATTAAATAAGAAATTTTATATTTCTTTTTAAAACCAATATTTCGATAACCGAAATACAATTGGCGCAGTCGGTAGGATCGTTAATACAGTTAGTTTCGGGAAAGCTTATCGTAAACGAGTGAAAGTGAGTGGGGAATTTAATTCTTAATTAACGAACATATGGCTTCAAGTTCGAAGTGATAATCTATAAAAAGGCTCCGTCAACATTACCAAAAATTTAAAGTAATTGTTATTTAATAAATGCGGAAAAAGTGTAGTTAATAAATAAGGCAGATAGTGGATGACAATCAAATAAAATTTAAAGCGAACCTAGACAAAATAAAGTGGAAATCGTTTAATAAGAGTGCGAAAATAAGTAGAAACCCACCAAAACAACAAATTAAAAAAAGTGAGCAGTCAGATACCACTGAAGACGAAGAGATGGAAGCAATTCTGAAAAAGCTAGAAGAGATAAAGGAGAACTTAAAGAAAGATTTAGAAGCCAAAATTGCAGATATCAAACAAAACTTTGCTGGTGTAAAAGAAGAATTACGAAAAATTATAGCAGAGTGGGAAGAAACAGAGATAACACGGCAGAAAAAAAGGCCGACATGAAAGTGAGGATCACAAAACTGGAGAATAAACTGGAAAAAGAGAGAGAGAAAAAGAGAAATAATGTACTATTCAAGGGAATTGATTTTGAGGAAAACAACAAGGGAGTTACGGGCTAAAGCAAAAGATCACTAACTTCATCGAACAACAGATGGGAATAGAAACTCCGATAGAGAAAGCTATCAAAGTGGGTAGATCGAAAGCGAAAGTTACGGTGGTGAGGTGTCAAAATTTTGATGACAAAATAGAAATATTAAAGCAAAAGTAGTAGCTGTCCAGAAGTGTTTACGTAGATAGTGATCTTACATTTGAAGAAAGAAACGTACAACAGGCAATAAGAAATATGGCCAAGAAAGAGAAAATAAAAGGAAAAATCAAGGTAAGATATCGTAAACTGAAGTGAACGGAATCAAATATGAGTAGTCCCAGGATAAAGGAGGAAGCCATTTAAGACATCGGATTGAATTAATTAAGAGGGTAGATAATAAAAACAAACTTGATTCTTGTGAAAGTTTAGAAAATATTAAAAACAGAAATTTGCTTATGAATTATGATGATAACAGTCCATTAGCATTTTCGGAATTATTTAAGCTTATCTAAGAATCAATTAAGTTTAACGATGCGTGACACGCAGATAGTATATATAAGCTTCCTATTGTTTTTAATTTTAGTATCGGTATCGCTGATGATGGTAGCTTAGCTATTGGAACATGTGTCCGAGTATTTTTGGTGCGGTTTTTGGTGTTTTCTGTTTGTTAAATAAACGCTGCAGTTTAGTGTTCCATTCCTTTGAATATCATAAGGGTTAGTTGTTATGTTGATGGTTAAAAATGATCAAACTTTTTAGAGAAATTCACCAAAACCAACAATTCTAAAAAACCTTGCATTAAAATATGAAATAAAAGATGATAGTAACGTAAGTGTCCCAAAATCCGACACTTTTAGATAGAAATCACATATTCTATAAGTTTAAAAACAAATTATTTCAATAGAAGTTGCAAGTGAATGTTTCAATGATTTAAATATTATGTCAAGAAACTCCTACATAAATATGTTTTATGTACATTTATAACAACTTTGATAAATATAAAGTTTTTATCAACATTAACTTTGAATGTAAATCCGACACTTAGTTTTGTAAACTGTACACGAATTCGACAGTGTGCTGAACATAAATTCGACAGGTGTCTCTAATTCCGACAGGATAATGAATTCAAATTCGAATACAAGGAGAACAATGGAGGTACATCGGAGAAGGAATGAGAGAAAAAGTAAGAGAAGTATTCGAGAGAATATGGAAAGGAGAAGGGTTTCCAGAAAAATTAAGAGAGGTAATAATATGCCCAATTTACAAGGGGGAGATAGGAAGAAAGCGAACAACTATAGAGGAGTGAGTATAATGAATGCGGGCTATAAGATATATGCGGAAATAGGATTTAGCAAAGGAAGAGGAACGTTAGATAATATATACATATTAAAGCACATAATTAATAAAGAGTTAGCAAAGAAAGGAGGAAAGATGTACGCAATATTTCTAGACATTAAAGCGGCATTTGATAATGTGGAAAGAGGGGATTATGGAAAAGGATGGAGGAGGTAGGAATAAACAGAGACATAAAAAATGCAATAGAGGAAATATACGAAGAAACAAGGTGTAGAACGAGGGTAGGGAGAAAGCTAGGTAGAGAATTTAGGACGGAAAAGGACTAAAACAGGGATGTCCGCTAAGCCCAATTTTATTCTCGATATACATTAGTGATCTTGAGGAGGAAATGGAAAAAATCAAATAGGAGGAATAGTAGTAAGAAGGAAAAGATATGAGTTATAGCTTATGCAGATGACATTGTGGCAATAGCGAGAAATGCAGAAGAGATGAGAGAAGTAGTTAAATTTATAAAGAAATACCTAGAAAATAAAAAAAACTAGCAGCAAATGTCGGGAAAACAAAAATTATGGAATTTAAAAAAGAAAAGGAAGACGAAAGGAGGTGAAATGGTGGTGGGGGGGAGAAGGAGGTAGAGAGAGTAGACAAGTATAGATACTTAGGTTACAACATCAGATATGATAACAAAGATGGAGACCATATAAAAGAGATGAAAATGAAAGGAAATAGAATAGTAGGACAAGTATGGGGGTTAGGGGAAAGGATATTTGGTAAAGATATAGAGAAAAGGAGATGGATGTTTGAAAAGTTGGTAAGAAGTGTGGTTCTGTATGGAGCGGAGATTTGGGGTTGGAGGGAATGGCAAGAGCTGGAGAAAATACAGGAGAAATACTGGAAGTGGACGTTAGGACTAGAGAAAGAGACACCGGGGTATATAGTGGAAGAAGAGCTAGAAATAGAAAAAATAAGGATACAAGCAGGAAGAATTGCAGTAAGGTATGAAGAAAAAATGGGAAGTAGGAAGGAAAATGAAATACCTTATGAAGTTTGGAAAGAGATCGAGGCACAGAAGGTAAAATATGGGGAAGAAGAAAGAAGAAAATACTATGAAAGAGTGGGATACGCGAGAGAAGAGATAAAGAGATTAAGAGAGGGGGAGAGAAAGATGGAAGAGGAAATAATTGCAAGAGATAAAGATACTCAGAAGCAGGAAAGAAGGGCAAAAATAAAGGAAGGAAAATATAACGAGAAATACATAAAAATAATGACAGACAAGACACCAAGGTACATAACAGAAGGAAAAGGAATGAATGAAATAAGAATGATTGCAAGGTTCAGAATGGGTAATGAAGAAAAGGAAAATAAATATTGGATGAGTGATGAGGAGAGAGTATGCAGGTTGTGTGGGGATGAATGGGAAAATATAATACATATAAAAGAGGGATGCAGGGAAACAAGACATGAGGAAAAGGAATGGAAGTTACTACTAGGAGAGAAAGGGGAAGGAAAACAATGGATGAGGGAAGTGTTGGAGAGAGAGGAAAGGGATGGAGGAGAGGAAAAGAAAAATACTGAAAGTTTAGAGAAAGAGAGGGATGGAAGGTTGAAGAAGGAAACAGGAATTAGTTGAATTATAATTTAATGAAATATTATGTTGTTTTTGTTTATTTTTTGATATGGTAAAGGAAAAAACTGAATCTTTTGTTATAGAAAATATTTTAAGACAAAATAAATATTGAATTGAGAATTGAATTCAAATTCGTCTATAGTAGAATACTTTATTTTCTCATAGTTTCCAACTAGTCTACATAACAAGACTAACAAAAAAGAAACAGTTTGAAATGAAGTACATGTGTTATACATTTCATAATAAATATATGAAAATATTAATAAAAAAGCAAAAACATGGCAAATTTTGGGACATTGTCGGAATTTAGTACATCTACGTTATGATAAATTCCTAAAAAATATCAATTACTTTTTTGATTTTTGATGTTTCTGGATGAGTAACTGTAACATCTCAGACTTGTCCTTAGGTGATTGAATAAGTGTCCTGGTTTACATATAGCTCGAGCCCTATACATTAAGATGTTGAAGACTCCTTGTTTTTGCGCTGAATCGTAGTGTAATTTATAATTTAACTAAATACCTCTAAGCATTGGTTTGCTGTAGAGTTATTGCCAGTGTTCCGTTTGACTTTCTTCTTATTGACAGTAATTAGCAGGAGACCCATACTAAAAAAAAGAAAAGGTTCCCAGCAACAATGTATCTCCCCTACGGGAACGGTTGCACCGACGAGATAAGTCGTCTCCAAAAGGATAGAAATATCAATATAATCTTCAACACTATAAAGAAGATATTGTCGTTTTTCCCAAGACTCGTCAAGGCTGTGTTGGTTTCCATGGCCCCCATGTACCTGTAGTAAGACTAACCGGCAGGCATATCAGCACGAGACTGAAAAAAAGCCACCTCAAAAACTGTCACGTTGAAAAATCAGCTGCTGTAGAACATAGAGCCGACACAGGACATAGTATAACAAGAAACCAAGATGTTGATGAGAGCGGAGATTCTGGTCCAGACAGAGATGCCGTCAAAATACATGAGAATCTTAGTAATTTCAACTAGAACAAAGAAATAAAAGAACTGGGAATATAGAAACAGATTGTCCATGAAAATCAGGGATAGTGGCTGCGAGCACCAAGTATAAAAACCATCCACCGTAATGTAACGTAACAGTTTCAGATCTTTCAAATACGAGAGCGCTATTTTCTCGTAACGTCAAGAACCCAAAACCGACGATATTCCCAACAGCCGAGAAGTGACTGTACCATCTTTTAATTGTTTTTTTTTTGATCAAAAATCCTAAAAAATATCTGTTTATCTACGACCTCTACTGTAAATGACAATTAACTCAGGGCTTTCTATCTTTGTATGGTGCATTTTACACGTACCCGGTGTGTAATGTGTAAGCAAAACTCTCTAGCCAACAGAAAAACACCAAAAACTTTACTCGGATACGTGTTATACCGGTATCGGTATCGCTGATGATGGCAGCTTAGCTGTTGAAACACGTGACCAAGTAAAGTTTTTGGTGCAGTTTTTGGTGTTTTTCTGTTGGTTAAAATAGACGCTGCAGTTGGTGTTCCTTTCTTTGATAAAACTCTCTAGAGAGTTTTGTTTACATTTGTACATCCCGTTCACCTTGCATGGACCTCCGACACATTCAACTTAAGTCGATTTAATAGAGTATTTTAAATAAATAGAATTCTGTAGAAATATAATGACGAAATTTAAAAAAAAATGGGGTTATGCTTGTTAGAATTTAACCACAGAAAAATAAACTATACAGAAACTCCAAACGCAGATTTTTTGTCATTTTATCAAACTCGCGCATCCCTCCACGCACATTATTAATATGGCCGATATAATAATAATTTTTTTTAAGTATTTATTATCTGTATTAAATTTATAAGAACGTCACTTAAATTATTATGTACGCAAGTACATCTAGTAACCCTCAAGCAAGCAAACGCCATGGGTTATTTGGAAGTACCGGGAAGATTGTGTAAAACAATTACACTTTCTTTAAAAGTACGAATTCATGTAATATAGTAATCAAATAACATTTTATTTAGTTATATTTAATTACATTCTTATAGGCAACACATTGTCATTAATTGTACAAATGCAACCCTCAACACCCAAACTTTCTTCTCAATCTCGGATGGTCATTAAAAGCGCGAAAACATCATACTTAATATAACAATGGAACAACATGAAATGTGTATTTTACTTTGTTTGTACATGGTTCGATTACTAATTATTAAAAATCAGGACGACTAATATTATAATACTGGTTGATTCTCAAGATTATACTTATGCATCTATATGAAACGTATGTACCTACATGCATATTCGTAAAGAAGGTAGCAATGAGAGATGTTTTTTTGGACTGATATTGCGAAACTGGTTAGAATTTGAAAATATTTGTGAGAAGGTATGGGAAAAAGTTTGTCGAAGAAGACTACATAAATAAGGAACATAATGGACAACTTCTTTTATCGTTATCCTCATTTTTTGTATTGACCATAATTCGTGCAATGCCGGTTACAAACAATCTTGATATATATTTTCGAAAAAGAAGGACATCGAGAATGTTACCGCAACAGGTTAATTGTCGTCTAACAACATTTCGCAGTGAAGTAATGGTCATTTCAACGGATTAGTATTAGCAGTTCAAATAATAAGGAAATGGTAAAGATGAACTTATGGCAATATAAATTGCATCAATATCAGCTAATTAAAAAATCACCGATGTAAAATTGTAGGAGTTGCGGTCATAACCTGGGTGTTGTATTACATGGAACATTTGTCACTAGAAGTCTGTGTCTTAGTCGAAACAACGTCAAATAACTTTAAATATCATTTTTTTGTTAACTGTATGTACATATATATATATGTTGTCATTTTGTTCGAAGTGCTTGTAACTTTAACGTAGATAGTAATTGTTTGTAATATAGCCACCGTAGAATTTAATTTGTTTAATAAAGACATATGTGTGTTGTATATTTTCGTTTAATTTTCGTTTAGTTTTCCTTTTAAAATGCTGCACACTTTGTGACAAAATCATAATTCGAATGGTGAGTTTTTCAATGATATGACGTGTTCTTTTGATTCAGAAGTTGAAATTGGCATTTCCTTTACTTGCTAATTTATAGACAATAAAGACATGTGAAAATACCTTGACTGCCTTCGTAAATAAAGAAATTACAAATTGTAGGAGTTCAGGGATCTCTTAAAGATAAAGGGAGGGGTAGATAAAATTACATAGTTAAGGGGTGAAAATTTGGAAACGAAACTTTTTAGAGAGGAAATATTTTGGAGGTAAAAACTTTGTGAGTGTTTAGGGGTTTAAATATCAAGGGGTAAAAATTTTTATGCGGAAAAAACTGTCGGGGTAAAATTTAGATGGAAGATGCTAACCGAAGATGTGAAACGTTTGTGAACGATTGGAAAAAATGGTACAAGAATTGGGGGGACAGGAATTGTTGTAGATAAAGTACAAAACTCGAGTTGTAAAGCAATTACGCCCTTGTGGTAAAACTCCACTCTGGCGTAATATGCTATTTACAACTTTCGTGTAATATACTATTACTTCTATTGTATTTCCACTGTTAGTGTAATATACAACGTGTTTATTTTATCGTTTCGCTGCTAAAACAATACTGCTTGCTAAATCCAGTTGTGTAAATGTGAGTACACTAAACTAAATATACCGCGTGTCTCTGGCAAGACGCAACATATTTTTACTATAGAAAAAATTTTACTTGATCTACTATTGCTATTAACATTTCGCAATTTTGTATACTTATACGTTACGGCATTTCGTTGAAGTTAGAAAGAGAGAGCCAGTGTAGAATGTCATGTCTAATCTCTCTTCAAATGTAAATATTATCCTTTAAGTTTGTAAAAAAAAATTTAGTATTTTGTGATTTTACAAAAATTCTAATCAATGTTCAGTTGCTTTCATATTTTATAATAGCTATTAAAGTAAGCATAATCAAATACTTTTGCATACAACCTGTTCTAATTAAATTTGAGGTTAAATGAGTCCTTTGTTTTCTTGTATTGTAGACCTGTGTAAACTATTAGACATAATACTTGCATCCTGCAAGAATATGCAGGTATTCTAAAACTAAAAATTTATTTTAAGTCAATACAGTTAGTATTATGGATAAGACAGATATTTCGATTAGTGTGGATCGAGTAGTTTGTCTCTCGTAGATCTCTACAGATAAACAGAAGTTGGTGTTCTAAGGACTTTATTTAGAATCAGCAAAGTAAACTATAACCCAAAATTTGGCAGTGTTATACATTTTTAGCTTCTTGATCGTAAACAATTATTTGAAACTATAGGAATAATGAAGATTTTCAGAAGATGTCCAATTAAAGTTTTTAATTTTAATAATAATAAGAGCGAAAAGGTGCTTTAAATTATTTAATTTGCTATTTCTCTTGTGACTTTCTATTTCCAGGTTCTACTAGAATCCAGGAGTCAACAAACAAGATTGTTATTTTAAAACCATCCAAGAACAATTGTAAGAAACGTTGTAATTTCAAATACGGTTTTTTTATTAAAAGTGATTGTCGTTTAAGTTTTAAATGCATGGTGTTAAGATATTTTTTCTATAAATGTGTTAGTGGTCCTGAATAGGACCAATTTGTTAATGGATATACAGAAGTGAAAGCTAATAGGTATTACATGCAAAGTGCTTGTTGGCTTATAGCAACTCTTCAAACTGCTATCCATTTACTGCTAAACAGTACCCCAATCGGTCATAAAAGTTTTGTTGCAGATTTGCAATCATATTTGCTGGTATATTAAGCAAACTTCCTCAATTTTATCTTTTAAGACTCATATTGTGTTGTGGGGTCTGTCGGTGTAAACCTTCGAAAATATGTAAACCATAAAAAGAAGTTTTTGGGGGACAAGCCTGGTGATCTTGGTGGCCAAGTAACTTCCCCACCTCTTCCAATCTAGGTTCTAGGAAGTGCTTCATTTAAAAGTTGTTTTATTTGATTTTCATTATGTGCTGGACACCCATCATGCTGATACCACAAACTAGATTGAAATTGAACAAACATTCATCGGTGAAGCGAATATAAACAAAATTCATATCATTATTGCATTAATGTTTCACAAAATTCTTGCCTTGTGTCAGCATCAATTTATGCTTTTTTAAAATTTTATGAACTTGACACCTATTTACACCACAGTCGATACTTAGTTGTCGAATACTAAATATTAGAGTTAAGGTTACACTGTGCGGTTTTTGGAATATTTATTTATAGTTTAATTTTTTTTTTTCAAATTTGGAGTACACGTTTATAATGTGCATTTAACGTCAGGTTAAAAAAAAATTTTTTTGAACTTACGGATTTTAAAATATTTGAGAAAAACTTCTAAAAACTGTATATTTTATTTTTTGTGAAAAACTACAAGATCAAAAATCTTTAAAAATCGGTTAACGGAAAACACATTTTTGATGTTCATGACTTTTTAGGCAAATTGAACTACAGTTTTGAGACAATAATTTGTACAAAAACGTGTTTTTCATAAGAAAGGTTAATATTTTAACTTTGTTGGTACATTAAGATTATAAAAGAAATAAAATTCCACGAATTTACATTATTACGGACAATTAACAATAACCAGTTTGAAATATTTCTAAATAGTATATTATGCTACTAGGAGTAGAACGCATTCTTTTGTGTTGAGCGAAGGTATTGCGGCCGAAGCGCAGCTGAGGCCGCAAAATACTTTGCGAAACACAAAAGGCGTTCGACTCCGTGTAGACATACTATTTTTCTTCAAGCGTAAAAAACCAAATTCTTGAAGTAATTGAGGTGGTTTTAGAATGAATAGGCAACAGCGTTAACTCAACTTTACAACTGTCAAACATGACTGTCAAACAACATTATTTTTGTTGTGTGTATTAACACGGTTTGTAAAAGGAAAATTTTGTATTAATTTGTAGAGTAAGAAAGAAAGCTATAATTATTTAACAATACAACAATAATAATAATTAACTCTTATTTCAGATGAAAACTTAAAACAAACATTCTTTTGTAGTAACTATATAGTGGAAAAATACCTATTTCTTATTTATAGTAATATTAAAGGTACAATTTTGTAATGTCGAGTTAATAATATTTAATCCACTACTTGCTGTTTAGAACTGACATTGACGTCATTATAGTCGTGATGGATTTCATATTCACTTGACTGGGATATGCTCGATGTTGCGGTGGAAGTACTAGGCCTGTTAAGATCACCTGATGTTACGGTAGATGTGTTACCTTCATCGCACCCTAATATTCTATTGGCAATTTCACGTTTGTTTGAAAGGAGTCTTCGATGTATCCTCAGCTACATTGTTAGATTTCCATCCACCGTGTTTTTTAGAGTGGTAATGTCTCCACCATTGTCAACTAACAATGTAGCTGAGGTTCGTCGCAGTGTATGACCAGTGTATTCCTCTGGATTAGGTAGTTTTAAAAAAGTTGCCACTTGTTTTGGTATACCTGAAATTTTATGTATCCCCATAACGACACGGTGGCATCTACCATTTTGGTATTTTAAAAGAATCTTGTTATGTTGATGTCATTAGGTCGAAGTGTCATATATTGTCTACATAAATTTAAATAAAAATCTCCAACTATGGTAAATGTCCGTGACTTATTCGTTTTAGTATTAGGAATTTTTACTAGTATTATACGTTCCAGGTCTTCGATATCCTGTATTCTTAAATTGACTAGTTCGTCGCAACGACATGCCCCACTAACTCCGAATATTAATACGATCTAAGAAAATAGTATCTACTTTAGCGATTGAAAAAGTTATATTTGAAATTACCTTCATGGCCAAATATTCATTGTTTGGTGCATTTTGTAAAAAGTTATTAAAATGTTCTTTTGAGAAAACTGCTTTTTGGTTGATACCCATCAGCTTGGCGCTTCAAGAAGGAAATTAATTTTGCGTAATTTTTTAAGTTTATGTCATGTTTAATATTTAATTAGCACTTTAGCATGGAATATTGTGCCCATAATGACGAACTTTTCATAGTTTCCGCCAAATGGGAAAAATACGCTAACATAACATTTTCTGTGTAATTGATTATTATATTATTTTCTTGGGCCCATTTCAAAATTTATTGTAAGCAAAACCATATATTTTGCGCGATTTGTTGGGGATCAAATTTTCAACTAAGGCATCGGCGATTTGTTTTATTTTAGGTGGAGTTCCTTCAATTTGCGACATTTTTAAAAGTTTAAATTTTAAATGGCGTTTCTGCTTAAAAGTGCTAATACCTCTACCGGCAAACTAAGTTACTAATTTAGCATAAAATAATATTATTGTACGCCGTAAAATAATGTAGTCGTTCTATTTAATATGAACTTTTATGTCTTTTGTACATTATTGAAATAGAACATAATTACAAACCATTAATAGTACCTACTTTGTGGTATTATATTGTCAATATAAATTTTTGTTTCAAGTTTAACTAACTTGTAAATCATTTTGTTCCTTAATGGTATCAACAACACAATTTTGGGCATTTAAATAGAAATACAAGAGTAAAGTATATCGAACCTTATATCAATGAAATCGCAAAAACAAAAGCTATTTAATAAGATCACAGCCAACTATGATTGCCATTTAAAAAATGTAAGTTTGTGTTATATTGAAAATCAAGAGGGCTATGACATTTTGAGTAATTTTATTGAATTCTACCTGTAAAATATGTATAAGATGTCATTTTTAGTTCAGTTCTAAAGTAAGTAGTAGTGGAACAGGACAACATTAAAAAATCGACTGTTTTCAGTTTTTCACAAAATTTCAAAAAGTTGAAGACATATGTCAAATTTGAAAAAAAGTTTAACATTTTGCTTGTAATTCTGTCCAACTTTCCTAATTTAACCTATTACCTATTTTGCATATTAAGAAAGTTACCCATGTTATGAGATAGATTATGGGCACCCTGTATATTCAATGCGGTATAGTAAAATTCATATTTTAGCACGCTTGAAGAAAAATGTAAATTTTATATGTCGTCGAGAAGTGGCGTAACCTGTTGCCGACAAGTTTAAGTGTAAACCTTAATTTCTAATATAGCTCTTACCAAAACCTATTTTCATAATAAATTATGCTAGTTATCAAAACAAAGTTTTATCACAAACACAATATCGTTTTACACAAATAACGAACGTAAACAATGGTTGTAAACTATTAAACGCAGAGTGACATCTCACGATACAGAAACACACCAATTAGCCTTCCCAACTCACCTTAAGTTGCACAGCAGCGAGTACATCGATTTCTTCATCGTTGCCATTGTCCATGTTCTGATTTTGTTGAACCTGTTTCGGATACTTGTGTACACTGCCAGTTTACATTCAAATAGTCGCACTACTCTCATCAGTGTACTGCTATCTGAAATTGGCCGATACGGAAAAAGTGCAGCAAACAAAGCAGAAGAGTGTTTCTATAGCTTTCACCTCTGTATACCTACTTAACCATTTGAACTGTCTCAGGGATTGTATACACACTCAATTTCAAAAAAATTAAATTAGGAGATATTACAATAAGGAACACCCAATAACAATTAATCGTAACTTATACGTCAATACGAAAATTTCATAACCTTAGTGAGTCAATTCAATTTTTTTCTATAGTGAAATTCTATGTTGCGTCTTGCCAGAGACACACGGTATAAAATAAACTTCATGACCTAAATTTTACGAGTTAACTTACCTCAAAAGTTGTAATTAATTTATAAACGCAAAATCTACATTATTTATTCGCAATTTTGTTCACCTGTTTATTTATTTTTTTTAATTAATATTCGTACGATCATTTGTGTTTCGTTTAATATAAAAACTTGAAACGTCATTCCAGTTTTGAATATTTTTTCTCCAATTAACTTAATAATATTGTGTACAAAAAATTAGCCTTAATAAAGTCCTAGCTTGATGGGGCGAAACGTCGGTAGTTCTATACCAGACAATGACTGCTGATTCTTTTATTATCCTACATCCTTCCTTCAGCGATTACAACATATGAACATTTCAAATAAAAAGTTACTCCTTTTTATAAATAGAAATTCACATTCCATTAAAAAGTATCCACAAATCGAAACACGTAATTGTTTTTTCAAACCAATTTTGTCCTCATGAAAAAAATATGTTCCATCCAAACGATTTGTGTGGTAACCGTCGTTTTTTACACATACTGCCCTTCTCCTACGTATAATTTATTTTAAAACTACAAAGAAAAACAAACGTTATCAATTTTTCCTTCAGATTGTACGACCTAAATATCATTTGAATGAGTGTTCGACTTTTGTCAACTAGGTTTTTACTTTGTATAAGCATTGATTTGTTGATAATCAATTGAAAACAATGGACAAGAAGCTATAACTTCAAAACGCGATTGACATTTTCCAAATAGTTTGTTTGCAATTATAATCTTCGATAAAATTTAGTTTTTACCAACACGCATTTTTATAAAATACCTTTTTACCACTCATCCCAAAAAAAGAAGTAATTTAACGGTCGCTTCGTTAAAAGCTGGTGAAATCAAGATAACAATTTGCAAAGTTTCAGAAAGTGACAGATTGATATTAACGTTCTTAGTAATAAATGTGTTACCATCATAACTTTGATTTAATTATTATTATTATTTAGTATTTATTTATTTAGTTGTTTAGTTTTACATAATGAGAGTGAGCGCATAAAAAATGTTGTTTGCACTATGGATGTAAAGCTGTAATGGTGTATTATGTACACCCGAGAGCAAAAAAATATTCACGAACATGTTGCAGAATATATCTTTTCTACGACCATACCATAAAAAATAGTTTAATAAACATAAAAATGATTAGGATTAATTTGTGAGTGTAACGTTTCGCATGCAATAAATTTAAATTTAATCCTATTTAATTTGTAAACTTAAACATTTTTGGAACATCTTCGGAAAATATAAAATAGCTAACTTTCTGAAATTAAAATACACATCCTGTATAATTACAAATGTATATACAGTGAGGACGAAAAGTCAGCCCCTTCACTTTTGTCCATTTTAATTTAAAGCTCAAATTAACACAGTGTACACAAAAATTGAGTTCTTTCATATGGTACTCATTACAAATGTGACAGCTCAAAATTGTTTGAGTAGGTTTCATAACCTCAAAAAATCTTAAATTAGAGTAGGGGTCGAGTGGGGTCTCAAACGAAAGCATATTTAAATTTGCATACAGCTATGGGGTTTTAAAGCAAAATAATCAACTTATCGCTTGCTGGCAACAAGAAAACTTTAAAGAGTTTTCGGCTTAGTAAATTAAATAAGCAGGCTTGCTCTATTCCATATCCATGGCAACATTGGTAACTATATGAACGGTCAATATTTAAGACAGCTTAGTTTGAGAAGTACATATTTAAACGTAGTTTAAAACGTCAAACAAGTATCATTCGTATCTTGTTATTAGAATTCTTAACTATGCAAAGAGAATTAATAGAAAAGTTGAAGCCATTATAATCTTCGGAGAAGCAAATCGAAATTTTCATCAGGCAGTCCGCTTGTATAATGCTAGGTTTCCTGACCGTCAAATCGATCGCAGATATTACAAGGAAACTATTGTCAAAATTCATGGAATCTGGTAGCGTTTCGCATAAAAACGTTCAGGTCGTCCTTCTATTTCCGAAGAATTGCAATTGAATATTTTGGCGAGTGCTGTTGAAAATCACTGCTACCACAAATTTTATTGCGGAGCAGCAAGGTAGTTGTAAGAGTACAGTTAAAAGTATTTAAAAAAAACAAGTTTCATGCGTACAAACTTAAATTTGTACATGAAATTAATGAAGATAACCTGACAGACGAATGGAGTTTTGCGAACAGATAATAAATAACATAAGAGAAGAACCTGATTATTTGGGCCGCATATAATTTTTCTGATGAATGTACATTTTTTCTAAATGGAGAAGTTAGCAGGCAAAATATGAGGTACTGGTCGTACACTAATCCTCATCAGTTTAGGGTTACTAGCACTCAGTACCCTCAAAAAGTGAATGTTTGGTGTGGGATAATGGGGGACATATCATTGGTCCGTATTTTCTGGAAGGAAATTTGACTGGGGAAATTTATCTCCAATTATTAGAAAGGCAAATATTTCCAAGAATACAAGAAATCGCTCAAGAAAATCCAGAATTCCATATAGTAACTAGCTATCAACATGGTTAATTATCAATTTATCATTATTTTTTTAGGATATTATCTTTCAACAGGATGGAGCTCCGCTCATTATTATTTAAATGTAAGAGACTATCTCGATAATAATTTCCCAAACCGGTGGATTGGTCGAGTTTTTAAAGTGGCCTGCCCGATCACCCAATTTAACCCCATTAGATTTTTTTATGGGGTTATTTAAAGTCAAAAATTTACAAAACTGAAGTGCAAACAATAGAAGAGTTGCGTTTTAGAATAACTGATCAATGCAGACAAATTAATGATGAAGTTTTAAGGAATGTACGTAGAGAAACTGAAGAAAGGTTGTATCATTGTCTTGAGTCGCAGGCGGTCGCTTCGAGCATCTGCTTTAATAATAGTTTTAGTTAGTTTTCTGATGTCAACCTTTACTTTTTTTGTTCTGTTTAAAGTAGTTTCCATAGAAACAACAATAATATTACTTGACACTAATGATTTTACCGGCATGGCGTTTTTCATTTTATTTTTAAAGCGTTTTAAGATTTTACTCCAAAACTTCACAGTTGTATGCAAATTTAAACAAGCTTTCGTTTGAGACCCTACTCGACCCCTACTCTAATTTAAGATTTTGAGGTTATGAAACCTACTCAAACAATTTTGAGCTGTCACATTTGTAATGAGTACCATATGAAAGAACTCAATTTTTGTGTACACTGTGTTAATTTGAACTTTTAAATAAAATGGACAAAAGTTAGGGGGGGCTGACTTTTCGTCCTCACTGTATATATAATATTAATTTTACATTCCAAATTTCACCAACCTTTTTCTTTGTTATTAATTGAAATAATATCACTCAAAGTTCATTAGTAACTAAATCTAATTAATACCAAACGGTTTATGTAAAAATATATAAAAAAATTTAAAAATTACAAATTTAATTTTAAATTCTCCAATTTTTCCGGTTGACATTAAGCTGGCTTTATAATTGAATCGCAATTGAATATGCGTTTTCACAAATATATTTGGTTGTTGCGGCAAAATTGTTAACCGAAAAGTTTTAAATTCCATTATTACAATAAAAAAATCTACACGTAAATCAAAAATGGTTTCTCATCATTGGAAAACGTAAGTAATGACATTTTCACATTTTCCATTTTAAATCTGAAAACAAACTAAAAATATTTATGAGGTTAAAAAATAAATCATCTTTTTGTTGGACTCGTTCACAACCTTCGCATTGTGAAAATTCTTTGTCAGGTGTGATAACAAAAGGATAACATTTTCTTTTGATTAAAAAAATTGTTTAGGTGCATTAAAATGTATTGTCACATGTACCTAGTTTTATGATTAAAGATAATTGTATTACACAACTGGTATAAAAAACTCGATTTTATACCTGGAAAAGTTTTATCACATGGACTAAGGAATTCAATTTCCTGAAAAGAGAGTGTCGCACAAAATTCTGTTTAAAAGAATTTTCTATCGTTCTTACTTCTTCCAAGTCAGGTGCACTTGTAAAATATGAGGTGAATAAAAACGGTTTCAAGTAACTCAAATAATTTATGACACAAAAAATTGTTGTCACTCAAATGTAAGAAAAAAATTATACTAGGCAGTGGTGAAAAAAATATTTTGTTGTAATATTTAAAGTTAATGCAAGGGAGTGGCATCAAGTTTAGTTGGCAAATTAATATTCGCATGTAAACCTACGCATAAATTTTTGCAATCACTACAGGTAAGACATGTGTATTAATTGCATTCTATTAATACTCTCTACATAAATTCTCTGTATCTTTTATCAATAGCTGATATCCATTCCATAATTTATGATTTACAATAAATTTTACTTTTCCCAAAAATAAATTCAAATAAAAGCAGAAGTGATTTTTGATCCGAATTATGTAAACATAACGTAGAATTACCCATGCGGTCGCGCAACAACTTGCTTCATGTGGCCCGTACCCTTTACAAAAGATGTGCGCAAGACGGAATACGGATTACTGCAGCAAAGTATTAAAGGATAATTTAAATTTGAAGTATGCAATTATTTACTTATTAGGTAAAACCGCATCTTTTATTCTTAAAAAAAAAAATCTTTTAAATACACGAACATGTTTATTAATAATTCATTGATTGGAATAACGTTCATACTAATATCGAATATTTACATAATCAACTGAAATAAAGGAAATTGAGTGAGTGCGTTCCGAATTAAAATGCGTTTCGTTCAACCCAACACCATAAAAGTAAAGTGAAGAATCAATTGTTTAAATTCTTATTTTGTTAATAAGGTTACTAATTAATTAAAATATGTACTAAATGTAATCGTAATTAAAATTAGCCTCCAATGGGCGACCTGTTTTATATTTTCCGATTACAATGTTACGTCCCCAAAGCAGCCCAAAATATTATGTAAATATTCGTAAATAATATTAATTAAGCATTTAAATGTAACACTTTTATACAGGGTGATTCAGTTTGGTGTTCGTGATGTAATTTTAAGAAAAGTACTATTAATTTCTAAATGGCGTGTTAAACCACACTTCTAACTTTCGTAGCTCATACAATGCGGTTTAACACTATATATCGTTTATAGTACTTAAAAAAAAAATAAAAGGCCCCGAACACCAAACTGAATCTCTCTGTATAATAAAGAAATATCATAAGAAAATATTTATTAAATATGTTAGGTAAACATATACAAAATATTTGAAATAAATCTTACGTTACACTCATGAAATTTAAAACTTGGACACCACAATTTCTGTAAACAAAAGTTTGCACATTGTGAAGCGGGCTTAAGGGTATCATTTACAATTCTAACAGCAGGTAGTCTCAGCAGGGTTATCTTATAGAAGGACTGTAGAATGAATCATTACACTAAGCACGTTTTAGAAAATAGGTAATTTACGTTGCTTACTTAATTTTTTCTTTAAAGAATATATTTGAAGGTATCGCTAATTAAACACCATAGCTCGATTAATTATCGAATCAAAATTTTGTTTAGGAAATGTTTACAAAATAAAATTAGAAATAATTTTGATTTAAAAAACGTCTACAAGCAATAACTTTTAAATTAAATCAAAAACTAAACATGGTTATTTGGGTTGACTGATTATTACTTATTTTTAAATAAATCTAACCTACTAATTATTGTAAGTTATTAAAAAAATCATTAAACTCTCTATTCATAATATTTAGTCCTTACAAAATGTATATTTTATGACGTTTCATTTTTTCTGTAGTTAATATAAAAAGTGAAAATAAAAACTAAGGCAATTCTTATTGTCAACGTATATATTTAGTTTTTTACAAGAATTTATTACATAATTATAATTAAGATATTATTAATACATTCTTGGAGGCCTCTGCTTATTGACGCTATCAAGGTATCAATATAATTAATATTAATCGTTTCCCATGCGGTATCAATGGCTGCAATTAGTGCATTACGGTTTACTGGTATAAAATTTGGCCCTTGTTGTCTTCGGATAACAGCAAGTATTCGAGCCCAAACATTTTCGATAATGTTAAAATCTGGGTTTTTGCTGGCCAGGGTAACAGCTCCAAGTTATTTGCTTGTATCCAGTTGCGCACAACCTGCGAAGTATAGGGTCATCATATCCCGATAGTTAATTATCGAATGTTCCAAGAAAATATGTGTAAATAGTAAATGGAATCTACTAACGTAACGTTAAGTCGTTAATTATAGTTACATAACTCTCCTTTCATAAGATATAGTTCATATTAATATGCTTATTGTAAAGCTTCGTACACACCTGAACAACAAACCGAGGAACAAACAGAACAACGAACCGAACGGCAATCGGAACATTAATTTGGACGGTGCTACGTACGAATTTTAGAACAGATTCGCAAGTCCTGATTGTTCCACGAACGGTTTGCGGCGTTCCCGCAACTTGTCGGTTTTTCTCCGACATCAAAGAAAATGCGCGCGAATGCGTTTGCAGGTTTGGACGAATCTAAACAAAACGGCGAACAAACTTATGCGGGAGAATTAAATTATTTATTTTTGTCCTCCCTTTTGTGGGTTTGTTGTGTTTTAGGTAATATTATGGAGTTGACAGAAGAAAAATGTTTTAAATTAATCAGTGTTTAAGAATGCAAGAAAAAATGATGTCCCTATTAGCATCATTTGGGCGGGAAATTTCCAAAATAAAAAAAAGCAAAGTAAATTATAATTTTTACTCTTCTTTGTGCGTAAAAATTTGGTTGGCACTATCTTCTTGTTTTCCGCAATTTCTCTTCTCAATAATAAATATATATGAACTGAAAACTACTGAAAATAATTATGGGAACAGCACAAACGTTCCGTTTGTTGTTCGGATTGTGGAAATCATAAAAGATCGTTTGTCGTTCTGTTTGACTTTCGGTTCGTTGTTATGTTTGTTGCTCGGTTTGTTGTTCAGGCGAATAAAGATTAGTTTGTGATGTAATATTAGAAACACAAATTTATATCATATCAAATTTATGACAACTTAAAACCAAGAACGTGTATGTTATTGCTAAGAAATTATTAAGGAAAAGCGCAATTGCAGTGTAAATATTTATAATTAGATATTTTCGAAAGTTTATAAGTCCTCTATTGTAATCTTAATACTTAAAAGAAAATCCTGTCCATTAGCATTATAAGGAAATGGCTTTTACTTTATGAATAAGTTTCAATAACAATAGAATATCCTTGCTTGTTTAATTTACTTCCTTTGAGTCATATTGCTCTAAGGGTTGTTACATTGGTCATTAGAAGTATGTAATAAATAAACAATTACCTACTGTTTGAGAAGGGGTAGTGTGAACCAATAAATAAAGTAAGAAATGTAAATTCCATTTTAGTTTAAAATTTCAAGTGTTGTGAAAATGCCACCTCATCTCGGTGCTGATTTGAAAGCGCGGATTGTTTCGGAATTAGCGGCGGGCCGTAGCGTGCGTAAAATTTCACGTATGTTAGATATACCAAAAAGCACCGTAGGGCATTACCGAGTAAAATGGAATCTTGAACACACTTTGGAAAGAGCCATCGGAAGTGGTAGACCTAAAGTATCTACACGTGCTCAAGATCTCGAGTTGTTTCATTACGTAACAGAACAACCATTTGCTACATACTCCAGGGCTATAGCAGATACACATTTTCCCGGATGCCGTATAACTGCACAAAAAAGATTAAAGGAGATGGGAATAAAGAAGTATAATGCTGCTGCGAAAGAAGTTCTTAGTGACGAAAATATGAGACGTCGTCTGGAATTTGCAAGGCGATATGTGAACGAACCTTTGGAATTTTGGAATCGAGTGATTTTTAGCGACAAAAAACGTTCAATAGCCGCAACGATGGACCACTAAAAGTTTTTAGAATGGAAGGAACTCGTTACAAAAATAATCACATATGTCCTAAAAACGAAGTGGTTATTTTTCTGTGAATGTGTGGGGTTGGGTTAGCGCGCGGGGTCCAGGAGTTTGTTGGGCTATCGATGGACGTCTTGATTTTGCTGCGTATTTAGATATTTTGGAAACTATTATGAAACCTTCAGTCGAAGTGTTTTATCCAGACGAAGATTATATTTTCCAACAAGTAAGTATTCTTATTTCACTATACTTTTCCAAAAATAGTTTGGGATCTGTTGAATTAACATTTTCATAATGTATTTTGTTGTTAAAGGACAACGCCCCTATTCATACTTCGCGGGTTGTGCGCAATTGGATACGAGAAAATAACTTGGAGCTGTTACCCTGGCCAGCAAAAAGCCCAGATTTTAACATTATCGAATGTATCAATAATAATGGAGGTCACACCCATTATTAATTTCTTATATTTATTTATATAGTAATACCTTTATTTAAAAAAGTTTTTCATTAATTTTAAACTATAACTTGGTATCTTAATTATAATTATGTAATAAATTCTTGTCAAAAACTAAATATATACGTTGACAATAAGAATTGCCTTAGTTTTTATTTTCACTTTTATATTAACTACAGAAAAAATGAAACGTCATAAAATATACATTTTGTAAGGACTAAATATTATGAATAGAGAGTTTAATGATTTTTTAATAACTTACAATAATTAGTAGGTTAGATTTATTTAAAATAAGTAATAATCAGTCAACCCAAATAACCATGTTTAGTTTTATGATTTAATTTAAAAGTTATTGCTTGTAGACGTTTTTTTTAAATCAAAATTATTTCTAATTTTATTTTGTAAACATTTCCTAAACAAAATTTTGATTCGATAATTAATCGAGCTATGGTGTTTAATTAGCGATACCTTCAAATATATTCTTTAAAGAAAAAATTAAGTAAGCAACGTAAATTACCTATTTTCTAAAACGTGCTTAGTGTAATGATTCATTCTACAGTCCTTCTATAAGATAACCCCTGCTGAGACTACCTGCTGTTAGAATTGTAAATGATACCCTTAAGCCCGCTTCACAATGTGCAAACTTTTGTTTACAGAAATTGTGGTGTCAAGTTTTAAATTTCATGAGTGTACATATTTCAAGCAAAATTTATCAACAATTTTAAATTGTTTTATAAAAATATTTATAATAAATAATTATAATATCACTTAAATAAATATATTTAAATTAAATTTTCTAATGTTTTCTAAACATTTCGAAATGATATTTATGCAACATTGTAAATAATACAATAAAATATTAAATCAGTTCACAAAAAAAAGTAAAACTATATTCGAAATTTTTATATTTTCTTTTACGTTTCCAAAAGGATATTACTATTACACCAGTAATATAAACAATATTTATGACATAATACAAATACAGAAATTCATAAATATTGTAACATAACATATAAACACTATAACTATAAAATAAAATATTAAATTATGATCCAAATTTAGATTTCCTCTTTAATCAAATCAATCTTGTAAGTAAAATGTATTAATTTTTTTAAATATAGGGCCACACAAAACTTTATAAATATTGAAATGAATAAGACTGAGTAAAGTTCTTGTCAAAGCTGATCATACTCAAAATAGTATTTTAATATGAAGGTAAATTTTGCCACCGAGATGCAAAACTAGAAACCAAATTAATATTCTTTTAAAAATTCAATTGTACAAACAAACCTAATATAAAATAATTAAATATTTTAAGAACAGCATACCTATTATTGGTTGGATGTTGTGATTTCATCTACTTGATAAAAACAGGTAAGCCGAATTTTTTATTTTCTGATCGGTAGCGTTGGGAAACCGTTTTTGTCGCCACAAAAAATGTGCATATAATTAGTATAATAAACTAGGGTCGCTTGGGTTGCTTTTGCGACCCTAACCCAGCGCCGCTTCGCTTTTCTTACTCAAAAAAATAGTTTCAATACAACTTTGATAAAGACACGGCTCGCTTCGGTCGCCAAATTGTGAAGATTGGTCTTAAGCCGCTTCGCGGCACGTACGCTGGCTTTTCTTACTCAAAAAAATTGTTTCAATGCAATTCTGATATAGACATGGCTTGCTTTGCTCGTCAACTTATAAACATCTATCTCAAGCCGCATCGCGGCTCATACGATGACTTTTCTTACTCAAAGAATAGTTTCAATGCAAATTTGATAAACACACTGCTAGCTTCGCTTGCCAAATTCAATCTTGGGACGCTAACTTTTCTTACTCAAAATAATAGTTTTAATACAACTTTAATAAAGGCACGGCTCGCTTCGCTCACCAACTTTCAAGGATCTATCTCGAGCCGCATCGCATCGAATAGTTTTAATGCGAATTTGGTAAAGACACAGCTTGCTCTGCTAACCAAATTGCAAAGATTAATCTTGACTCGTTTTGCCTTTTCTTACTCAAAAAAATAGTTTTAACACAACTCGACAAAGACACGGATTGCTTCGTTCGTCAACTTGTAAAGATCAATCTAGAGTCGCATTGCGCTTTGTACGCTTACTTTTCTTACTCAAAAGATAGTTTCAATGCAAATTTGATAAAGACACGGCTCGTTGACAGCCCTTTCTGACAATGTATCACTCGACCCCCAATCCCATTTGAATTTCTTTGTAGGGTACCCACCCCTTCAGGGGGTTGACAATAGAAGCATCGTGTTTATGTTGAAAGATGCACCCGTCAAAACAAAGATTGACGTGTTTTAGCAATTAATCGATAAACGTAGATAATATAATTATAAATTTTACTCCAAACTTAATCATCACCTTGTATATATGTACATATTTTAAACTTATTACTGAAACGCAAGCTTTGTGTAGCGATTCTAGGTATTTAGTTTTTGATTAATACTTGTGTTGCCTAAGAAACGAGTCCTCAGGGAACGCCTATGGTGGTCGGTTACCCGCATCCAATACGCTATGCAACAAATTTCGACGGGGGTAGTAAACGTTATTTTCATGGCGTGCATAGCCCAGGTACCACAAAATTGGTGCAGTATGGCAGCAACAACCTAAGGTCCTGGAACCTGATTTGCAAGTGCAATAATGGCCAAGGATGCGCTCTTCTTCTAGATGATCTTCTGGATCTTGGTTCTGGTACTCTGCGGTCGCATACGTTATCTATATTTGATATTTAGTTGCGTTGCGAAATTTTGAATATACTCGGGTGTGTAGAAACCCTGGTTCAACATTGAGCTGATTAATTTGAAGTTCATCCGTGTCATCCGTTGAAGCTTGTCCTGAATGTATGATGGTACCAGATGAATTTGATACACCCCACAAGTTATTTTTTTTAAATATCCAAGATCCAAGTGGGGAAAGTCAGCTAATTCAGCCGTATCAAGACGTACCCAACCCCCATGTCTGTTCCGCAACCCGAATTGTTCTACCCGCGTCTTCACAACATTAACTTCATTTGCTTTAATAAGCATTGCATTTGCCAGGTCAGCATTACAACCCTCCATTTTAATTAATGGGCTCCTGCAATGCGATAGAAGTCGCCAATATGATCTATGTGATAGATGGCAATTAAATGCTTGAAGAACTTGAAGATGCTTTTGATATGACCGTTACGGTCCTCGACAGTCCACCTTGTTTTTGTTACCATACTAGATGTATTTGCATCCTCGGTAGAAAGCTGCTGCTGCCCACGCTCAACGACATGTGGCATAAAATGACGAATACCCAAACCTTCCAATAATGGGCCTGCATCCCTATAGCCTCTATCAACTATAAGGATATCCCCATCATGGAACCAATTGCGCATTATTTGTACATCCTGGTCCATTTCATTGCGCAGCATGGCCGCATCGTTGTTTCTGGCGTCCGCAAAATACGGACCCTGAATGGCCACAATGTAGCCATCAGGTGCAACAACTAAAGCGGACTTGACCAAATGGCGATGTTTATGAACCGAGAACGTTTTCTCAAAATCCGAAAATTGGAACTTTTAGGTACGTAGGCGTAGGTTCCATCGATGTAGGCAATCACTCGGGGTATGTTGAGAGTGTCATTGTAAAGAATATTGGCAAACGCTGATACATTAGCTGCTATAAAATTCTCGTGAGTTATAGCTCCAAAACCAATATTTTTGGGAACAAATTGTAAAAGCAGGGATTGCCGGACCGTAGCTATAACCGTACTAACAACCTAGCGACTGCTATAGTGAAATATTACTTTCATGAACTAATCACTTAGTCCATGTTTTATTTTGCACAAAAATGCCAAAAGGTCTATTTTCTTAACATGGCGAGAACCACCCTCTATTAGAACCGCATCGCAAAATGTATACAATTCGTGAAATTGCTCTTTTGTGATGTCATCAAAAATGCTATTTTCGTTGACTATCTTTAGGCCATTATTGGCAACATGGCGCACTTTTGTTAAAAATGTTTGTAACTCGCGCATGGGGATAATATAGGGCCTGTTTACGGACCGTAACCCCGGCAGCAAACGTTGAAAAAGCAGGCCATGATCATCCGAGTGCATTGGACAACGTTTTGTAGAAGGAGAAATGTATATTTCTGCTTTTACAAATGCGTCTACCCGTGCGTCAATGGATAGACGGTGCGGATTGGGAGAATTGCATACCATGCAACTCCGATTTGCAGTTTGCGTAAGTATCTTTAGACGGAGACAGGTCGGATCTTGTTCAAGTGCAGTTATTTCTCTCACAATGGACTTGTTACAAGCACTACAAATTCGAGTAATATTATCAACATCAATCAGTGGTCTGTTGTTTGCAAGGCGTCGCTAAATGGGAATGTTACGCCTATCAACGTTATTGGGGCCGTTTAGGCGTACCATTAAATTGAGACAAAAGACCGCAGGACACACGAAGCAAGCCAGAAGAATTCTTTCAGCCATAGTAGGTTGGCTAGTTAATCTTGAGAAACACTATTTTTGCAGTTCAATATGCCAGAAAGTATTTATAAAGACTGTTCTTGTTGGTAAATAGTTTTACAATTGGATGCGCATGCGCATACTCTTTGCGCTTGCGTGCAGTTGTTACTGTATTAGATTACTTTTTTCTTGCGCCTTATCTCTGGGTTTTTATACACAAAAGAATTGTTTTAATGCAAATTTTATAAAGACATGGCTCGCTTCGCTCACCACATTCTGATGTTTAAACTCGAGCCGCTACACGGCTCGCTTCGGTCGCCAATTTGTAAAGATGGTTTTTGTTATAAACATTTTTTTTTAATGCTACTCTAATAAAGATACGGCTCGCTTCGCTAGTCAATTTGTATAAGTCGAACTTAAGGCGAGCGGTTCGTACGCTGGTTTTCCTTACACAAAAAAAAATTTTAATCCTACTCTGTGAAAATCAAAAGTGGGCAAAAATGAAGAAGAAAATGAATTAAAAAAATCTGTAGTAGAAGAAAAATTTTTTGTGTAAATACAAAAAAAGTACACAAAACAAAAGTGCAGAATCAAAAAGTGAAAAAAATCCTATTCATATTAAAAACAAAGGCTCAAAAAGAAAAAAAATGGTAAGATTTTTTTGCTTTCTTCAAAAAAAAAAAAAATGGTCCATTACACTTTAATTTCTTTGCAATTTTATGCAACCAAAAATAAAATGTATTTTGCATTTTTAAAATATCATAAAAAAGTATAAATTATTTTTTTCATTATTAAAAAGTAGAATAAACTACAAATTATTATTTCTGGAATATTAACCATAAAAAATAACACCAAATAACTCTCAAAAGCGTTTGATTCAAACTCGGTTTTTTTTAAATTCTCGCGTAAAACGATGAAATCTATAAAGCGCCCCAATAAAATCAGAATTATTTTTGTATCGGAAGCGGTAAAATGCAAAAAACGTTTATCATGTGAAATTAAAAAAAAAATTTACGCAGTCAAATAGCCGTTTTTTTTTGCCTGCGTTCGGCGCTTTCAAACCGACGCTACAACGTCGCTTTCGTTATTGTCAGTTGTTTTCGCGAACGTCGACGTCGCTCACTATGAGTGGAAAGAGCGCAGATAGTGCGCGTTTGAGTGAGAGGCGAAGGTAGCGTTTTGGTATATGTCAATACAAATTTAATTGTGTTTTTACATAAAATAAAATTTTGCAGTATGCTTTTGATTATAGTTCCTAGAATTCGTCCAATACCCGTTTATTAAGAAATAATTCAGTTTATTTAGTAAAAGTAAAAGTTCTCAATGTTCTTTGTTAATGTAAACAAATGTACCTTTTATGCAAAAAAACATAAAAATAAAGCATCCCAGTACTTAATACAGCAAAGAAAAAGAATAAGATTGTAAAAAGAGAGAGATAAAAAAAAGCTAAGTTGTACCATTTGATACACTTATAATGCATAATTGGACAAATTACTTATTACAGAATTAAAAACGAAAATGTATTTACATTATTGTTTGTCCTGCTCCTGCACTTTTACTTGTTTAGTTGTATGTCCTGCTCCTGCACTTGTGCTTGACCTCATTCGATTTATTTCACAAAAACAAAAACACCCACGTTAAGAATCGTGTACATACTGACCGATGATAAAATACAAAATGAATCTAAGAGATTTCCTAGCACTCGGCTACGAACTATAAGTAACACCAAGACAATTTTTTTTTGTTATTATACCTGCTTTGGTAAAAATACCAAAGACTAAAATATATACATAAAGTGATCTGCTTAGAGCGTGCAATTTTATAAACAATGATATTCTCTTCTCTCTTCTTTAACCAGTTTTATGAAAAGGTCTTCATATATATTGTGAACAAATTCATTGACACTTTGAGTGAGAAAATTGTAGCTACGTGTTATGTCTTCATTTCTTCAAATTGTTTCTAGTTCATTTTCTTTAGCTACATCTCGTTCATGAATTTCAAAACGGCGCTTTTCTGGAAGTTTTTTTCTAGTTTAAACTTTTTAGCTTAAATATTTGGGCAAACCGGAAATATGGTTGGCAATGAGTTTGGTTTCAAATGCGGTTTATTATAATATAATGTCTTTGTCTCTCCTTGGTAATCGTATTCATAGCTATTTACAATACAATCGTCGGCAAAGTGTTTAATACACACAACCAACGTTGAAGTAGGTTTTCAATTTTTATGTGGAATACATCGAAGCCATTTTTAGGAAATTGAAACCTTTTGATTTTCTCCAAAGTGCTAGCGTAATTGCTTTTGCCAGCAGGTAACAACATCTTCGAGGCATTTTCTATCTGATCAACCAAATATTTTATTAGAAACCTTTAAATTTATTACTTACTTAAAATTTTAACGAAAATTCAAAATTGCTACTATCGATTTCTTAGGTATGGAGTTATCAGTGCTTTTTGAAAACTCCGTTGGTTAAACAAAAATTAACAATATGAGTAATATGTGGTAATATAATCGGGCAGCAAATGTTTATTAAATCGATACCAATTCCATCAATTCCAACTACTTTACTTTTAATTGTATTTATAATTTTAAAAACATTAACTTCAGCAACTACTTTAAAGCTCAGTGTACTAGTAACATTAATTCTAGCATTCGAGTCATAATAATTTTTAAGATTTTCAAAATTATTGGTTTTAATAGATTGTGAAGAAGAAGTGAAATAATTATTAATTTCATCTACATTTTCCAAATTTTGGGGTAACTCGGACAATTTAACCTTAGCAATATTAAAGTTTCTTAGCACTCTCCAACTAAGTATGTAGCCTTAATGATCTATCTTTACAAGTACATTGCTAAAATTACAGATTAATATCTTTGAAAATAACGAAACGACATCAAAAGTTATGGAAAAAATTTTCGCTGATGTGTGTGAACACAGAAGTTGTTCTAATTCCGGCCCTACTTTTGGATTTAGTTTTCGTATAATTTTAAATTTTGTTTCTAATTTGCAACAGATTTTCCCATACAAAACATGATACAGATGGAGAGGGTAGCCTTATTAGGTGCCCTCGATCCGGTCATTGGAATGCCAACTAGGTTGTAATTAAATGGACCTAATTAACCAAATGATTACAAGATTGGGCGTGAAGTCCCCCGGTGAGTATAAAAATTGTTCTTTGTTTATTGAATGAGTAATTGTGATTTTATTTGCGAATCTCCCGCTATAATATATTCACAGTTCTAATGTCTGCAGGTGTGAACTATTTTGTCCAATTTGTGATGGTGCACATGACTTAAAGTCTTGTAATGCAACGTCTCACAAATGTTCTAACTGTGTTAGGTTAAAAGAAAGCTCAAATAGAGACATTTCGGTAAATCGACAGTCAGGAAATCTTCCCCTCTTCGTATACTGTTTATCGTTCTGATAAAACTTTTCCTTATTTCAATATACTAAAGGAGGTTGATAATCATTGGCGTTAGCAATAAATATGAATATCTAAATTTTCTCTTGATATTGCTTGTCTACATAATTTATCAATAAACGTAGACATTGTTGCCGTACAAATAAAGTTAAAAACAACTTCTCGTAAATGTACATATACCAACAGTAACAACAACTGAACATTTTGAAACCATATTTGATTTATTACTAACTCTTGATAGCTTCTCTAATAATATTCTAATTGTTGGGACTTTAACATCACTCGATATGCCGCTTATTTGAAGTGACCAAGATAATCAGCTTGTTAATATTCTAAACAATTGCTGTAACAGTTTCCTTCTAAATCAGTACAACTTTGTTTATAACAATAATAACAATATTCTCGACCTTGTCCTGCATAAAAAAAATTTGTAGTTGAAGGGCTGACAATTATCTTATCTCGGAGGATACGCATCATCCTTCTTTTAATTTCTATAAATGTCGATAATATTACTTCTTCCTTAAATAATAATTTGCAACAAAATTTTTAAATTATTATAACTTTCGTAAAACCAATTTTCCGTTTTTGTACCAGATGATTTCAGATATTGATTGGAAATTCTCTTCAAGATGTTGAGCAGACTGTATTTACTTTATAATAAGTTACATGCAGTAATAGACAAGTGTGTACCTGAATGTATGTATACTCGCAAGAAAATGTATCCTTCTTGGTTCAATACATCTATTATAAAAATATCAAAACAGGGAACGATGTCATCGTCAAATAAAAAAAAGCAATAATACATTCGCGTAACAAATTTCATAAACTAAAATCAAAAATTGAAAGTGACATCGACCTAGCTTATAAAACTTATGTTGATAATGTTGAAAATGTAATTAAAAGCAATCCTCATAAATTCTGGGCATTTGTTAATTCTAGAAGAGGTACATTAATCATTAATAATAGAATGAGTTATATGAACAAGTTTGTTGATACACCTGAAGATAACGTCAATTCTTTCGCTAATTTCTTTTGCAATTCCTATCAGCCAACTTGCCTTTTAATTGCGATTCACTTACTAATAAGTGCATAAGTATATCCAAAATTGAAGAAAGTCATGTATTGCTTGCTCTAAAACAAATTAAATCTAAATTGACTGCAGGCCCTGATCAGATACCATCGTTTCTTATTAAAGATTGTGCTGTTGTTCTGGCGTCTTCTCTGACCACTTTAATAAACTTATGTCTAAAACAAGCACATTTCCAACTATTTGGAAAACTTCAAATGTCTGCCATGTGCACAAAAAACGCAATCGTCTGGATATTTCAAACTTTAGGCCGATTGCAATTATCTGTAATTTTGCAAAGTTTTGAAATCTTTTTATAATATTCTGTATCCTGCAGTATGTAAACAATTAACCATTTATCAACATAGTTTTATGAAAGGACGCTACACTGTCACTAATTTTTGAGCATAACCCAAACTATTGCGGAAATCTCGACAATAATATTCAGACCGATCTTATTTATACAGATTTCTCAAAAGTCTTCGACAAACTCGATCATCATATATAACTGAATAAATTATCCAAATTTGGTTTATCCCAGGCGTTATTAAAGCTATTTTGTCGTATTTATCAAATAAAACGCAATTTGTTGTTTGTAATGGTTATAAAGTGCAAGATTACTTAGCTACGTCTGGTGTGCTTCAAGGATCCAACTTAGGTCCCCTGCTGTTCAACATATTTATAAATGACATTTTAGATGGGATTGATGTTGTTGCACTGTTATTATACAGATGATATAAAGTTGTTTCATAGAGTTACAAGTATTAGTGATTGTTATCTACAATATAGTTTAAATCGCATTATGAACTGGTGTCCTAATAATATGCTACACTTAAATTCTACTAAATGTATTGTTATATCTTTTCGCCTAAAACCGCAAGTTTTTCGGCACGACTATAATATTGACTCTACTGTCTTAGACAGACCCAAAATGGTTACCGACCTGGGGGTAATCTTTGACCTCTAACTGTCTTTTATACCTCACATTAACATGCTAGTTTACTGCAGAGACATTCTTTCAACATTTTTATGGTGAGGAGAGAATACTTTTCCATTATTCTTTTAAATAAAATCGTATGTAATCATATTGATTGTCAGTTTCTACTAGAAAAACTAATCTTTTTGGTTCCAAGAATAGTTTCAAGGCAAAAATTAACTTTTTACCTTCCAACACCACCCACAAATTTATTAAAAAGCTCACCTCTCTTTGTCATAAGTAAAAATTACAACTTAAATACGCACTTACTTGACATATTTAATTCTTCTCCCAGACAAATTAAATTAATATACTTAATCCGGAATTTGTAGTTTGTTTAACCACTTTATTAGTATCTGTTTAATATATGTCTTGTAATTTAATAATTTTCTGGTGCTCCTAATTTGTTAATGAGTAACTTTAATTAGAATTAAAATAAATAAGTAAATGAATAAAAAATAAATTTACAATAAATATTATCTCTAACCTATATTTCTATATCTTGATTATGTTTCGCTTTTCTTCTCTCCATTGTTTCTCTTTTTATTACTTTTTTCATCCACTCTATCTCCTCCCCAATTTCCCCAGCAACTCTCGCTGCTATCTCTCCTGTTCCCTCACTTGTCCCATTGCCCTACTTATGTATTCTAAGTTCTCTCACTCTTTCCCACATCTCCATTTTCTATCCTTGTCCTTCAACCAATATTTGTTTTCCTTACCCTCATTTGTACGCTAAACCTTACTATAATTCTTTTTCTCTTAATCCTCCTTCCAGTTATATATTTTGTTTTTTTCTGTCCTTATCTCCAATATTTCCCATTATATTTCCTTTCTTTTATTCTTTCCCTCTTTGTGCCTGCGAATCTACATCTCTTCTTACTATCTAATGCTTCCCTGATCTCCTTTCTCTTCTTATTATTGTTATCTTTTCTTTCATAATATACCTTCTTTTTCTTTGTCATACTTTACGCTCTGCATTATAATTTCTTTTTAACACTCATTTGATATCTTCTCCTCATATCTCATTTCCCTTCTTCCTGTCATGTTTTATTTTTTGCGTCTTAATTTCTCCTCACTATGTATCCCAATGTTTCTCTTTCTAACCCCTAGTGTCCATTTTCAATATTTTCTTAATAAACTTTTTCAACTCCATCACTCTTTTTGCTCCTCATAAAATTCCGCTCTATAAATTAGAAACACTTTTTACCATCTTGTTGATCAATACATATTCTTTTCGGGTCTTTCCCAAACACTCTTTCTGCTATGTCCACACTTGTCTCACTCACCTTATTTCCTTTCTATTCCAGTTCCTTCTATTCCAGTCTATTTTTATTTCTGTAACTTATAACGTATTCCAGGTATATGATTTTATCCACTATTTCTATTTATTTCCCTTCCTTTATTTTCTTCTTAAATTCCCATAATCATCGTTTCTCCACTTTCTTGTACTTTCATTTCTAAAACTTTTCGTACTTTTATTATCGCTTTCATTTCTTTATAAACTCTTTTGCCACTGGCACTATAATCATCCGCATATACTGGCACCCTAACTTTTTCTTTTCTACCACAATCCCTCCCATTTGTTAATATCAAACTGCTCCCTCCATGTCGCATAACCAAAACGAATAAGCACGGACTCATTGGGCATCTCTGTCTTAACCCTCTTAGTGTTTTTGAATCTGTTCTCATTTCATACTTTTCATCTTGTATTTTGCATCTCGTATCAATATAATTTCTTCGTTACTACAAACTTTCATTTATGCCTGTCTCTTTAAAATACC